>JAKWBJ010000201.1:600000-1096577 GCA_023159175.1 Wohlfahrtia magnifica | reverse complement strand
CAATTCTTCCGGTTAATAATGGAAAATATTTTCATTCAATTTCTGCCTCGGCTGGCCATGCAGTAGCCTACACGATCGGTCCAATTTTTAAGCACATTATCGATTGTGTGCAGCTGTATTTCACCAATGGCTTCGCGAATATTGTCCATTAAAGCGTCAATTGTCTCTGGCTTGTTGGCGTAACATTTATCTTTGACAGCACCCCACAAATAATAGTCCCAGGTGGCCAAACGTCGGAGCTCTGCGGCTGATAATGTGATCTTCAAAAACAGGGCGCAAAACATCGAGTGTATCTTCGGCTGTGTGGCACGTAGCGCCGTCCTGTTGAAACCAAATGTTGCTAATATCCTCCTCTTCACTTTTTGTGAATAAAAATTCGTTCAGCATGGCCCGATAACGATCGCCATTGACTATAACGGCCACTCCTTGCTCATTTTCGAAGAAAAATGGCCCAATTATGCCTCTGGACCAAAATCCGCACCAAACAGTGACTCGTCTTGGATGTATCGGCTTTTCAATGTATGCATGCGAGTTTTCTGTGCCTCAAATGCGACAATTTTGCTTGTTTACATACCCTCCAGGATCAAAATGAGCTTCATCCGAAAAAATGATTTTTTTTTTTGGCAAAATCGGCATCTTCTGTGAGTCGATCGATCAAAGTAATGTCGCAATATTTCCCAGCGTTGCTCAAGCGTATACACAACCATATTCGTTCAGCGGAAGGATAAAACTAAATATCTGTCAAATCAGACATGAGCTAAGTGTTACCACGAAATAAGCACTAGTTGCAAAAGAAACGTTCGATGGCAGACCCGATATTTTAAAGATATTCAACTGAGCGTATGGGTAATATATATGAATTATGAAAAATATTGCTTATAAGACCCATTACATATACATAATTAGAACAAAAAATTTTTATTTTAAAAATTAGGTACTTTTACTTTATTGGGCATAAAATATGTATGTGACAATCGATTTTCCTGAATTATGGTTTATTTTTTTCTATTATATCCAGATTTTTTAATAAATAGTGAAACTGGTTAATATCGGTTGCTTTCTATTTTTGGTGTAGTTTTAGAAATCTAAAATGTCATAATTAAACACAAAAAAAATTATGATTTGTGTCTCAATAACTTCAAAACGATGGATTATATTAAAAAATTATATTAGAATGACTTAAAGCTGGTATAATTGCGAATTTTATAACATATGGCTTAATGAAATGATATACGAGTGCAATGAAATGAACGAGTGCAATGATATAAGTGCGTCAATTTCAAAGGATTTCTAAAACCTAAGTCTTATTTTATTCATAACTTCATATAATTTCATGAATAATTCACAAAAACTATGGCTCCCATATAACAAGTGCGCAGAAACGTGAAAATTGTGGAAAAATTTGGATGAAAAATGTGTTTGCTCGTGAAATACATACAGATCCTTCGAAGCTATTTTAGCGACATATATATAAGCCATTTCAAAGTTATCATAAAATGTATAAAGCAGCCTCTTCAAAAATCTCACATTTTAGAAAAAAAAAAAAAAAAAATCAAAAATAACTTATCCACAGAATCTGAAATGCTGATGATTTTTGAGGTTAGGCAACTATAGCGCATTAAAAAAATTATAGCGGTTATCCGTAGCCAGAAATTTTTTTTATTTGTTGCACAGTGTTATTAAAAACGTGAGAAACGCTATAACTATATAATTATAGCCGCTTTCGAAGATACAGTCAGTAAAATAATTTATTATATTGTTACGAAAATAATATACAACACTGCATTGTGGGATTTTGGTATATGTCAATTTGGCAGCACTGCCAGATCGACCATCCTTTCGTTACACTTAAATTGACGGATATGGAAATAGAAGATGGTCGATATTTCCTGAACCTTCCAAACTGTAGGCAATTAAATATATAAAGGGCCGTTTTACCTACAAGTAAGTTAGTAAGTTAGTTCTCGTTTGGCTGTCGTAAGATAAAGACTTGTTAAGGCGAAAATTGAAGTTTTGTTTAAACGAATATTAAGTTGTTGTAAACTGTATAAAGGTTATTGTGTAGTAAATAAAAATATAACTGAAAAACAAAACGGTGTTTATTTTAACGTTTTAAAATGGTTAAAACGTAACAATATTATAAAAATCTTAGAGAACCGAAACTTAAAAAAAGTCACAATCTACTACATAATGTGCGTTATGCAACAATTATCGAATCAACATAAATATACATGGTATCAAAGTTTCTACAATTTTATGAAATATGTATGTGAGCCTATCCTATCTTAGCCGAGAGTATTTTAAAATCCCCTATGTAATTTCCTTTGTTAATCGAAGAAATTCGCCTTTACTTTATTATAAGACTTTGGTAAGTTTTCTTTTTATCATAGGTTTTATAAGATCATTGACTGTAAAAATATTAAGGTAAAAATATAACCTTTTAAATAATTTTTGTTTGTTTGTAACCACAAATCGATACTGAATAATGAAAATAGTCGGCATGTTTTACTCAAATATTCTGTAGAATACGAGTGCTTTATTGATTTTGCAGAAAATTTTGCAAATTAGATCATAAGATAATTAAAGTCTTAGTAGGCAACTGCCTCAGAAACTTATTACGCACGCCAAGCCCGTATAGCAGAGCGCCAGCCGCCAAAGAAATCACTTCAAAGTTTTAAATAATTCAGTGCGGTCGTGTTCTATCCCCACTTCTATTTAACTTTGTCCTAAACACAATCATGTATATAATCGCAGACTACGATAGCAAAGGAAAACTTTGGGTATTGCAAGGACGTTTAAACAGTCAAAACTAAACAGATTAAATAATGAAAATTGTATTGGTATTCGTTTTTATAAACGGTGTACATGTGTATGTTTCTTTAAAAACTTTGCCCGTGTTGTTGTGAGGCGTAAATACATGTGTAAAATTTTTATAGAACCATAATTATTATAATAGTGATAAGAAAATCATCTATCTGAACAAATTAAGGGACCTTAATAGAATTCTTGCTTTAAATTCTTTCACGACAATTCTTTACCGAATTCATATTAAATCTTGACACGATTAGGCTTGAAAAATTCATATTTTATCAACGTCTTAATAACGCACGCGGCTACAATTATGCTACGAACACGTATTAACAAATTAGTATTATATCGCGTATTTACTTCGAAAGTTGTATAAATCAAAGATATGGCATATGTGAAAAATGTAATGAATGTAATGATTTGTATTTTGTACAAAAATCTTTTTAATTTCTACAATATTTAGAATATAGTATATTAAAATTAAAATATTTATCCATACTTATACAGTGAACAAAAAAAAAACATGTGTAGTAAGAGTTACGGTATTTAAATTCCGACTGCAGAGTTTTAGGTATTAAGCTAAAAGCAATTTAAAGCCAAATTAGTCAGCTTTTAATAAACAATTATTATTAAATTTAACAAATTCATTTTAATATCAAAAATAAATCTCAACTCAAAATGACTGCATTTTTCATAGCAAAAAAATAGTTGCACACTTATTTTTTCTTTCAAAGTTACGAGGGCGGATTAATATTGAAGCTACTTAGGTAGGTAAAAACATTTTTTTTTTCAAAAACCATTCATTTCTCAACGTAGTCTCCTTTTAGCTCAATACACTTAGTAAGACGATTTTCCAACTTTTTTATACCATCTGAATAATACGATTTTGGGAACTAATCAAAATACGCATTAGTTTCGGTAATCAATATTCCGTGTGCATCCCAAAATACAGTGGCCATAACCTTGCCAGCAGATTTCCCTGTCTTCGCCTTCTTCGGAGCACTTCCACCAGCTTCCAACCATTGCTTCGATTGATTTTTGGTTACAGGTGTGTAGTGGTAGACCCACGTTTCATCAACAGTTATTAATCTACGCCAAAAATCAGCAGGATTATGCTTTACGCTGTGAAGTGATCTGTCGAACTCGTTTTTGTTCAACACTGAGCGAACTCGGTACCCATCTTGCTGATAGCAAAATGTTGAACACACGTTCATATGATATGTTTACCATTTCAGCAATCTCACGTATTTTGGCCCGGCGATCATTCATAACGATATCGAGGATTTTTTTGATATTTTCTTCAGTAACTACCTCTTTTGGCCTTCCTGTTGATGGTATTGTTGCAGTGCTTGTTCGGCCCCGTTTAAGTTCAGCAATCCAAAATTTTACCATATAATCTGACTGAGCAGATTCGCCGTATTCTTATCAAGCTTTTCTTTTGTCTCTTTCGCCGTTTTGCCTTTCAAATAATAGTGTTTAATCACTACACGAAATTCACTTTTTTCCATTTTCCAAGAAACACAAAAGGTGCTTACTTCAAACGATTACAACAAATAAACTAATCGATAAATTTGGCTAAAATTTTAACTGCTGACGTTTGACAGATCGTAATTTCTAAGAAAGAAAAAGCTTTTGTGTTTGTGCTAGGTATCTTCAATGTCAATCTGCCCTCGTATTTTTTAAATAGGCCCTAGATCAAAATTTAGTATTTATTTTGGTCACCTTTTACGTTCTCAACAGCTTTATATATTATTCTCATAGAATGAACTAGATTCTTGGTGATATTGAGTGTTTTTTTTGCCCATATATCCAGCAGACTGCCCTAAGTGGGCTCTGGAGTAATTCGAACTCCATATACTCTGTAGAGAATGTGACGGAACATGTTTTCATTATATAGAAGTACGGATACCACATGTAAGGAGTACACGTACTCGTTTTTACAAAATGTACTCTAAAATATGAAAGAAGTACCAAGAGTACTCTGTTTTTATATAAAAATACTAGAGTAATCAGCCCCCCGTTACTGGGCTCCCTTGCGTTGTACCAGCATTTTGACTGATCTAGATAGATAAAGAAAGCTTTAACTGCTACCGTTCTCTACATATGCAAAATTCCATATTTTTTTAACGATGATATGTATTGACTGTCAAGTTATTTTAACAAAAGTTAGAAACTTCACCTCTAACCATTCTGAAGATATACAAAAATCATTATTTAATTCGTATGTGAGGTATCATGCCCACCTCTGTACTACCTAACAAGTCATTTAGATGAAATTCAGACCCTCCAATCTAATCGTTGTCTAGATATACAAAAATCAATATTTAATTTGTGTGGGAGATGATACACCCACTTTTTCAATTTCGCTCATACTTCGACTGATGATGTGTATTAACTACCTAAGAAGTTATTTAGACCAAATTCAAAACCTTCAACTATTACCGTTCCAAAAATATACCAAAATCAATATATACTTTGTAATGACAAAGTAATTTGGGCCAAATTTAGAGACTCTTACTATTACCGTTTTAAAGATATAGACATATATTGGGTATATAAGTTAATAATGTTGATTTTATTTGCTTGTAAAATGCATTTATTACAAAACCTAAATAAATTGTTACATTATGTCCATCGTTAGCCATTACTTTTTTCCATCTTCCTGGTAGCATATGGATCCGCTCCAAAAGAGCTGTTCCGGCTTTGAGGTAAAATCAAGCCAATTTCTGATTCCCTGATCTGAAGTGAAGCGTTCTGCATCGATCGAGATGAATGAAAAGTCAGAAGAGGCAAGGTCTAGCCTGTAAGGCGGGTGAGCCAAAACTTCCCGTCCACTGTTTTCCGAATAGTTTTTGACCAAGTTTTCAACAAGTGGCCGAGCGTTGTCATGATGGAAGATCATGGCCTCGTGTCCGGTCGAATATTATGGTCGTTTTTCATTGATTGGTCTCTTTCAACGAATCAATTGTGTTCGGTACAATCCCTCTGTGATTTTCTGACTCGATTTATGCAGCTTATAATAAAAACAACTTTCTGATCCCACCAAATACTGATCATTATCTTGGCGTCATGAATATTCGGCTTCGGCGTTGATTTGACTGGTTGGCTGAGATTTACATATGACTCCTGCGCTTTGGGGTATCGTAATGTATCCATTTTTCATCACCAGTAACAATACGATGCAAAAATGACTTCTTTTTGTAGCGTTCAGGCATCATTTCCGACATGCAAAATCGCCTTTCAATGTCTCTCGGCTTCAATTCATATGAGACCCAATTTCCTTGCTTTTGAGGAATCCAAATGCTTTTAAACGTATGAAAATGGCTAATTGTGTGACTCTCGGTTATAATATACAAGTTCTTCTTGCGTTTGACAACTATCTTTGTCAAGTACTAAATCAAATTCCTCATCTTCAAACTTTTTCGGCTGACCAAGCCTCTCCTTGTCTTCTGTATCGAAATCATCACTTGTGAATCGCGCAAGCCGTCGTTGACACAAACCATATGTGATATATGGCTTAACTACCATATGTTGTCCAAATCGACATTATTAACTTGTATACAAATTTTATATGGGCGGTGAACAGCCCAGTTGAATGATAGCGAAGCCATATACCAAATGAAAGCTTTCTACATATGCTTTTTATACACACAGTTTTAAATATATTTTCTAACTCACACAAAGTTTAAGGGCTGTAACAAATTTCGTTTTCAAGTAAAACTTGGGCAATAAAAGAGGGTTCAATAACTCGCGAACCAGTGGACGAACTAAAACTGCTTATACATAAAAATCTTGGTATGGACTTTACCTCTCGTTTAAGGGCTTACAAAATAAAATCGGTTGGCGTATTTCAGATAACATCAATTACAACAGATTCTATAGACCTCTTTTGTATATATATATAGACGTATATTGTACGGCGTAATATCAAAAACGTATTGTATTGGTCGCAAATATAGTACCGTGTGATATTGAAACCATAAATAAGTACCGTGTTATACGAGGGATAACTATATTGTCTATTCTTCTTCAATGATGCATTTTTTGCTCTTAATCAAGTTTATTTTTGCTAAAAGTTTCAAAAATTGGACACCGAGTAGCTAATGGTTCATTTCCTCGAAACACGTGGGGATCTTGAGAAATTTTTTACATGCCATTCTGTTATCAAGTTGCAAATTAAGATCACAACTTAGTTTCACAGAAATTATGGTCGTGGCACCTCCAATAAAAAAATACAATTCATTATCGTACATCTTAATATATCATCAGCGAAAGACGATATATAAAGACAGACAGTGGCAAAAAAAAACGTATAGGATCGGAGAAAAAAGATATTAGTCGCCCATTTATAATACATGTATGTATTGATTTCCGGGTAAAGCCGGATGTGCAAAGCCAGTTGCTTTAGAAATGCTTAGTAAATCGCCAATGGAAAATTTAAAATATTTGTATATGCCGAAAAATTCTTTTGCTTATTTATGACACTATTGAAGTAAATAAGCGATATGTAAAAAACCTTTTTTTTGAAAGTAAAAGTGTTTTAAGTGCTTTTTGTAATTTTCTACCTTATTTTTTTATCGAAATGAAATGACTTTGTTTTAATTGAATAATCACCTAAAAGTGTAGAAATATTCGTATAAAAAGCTGTATTGTTTTATTAAGTTGTAATAATGAATAACTGCTTGACATGAAATTTAACGAAATATTTTAGGCCATAAACAAACTGGCTGAATTCTCAATGCTCAATTCAGAAGAAAATACCTTTTCTTAAGAGAAAACTAAAAGCATAGCATAAATAGCTTTTACAGGCTAATTAGTGCAAACACGAACATTTATTCAAATAGCAGCCCTATCACAAGGACATCCTGAATAATAATTAGTTTGTGTGTGTGTATATATATATATCTGAATAATACAACTAAAAACGGACTAATTTAATTTTGTTATGATTTTTCATTTAGAGGTGTTAAGCTCAACACGCAACTTGGCTGTAAGAGAAAAAAGTAAAACGATTTCTAATAAAATTTGTTACAATAATTTAACATTTGTATTCCACTTTTAAATTCTAACAATCTTCCACAGTTTTTTTTTCATTCCTTTCAGTTTTAATTTTATACCATCAAAATTTTGAATGAAAGTTTCTTCAGAGGACTTCAAAGTAATAAATCATAGAAATTAATGTTTGAAATCAAAATCGATTATTCATAACTTTTAAGTCGTTTAATAAAATTTTTTTATTTAACATTGACATTTTGTTTATATCGAGTGTTCTGGTATAGGTTCATAACTCTGAACTGGCAGCAGTGCTTCATTTGACAACGGATTTAACAGCTCATATTTTAGAAAGAGGGAATTATGGGAGCGTTTTTGTGGAGATTTGGAGAATATTATGGAGACATCACGCCTGAGAATGTTGTTATCCATGGAACCATGTACACCAGAATTCTTAATGAGGCTTAATGGCAACTTTACTGAGAGTAGCAGCGACACTTTGGAATTGCTAGTAAATACACACTTTCCGGTTTGTAGAGAAGATGAAAATGAGGACTAGAAATCTGAGTTTCTCGTGGCTTCTCGGACCCGGACCAGCCATCTAGTTTGCTCCATTGTGATTGAGGAGAAAGTGAAATAGGCGGTGTCTTTTTTAAGCCTTATAAATCACCGGGGCCGGATGGCATTTTTCCAGCACTGCTCCAGAGGTCGATAACGCTTATCATGCCTTAGTTATGGTTTTTAGGGGTAGCCTGGAAATGGGATATAATCCTAATGAATGGAGAAAGGTTACAGTGGTGTTCATCCCTACGGAAGGGTGATGAACAATGCTACCGAAAAAGATTATAGACCAATCAGTCTGTCATCGTTTTTACTGAAAAGGTTTGAAAAACTGATTGCTGCACATTCCGGGAACATCCTTACTTCAGAAAACTTCTGTGGGCACAACTCTCATACCACAAAGGTAGGTTGGTGTAAACAGCCCTCCATGTTGTTGTTGACGCAATTGAGGAAATGCTTGACAGAAAAGAAACATTTTATGGCAGCCTTCTTGTTTATTGAGTGTACTTTTAGTAATGTGAAGATATCCTCCATAGTCGGTGCTCTGTTTGATTTTGGTATTGATATTGATTAGAACGGAGAGCATGCTCAGCAGTAGGTCCATTACCTCTAGTTTCGGTATTAGCAGAACATGGAAGGTTGTGACTAGGGGAACGCCGCAGGCTGGTGTGTGTAGAATCCTTTTCAAACTCAGTGGCATGGGTCCAGGGTGATCGCATATTCGGATGACGTCTGCTGCTTATCAGGGGGAAATTTCTTACAACGTTAAGCAAGCTGATGGAATCATCGCTCAGCGTTCTTCTGATTTGGGCAAAAATGGTCTCTTGCTTAATCCTGTGAAAACCGATCTGGTTCTGTTTACCAGTCGGTATAACATACCAGAGTTTAAGCTGCCAAAGTTGGACGGCATTACTCTGAAATTCTCGAAGGAGGATAAGTACCTGGGCGTGATTTTAGACTGAAGTACAATGCTCAGAGTCGAATGAAAAAGGCAATATGTGCCTTCTACATATGTGGAAGGGCCTTAGACCTCATATCTTATATCGCATGTACACTGCGATCATAAAACCAATTCTAAACTATGGCGCTCTTGCCTGGTGGAGAGTGGAAGATAATGGGTCACAAATGGCCGTTCTGAATAGGGTGCAAAGGCTAGCCTCTCTTGCAATCAACGGTGCCAAGAGTTCCGCTACTCAAGCCGGTCTGGAGACAATGATGAGCATACCACCCCTGGATAGTTTTGTCATAAGTGTCTCTGCAGAGTCTGCACTTAAACTCTGAGAGCCGGATAAACTGAGACACGTTCGCATTGGACAGAGTACCATACAATGGAAAGTGGAGGACCGATTTTAACGCTTTCGACGGTTTTGGCGATACCTTATTTTAACTTCGATAGAACTTATAGGGACAGGATAGCTTCTAGGGGTGAATGAGCTGCTGGAACTGTCTATACCGATGGCTTGAAAACGTAAGGGGCTACAGGGCCGGGCTTTCATTCCGATGATGTGGATCTTAGGGTCTCTCTCAGACTACCCGATGATTGCACTGTTTTTCAGGCGGAGGTTAGGATAGTTGCTTTTTGTTTGGTTTGGTTTGACACTTTATTACAGAAAGAATTACACCGCCGCTAATTCCACGAATGGGCTGAAGCACAGATTGATATTAATATTGAAATAGTTATAAACCCGGCGTGCTTGGCTACGCCCATCTTAATTAGTATCTTAAAAGTTATTTCAGTTAAACTTTTTACCTTCCAATGGAAGGCGCCACAATTATCTAATACACTTAGATAATTGGATAATTCTAATACACTTATTTGATTGGACCTAATTTAGAAATTTCAACTATTACCGTTCTCAGGATATTTACTTTACCACGCCTACTTTTCCAACTACGCCCACTTTTTCACTGATGATTTGTATTGACTAAGAACCTATTTGGACCAAGTTCCTTCCAGACATACAGAGAGATACTGTAAAAATTACAAGAAGATAGGTTCAGCGTTTAGCTCTCCAGAAGGCATAAATAAACAAAACAAAAAACATACAAACACACATTCTTTTTTATATATAAGACTTCGATTCAAAGTTTTGTTTTACTGCGAAAATTGGTATTCCAGCCGTGGCGGCCACATGGTCGAAATACTATTTAAACATTAAGGTCATAACATTTTCCATCCAACAATGACAGTTTTATTGATATTAAACTTGTGTAACCGTAAAAAAAAACACCCAAACAAATAACAACCACGTATGAAAATTTGTGTATACTGGATGACTGTTTGTATGACAACTAATATTCGAAATTAAAACAATTGCGGTTGTCAACAAAGGCCACACAAAGCGTTTAATTATAAAATAATTAAAATCTTTAATTAGTTTAATTTAAAATTGTTTTCCGTCTTAACCTTACACAACCGAGGTACATACATTTTTAAATAAACGGAAAAGCTGTCTGTCTGAATGTTAAAGATTTATTTCCATTGAGAATATCTTTTACACTTACGGATTGGTTTACCCGTAATGCTTATTGACATTTAACAACAGCATGTCATGTCATTTCCGTTTAAATTACCACTGCTTAATTTTATCATCCTGTTGACAGGTTTGAATGACATGTAATCAACAGTCATTGAGCAGCAAAAATGAGTAACAGCAACACTTATGAAACATTTTTCTTTCTCTTCTTTTTATATACCAATGTACGTATCAACTTACTTTGGTACTGTCGAAAAAATGATTAAAATTTAAACATACAACACACATACAAATGTATCTACTAGCTTAACCTATCCGACGCACCGGGCATTGTCCCATAGACAAAAGTCAAATAAACACTCGTCGCGGATTTTGATAAAATATATCGATATCGAGGCTTCTGTCAAGACCTTGACGGAAGCTTTCGATAGGGCAACGGGTGAGGCATGCAGACCAAGGGTCTTTAAGGGTAGGAGGCAACCACCATGGTGGAATTCCGATCTGGGAAACACCCGTAGGGAATGTCGCCGGCTATTTAATGAGGCTATAAGGGGTGGCGACTGGTCCACTTATAGATTCTCATGTAATGGATTTTAAAACCAGATTAGAAGCGCAAAGCGCAAATCTTGGAGATCCTTCTGCAGCAGTGTAAGAGGACACTCCGAGACGAGCAGGTTGCGGAATATCATGGCATTATCACCGGCGATTCCTGATTGTATTCAAAAATCATGTAGAGACAGGAGACCTTGAATGTCTTGCTGGACGTGCACTTTCCGGGAAGTTTTCCTACGAGGGAGCGTCACGTGGACAACTCACACGATCACACCGAGTCCCACGTTCCAATTGCGGAAAGTGAGCTGAGGTAGGCCCGGATGGCATTATTCCTGCTGTTCTTCAGAATAGCGCTGATTTGGTGATTCATTGACTGATGGCTATCTATAAGGCATGCTTGGTCTTATATTCCTGAGCCTTGGACCGTGTACAGGGTGGTGTTTATTCCGAAGGGGAGTAAAACCTCCCACACGGTTCCAAAGCACTTCAAACCCATCAGCCTATCTTCTTTTCTTCTGAAGACTCTGGAAAGGTTGGTCGACTTGCATCTTCGCTGTACAATAGAATCTGACCTATTATCTGCGTCCCAACATGCATTAAGGGTAGATCTGTTGAGACTGCGCTTCAATCGCTTGTGGGGTATATTGAAAATGTCCTGGAGCACAGAGGTATGCTCTAGTGGCATTTCTGGATATGGAGGGGGCCTTTAACTATGTGACATCGGAGGCGATTAGGTCGGCTCTGGTGGCACTGAATGTTCATTGGTCTGTGGTAAGATTTATAGGGAGACTCCTGACCAACAGAGTCATTGTCTCCACTATGGTATCAGCTACCATCTACAGGGTGGCTAAAAGGAGCACTCCACAGGAGGGAGGTTCTTTCCCCTCTCCTGTGGAATTTGCTTGTGAGGTTTGATTCTAATAGATTCAAGACTGTAGCGTATGCGGATGATGTTGCTGTGGCTGTGTCCGGAAAATTTCTGGACACAATATCGCAGCGCCTTCAAACATCTCTGGGCCTTCTCAGTCGATGGAGTACTGACAATAGCCTGAACGTTAAGCCAGGAAATAAGAAATTGGTACTATTCACGCGCAGGTACAAAGTTCCGTCGTTTTATCTACCGCGTATGCACGGAGTTGAGCTGGGGCTGTCGGATAGCGCGAAGTATCTGGGGATAATCCTGGATTCCAAGCTATCCTAGTTCCAAAATACACTTGCGAGGGCGGAGATGACAAATGTTGTGCTGTACGCCTGTCGTAGGGCCGTTGGAAAGTCATGGGTTCTAAATCCTAGTCTACCTAAATCTATACTACCGTGATCAAAAAGTTTCGGGAATAACAACGTGTGGCGGTCCCATCGTTCCGATTTAAGTTTTTTTTTATTAAGTTGGTACATCTGTTGTTGATATTCCCGCTAGATCTTAGCGTCATAGCTTGACAGTTGCAAAGCTACGTAGCCAAGAGTACATCTATCTCTATCATTGCAGGGAACGCATTTCAGTAGTCGAGAGGAAATAATAGAAAAACTTAAGAAGCGCTGATGGACATACCGAAAATCATATGTGTATTATAATTCGGAGATATATTCTTATTTCTTTTAAGTCCTCGTTTATACGAGGAAGGATTTTGAAAGAAAACATATTGAATTATCTTATGTTTGTACCATTTGCGTTCACACAGACGAACATTTTGTCGGCAATATTCCATTACTATTGTTATTGTAAAGAAGTAAAGCTAATAAATATCAACAATGGAAATATGACCACAAAGCGTATCGCCGAGTACAAAAACCATACTCTCTTCCTACCCGTAATTTGCCACCAAACTAAATGTTTCCCTTTAAATTGTTTCCTTATATAAACGAGGACTAACCGTTCTCAAGATTTACAGAAGCCAATATTTAATTGCATGGGATGTACCACGCCTATTGATTATAAAGTCATTCAGACCAAATACTGAAATACTCGTATAATACATATTATACAAAATATTATACAAAATATATATTATGCCCACATATCTGATTCAGCCCACTTTCTGACTGGTACCATTTTGAAGATGTAGACAAATAAATATTTACTTGTATGGGTGTGGAACTGTGTGTTTGTTTGCTTGTGCCTTATAGACAACTAAACGACTGCACTGATTTTTTGAAATTTTTACAGTATCTCTCTGCATGTCCCTAAAGTACTATAGGCCATATAATTAAATAAATTCAACTGGCGATGCCACGTATATTTATTTATATTTATCTTCAAGATGGTAACACTAGGATTCTTTAAATTTGTCTCAAATTGATTCACAGTCAATGCAAATTATCGGCCCAAAAGTGGGCGGAATTGAATAAGTAGGTGGGGTACCTGCCATACAAAGCAATTATTAATTTCTGTATATCTTGAAAACGGTTAAAGCAAAAGCTTCTGAATTGGAAATGACTTCATATTCAATACAAATCATCAGGTTGAAAAAATGGGACAAGTGGTCGTACGTAGTACCTCCCATAAAAAGCAAATATTAATTTTTGTATACCTTGAGAACGGTAATAGTAGAAGTTTCTAAATTAACAAACAACGTCGAGAACAATACACATCATCAGTCGGTAGCTGTGTTAGATTGGATAAGTGGGCGTGGTACCTTCCATTCATACTAAACGATAATTATTATAGCTTCGTTATTTATGCACATCAGCCAAATAGCGGAAATTGCAGAAATTGCACTGAATAAAATCTGTATGCATACGTATCTTGTATATAAAAATAAATGTGTGTTTGTTTGAAGATTGTTTACAGCTAGAAAGCAGAACCTACAGTGTCTTTCTGGAAGAAATAATTGGATTTAGTGCGGAAGGGGAAAAAATGTGGAAAAAGGTTAACAAATGTAACTAATATAGCTTCTAAGATAATAACTTAGTTGGGAGTAGCGAAGCACACCGGGTTTTAGTTATGAATGATAATAAAATGATTAAATATCAATGGCATGCAAGCAACGTTTTATTCACATCAATAAACTTGAACTGTTCAATTTTTGCATGTGGGAATAAATCGGAATGCAGAACTGCTGCGAAACAATTGCAAATGCTTTGTTCAAAATTGTTTTTTAATTAAAATATCCCTTTAATTGTTTTATTGCTATTGCGAAATGCATTCGCATATATTCGCAAACAATTGTTGAATATGAGAGAAAATATGTTAATACTCAACAATGGTTACCACAACTATTGCTTCTTATCTCCATTAAATTTTTTTATTGTTTCGTTTCCATCGTGACACAGAATCGTAAAATGAAATCATCCATAATTCCATTGGTTATATTAAAAAAAATAATAACTTTTTATTATCTGAAATGTGTGTTCCTATGAAATTGTGCTTACGCACATGAGAGAATTCGTTCATACCAATTTTTTCAAACTTTAAAAGTCTTCTCAATATTTCTGTTTTTGAATAATTTTCGATAGTTTAAGAAATCGTGTTGATTTTCAATTAATGCTTATTTGCCTGAGTTCAAATTAAAGGATTTTGCGTTTTGCCCTGCAGTTCAGTTTCAGTTTGTTTCCCATTTTATTTATTATCAAACAATAGTCAGTAATTGTATGGCTTAATGTTGCCTTCTGTTCTATTTATTAAATCTTATGCATCTTTAAAAAGAGACGTTAATTTTTTTTAATTTCCAAATATTTCTAATGAATAAAATTGTAGAAATTTAAAGAACAGAATATATGCGATATAGTATTTGGTTTGGGTTATGTCTCACAAGCAGAAAGTGACAGAAAGTCACGGCTATTTTATACCGAAAGTAGGTTGTCAGTCTCTCATCCTTTCAGACATTCGATGAAAAAAAATAGCTCCGCTCTTTTTTTCGACGCTTCTCAGATGTTCGACAAACTATAGGAGACTTGATATATAAACTTAAACAAAATTTGCCACCAAATTTCTGCAACCCATTGCAGAAATACCTAATTGAACGAATGTTTCAGGCTTTGGAAGACGATCATGTAAGCGAACCTCAGAATACCTAGGCTGAGTACCCCCAGGAAGCATTTTGACTCCATTCTCTATTTGACACATACTACCCATATGCCAACATGCAGCAGTATCCGTAATTCATTGTTTGTTGATGCAGCTACTCGAAGTATTCATGAAGATACGCAGGGCGAAATTTTGATTTTGCAAGGTAATAACGTAATATAGTGCAACTGGACATTTGGTTAAAGCAATAGAGGAAAAAGATTAACGAAAAAAGATGTACACTCGTAATAAACACTTTGCACAAGAACTCCGGTCCAGCTATTGAAATAAACAACTAAATTATCGCACAGAGCTTCGAGGTTAAGTATTTAGGAATATATCTTAGATGCCGCACAGTGTTTCATTTTAATATTTTTCGTTATATAAATTATAACTTTTGAAATAATAAATATGTTTCAAAAATTAAAAGACGTCATTTTAGGCCTTAAAATAATGTTTATACCATGCGACTATGGTTCCAATTCGATTTTTTTTTTGGCATAAATTAAAATAATTATGTCAGAGCTTTTAAATTCGGCACATTTAATGGCCATGTGTCAATTAGACCACGCGCCACCCTACGCCCACTAAAAGGGAAGGTACCCTAACTTAAATTAATGATTTCTTTGAAATGTACACAGATGATGGAGAAACTAAAAAAGGTGTCAAGTCACAACTCCGAGGTGGCCAAACGACATCAGCTCTGCGGCTGATAATGCGATCTTCAAAAACAGGGCGCAAAACATCGAGTGTAGCTTCGGCTGTGTGGCACGTAGCGCTGTTCTGTTGAAACCAGATGTTGCTAATATCCTCCTATTCAATTTTTGTGAACAAAAATTCGTTCAACATGGCCAGAAAACGATCGCCATTGACTGTAACGGCCACTCCTTGCTCATTTTCGAACAAAAATGGCCCAATTATGCCTCTGGACCAAAATCCGCCCCAAACAGTGACTCGCCTTGGGTGTATCGGCTTTTCAATGTATGCGTAGGGGTTTTCTGTGCCCCAAATGCGACAATTTTGCTTGTTTACATACCCGCTAAGATCAAAATGAGCTTCATCTGAAAAGATGATTTTTTTTTGGCAAAATCGGCATCTTCTGTAAGTCGATCGCAGGCAATATTTCTCAGCGTTGTTCAAGCGTATACACAACCATTTCGTTCAGTGGAAGAATAAAACTATATAAACTTCCATGCAAGCTAGTGCCCAAACACAACTTTTGGTCCACGGAACTTATAGGTATGTTGAAACTACAAACTACACAATCACAATATCAAGAATTACGACAAGGACTCAATAAAAATAAAATTCAAAAATATACGATTAAACTACATACCTTGGGCTAAATTTTCCATTTTTTAAATACTTCATAACTTTATTTTTTAAGGCTTGTTCGTTATACAACTTAAACACTGTTTTAAGAAAACGTGTATAAACTTTCCAGTTTGAAAGATAGCAGACTGGCAGTGGTGCCCACTATTTATTTTAAATATATTTTCTTGATTGCTTGGAGTGTATTCACTTTTAATAATTAAAAAAAAATTATTGTATTTTTGTCAAAAAAAAAAAATTCGATTTGAAACCATAGTGCATGCTGCCAAAAGTACAGGCAGTCCGTCGGGAAAGTATAGTTGTAACTTTTGATTATATAGAACAGAATGCATCTTATACTGATAAATGTTTTGTTTAATATCGGCAATTATGTATGGAATACAATATCAGATAAACGAGCCATTTTAAGCAAATTTTTCATTACATTTTCACACATTTCACTCGGTATTTTATTAATTTCATCACGAATATTTTGTTTGAGTTGTTCCAGTGTTTCTGGTTTGTTTGCATAAACCTTGCTTTCCAGATATCTCTACAGAAAGAAGTCCGGAGCAGTCAAATCAGGCGACCGTGGAGGCTAATCATCACCATTCCTTGAAATAATTTGTTGTGGAAAGAGGTCTCGCAGTAATTCCATTGTAATCCTGGCTGTATGCGATGTGGCACCGTCTTGTTGAAACCACATGTTAGCCGAGCCAAAAGCATACAGTTGTGGCCTTAAAAAGTTTTCAATCATACCACGATATCGCTTCCCATTGACAGTTACCGTTACGCCGTTTGCAGTTTCAAAGAAGTAAGGCCCAATGATTCCTCCTGACCAAATTGCACACCAGACTGTCACTTTTAATGGATGCAAAGGTGACTGATGAATAATTTGAGGGTTTTCCATTGCCCGGAACTGACTATTCTGTTTATTCACATAACCATTCAAACGAAAATGTGCTTCGTCACTCATTATGATTTTTTCATGAAAATCGATGATTTATTTTGATAAAATGTTTTAACGGTTAAAACACGTTGGTTTACTGAATATTTTTTCATAATAAATTTGATACGTCTCTACCTCACGACTGTCAAATATGAACTGTCAAGACTAATGTTTACCGAAATGGCAGCAAAACAAAGAAGTATACCTTCCCGGTGGACACCTTGTACATACCTACTTACGTATGAGTGATATTTTTGCTTTGCTAATAAAATATGACTCATACGCTATAAAGTTTGCTAGAAATATTACATTTTATAGTTGTTGGACACCAATATTTTTTTCGAAATCAAAATTTTTTTTTACAAATGTCAAGAATTTTGAAATGTTGAATCTGGTAATCCTTTTGGCATTCTTAACCACTTAACCACGTGGGTACGTACATATTTATGATATTTTACTAGTGAAGCTTCGCTTGTCGGTTTTTTGAACAAGCATAGGGTAATTAAGATAATAATGAAATTAATGGGTATTAAATAGTTTTGTAATCAAAACCAATAAATAACAGCACTTTTACCTTTTTAAAGAGCTTTGAAATGATCCCTTAGCCTATTTGTATTCAGTGTAAGAATTAAATAAGACTTTTCTCACCCGTGATTTAGAAATTTTACTGTCAGCTAATAACTGATTTCTATGAAGCCTTTATATGAGAAGCATTAACTAATTTTTATTGTTAAATCATAACAATATTTTTTGTTTTTTTTTTGCTCTCTACTGTACATTGGATTGAAAAAGAAAAGTATAACTTATGCAGTTACTCATTTAAAGCTGCCAGGTAATCTTTAGAATCCTGAATTTTCCTCAACAAGTTTCTAAAGTTTTGTTTTCCTAGTCTTTATTTGTTTCTCTTTCCATGTAATGAAATAAATATAACGAGAATTCGAAAATAAAAGAAGAAACTATAGCAACAGAGTCGTAAAGTTTATAAGCAATAATATATAAAAAGTACCTTAAATACTTCTTTAAACTAAAAGAAAGGATATAAACTTAAAAAAAGAATGAGTTTGATGGTGTTGTTGACAACACTCCGAACGTAATTAACAAGAAAGAGAAATAGAAATTTAAAAACAATAAGTAAATGAATAAAAAGAAAAAGAAAATGAAAGGAATGAAGAATGTATAAATATAACAAGGACACGAATTAAAGGACGCAAAGCTGTAAAAAGCAATAATACGGAAATAAAATTTCAAAATAGGAAAGTAAAATATTTATAATTAACAACAATAATAAAAACAAATATACAACTTTGAACAAAGTTTCGAAAAGTAATTAAAAAGTTGAAAATTGTAAAATAAACAACTCACAGCAACCTGTTCAAGTGCAACTTTATTTTTAATTTAAGCCTAAGGATGAGAAGGATGTTGATTTCAACTTCTTTTTAGCCGCTAACAATTTGTCACAATTTGTCACAGAAGGGGCAATAATTAAATATTTAGATTGGATTAAACACGAAAGGATTAAAAAAGCAATTTAAAAGAAAAAATATCATCATTCCTTATAGGATTAGAACAGAACGGCAAGTTGTAAAAATTGGTCCTCTAAAATAAATAATTATATCAGAAATGATTAAATATAGAACAGTAGTAAAAAACATGGTACTTCATGAAGTTTTATTTTTCTTGAGTTATTTGCGAGCTCTACCGTTACCTTTAAGGGATTTTATTCGCACATTGTATCAGTACACAATATTATTATATTGTGAAACGTTATTTGACTGATGTGGATAGAGAACGAAGATTTTACTGCTACCAGATATACAAAAATTTTTGACTATGGGTGGGACCTACCACGCCCACTTATTGACTGATCATTTTTATTATCCAGAAAGTTATTTAAGTCAAATTTAGACACTTCTACTAGTACTCAAGATAGTTAATAGTAACACTTAGCTCATGTCTGATTTGACAAATGATTAGTTTTATCCTTCCGCTGAACGAATATGGTTGTGTGTACACTTAAACAACGCTGGGATATATTGCCTGCGATCGACTTACAGAAGATGCCGATTTTGCCAAAAAAAATCATCTTTTCAGATGAAGCTTATTTTGATCTTCGCGGGTATATAAACAAGCACATTAAACCCGCACGCATACATTGAAAAGCCGCTACACCCAAGACGAGTTACTGTTTGGTGCGGATTTTAGTCCAGAGGCATAGTTGGGCCATTTTTCTTCGAAAATGAGCAGGAGTGGCCGTTACAGACAATGGCGATCGTTATTGGGCCATGTTGAACGAATTTTTGTTCACAAAAAGTGAAGAGGAGGATATTAGCAACATTTGGTTTCAACAGGACGGCGCTACGTGCTACACAGCCGAATCTACACTCGATGTTTTGCGCCCTGTTTTTGAATATCGCATTATCAACTGCAGAGCTGATTTCGTTTGGCCACCTCGGAGCTGCGATTTGACACCGTTGGACTATTATTTGTGGGGTGCCATCAAAGATAAATATTACGCCAACAAGCCAGAGACAATTGACGCTTTAAAGGATAATATTCGTGAAGCCATTGTTGAAATACAGCTGAACACAATCGACAATGTGCTTAAAAATTGGACCGATCGTGTAGGCTACTGCATGGCCAGCCGAGGCAGCCGTTTGAATGAAATTATTTTTCATTATTAACCGGAAGGATTGTACTTTCAAATAAAAAAAGGAATTTGAGAAATTATTCAGTAGTTTTTTTATATCATTTTCAAAAAAAAAAAAAAAAAAAAAAAAAAATTATTGATTATTATTAGAAAAATTAAAAAATACGGGTCGTCCAAAGGTCCTGACTGCCCGTGAAACTCGGCTAATATCACGAAAGGCCTCGAATTCCATGAAAAGTGCGGTAACAATAAAAGAGGAATTGAAATTACAAGCTTCAAAAAACACAATTCTAAGAGCTATCAACGCCCAGCCAAACCTTATTCGAGCAAAATTAAAAAAATTCCTTGTCTGACTAAGCAACATAAGATTAAGCGTAAGGAGTTTGCGAAAAACAATATGGCAACTAATTGGCATTAGGTAAACATTTTTTTTAAAAAAGTTATAAGATATTCCATACATTTCTGGGTTTGTAGGTAATTTTTTCTGATGAGAAAAAATTTAACCTGGATGGACCAGATAGTTTCAATTGCTATTGGAGAGATTTAAGAAAGAAGCCTTGTTTTTTTCCAAACAGAATTTCGGCGGTGGGGCTGTTTGATGGCTTGGCTGTCTTTAGCCAAACCTGGATATTTCCAAGAAGGATGAATATGAATGACACACTCACAAGTGACCTTGTGAAAATCTGCGAGTTGGGTTATGCAAACAGGGTCGATTTTAACGCACGGAAGACTCAATATTGTTTTTAACACACAGACGTGACGGTGTGTTGTCATCTGTGTCAATGGGTAATACAACTCTCATGTATGGGCCGGTGCTTCAAAACCTATTTTGGAGTTGCTCGACCACGTGTAGGAGATTGCGAAGATGCTCATTAATAACGGTAGGGTAGCGAGCTCTATCGATTCATTAGAGCACCGTCGCAATGTGGCGTGTGTTTCATTGTTCTATCGGTACTATAACGGAATGTGTTCTGACGAAATTAAGGAATTAATTCCTGAAAATCATATATTTTTACGTAGTGCTCGTATTTCACGTAGAGCACATCCCTTTGTAGTTGATTGTCCAGTGAATCGCACAACGTATTATTGGGAGAATTCGTTCTTTGGTCGCACTGTTCGGTTGTGGAACAATCTTCGAGTGAAAGTATTCCCTGCCACTTACGATATGAATAAATTTAAATCTAAAGTCCATAAACACTACTCCCTCTGTCCTCCTACCTACAACCTATTTTCCTAGTACCAGCACAATTCACTGCATTAGTAGGACCCATCCCTGGGTGCTGGTTAAATGATTAAATTATTTGTATAATTATTTGTTGGGTAACTTTTGACTGTGTTAAAAGATTTTTAAAATTTGATAAAAAGTGCTTGTACGATGTTGCGTTCAGGTTTTTTAAATGAAGCGTTCAGATTAAACGCTTTGGACGAAATATTTTACATTTTCTACGAAAAAATTGGCTAAATATTTCATTCAATTTTTCTGAATGGCAGTTCAGACAAATGTTCGAAAAACCGTTCCAATCGTTCCAATCAATCCTTGTAGCAAGAACTCATCAAGGTTCAATGAAAAATAAAATTATGCAAAGGAAATGAAAATGAATTTGGCTCAGCCATCGGAAACCGTGTGATGTCATAACGAAGGTAGTCAAAAATTGTAATCTTTAGCGATGTCGAACTATTAAAGGACCAACAAGAAAGAAAGTGCTTTCCAATAAGAGCATAAGTATTGTTACGTTTTTACCTTTTTAAAAACGTGTATTTATGAGTTCGTAGATTGTAGTTAAAATGAAATAAATCTTGTGTTTGGTTTTTAATTAAAATCCTTTATTCAACACAGTTCTGTGCACTACTGCTTGTAACCTTTTCACAGGCAATAACAATTTTCTATTCAATCTTGTAAACAACAGCAATTACTCGACAGATTTTTCTTCTCAAAGGTCTTCCAACCCGATCGTAGTTATAACTTAAGTTCGATCACAACCTTTTCAACCAGAGGTTATCCACACTTAACTCTCTTTACTGAGTTAGCTCCAACTAAACTGGTTTTCAACTTCACGATTCACTTCACGAATTTACTCCTTATAAACTCTCTTCACACAAACTGTACTCGCTCAGTTTACTTTACTTAAACTGATTGTTGTTCGCATCGATGTGCTGTTTATACGGCTGAGTGAACAATACATTGAACCTCTCGACATTTCAAATAGATTGCATTTCTTTCTTTTAATTTCTCTTTAGTTCTTTTGTACATCACTTCTTTCAGCTCTTAGTATTTGTTGTTGCTCGTTTATTGTCTGTTATTCGTTTTCTTTGCTGCTGAATTATTGTTGTTTTCGTTCTATTCTTATTTACTTTATTTCTGCTAACGTTTGTTGTTGTCGATTCTGGTTATTTATAAACAGCACGTATAGTTGTTTTTGCAGCTTTTGTTTATTTATTTTAGCGCTGGGGTGCCCTTATTTTCGTAGCACTGCAACCCACTTAATAGGCTCATTAATTCCTCTCCCGTAACTTGCCAATCGTTTTATGTGTACTACTTTCATTTTAGTTCTTGGGCTGTTGTATTTCTGTATTCGGTAAACTACATAGTTCAGTCTCTTGATTATCTTGTAGGGTCCATAGACACAGCTAAATGGAATTCAAATATCCATATACTTACTTATCGTATAAATTTCTTTGTAAGTCTATTTCTTTGTCTGTCCGTTAACCATACGTAAACGACTGAACCGATTTTGTGGAAACTTGGATCTGAAAGTATGTTTTACTACTGTATGCTTTTTTGATAATTTGCTCTGGGAGTGGTTAATATCAAAGGAAAACAAGTCAAATTAGTCATATGATAAATAGTTCCAAACTTTGAAATATGCTTAAAAAAGCTCATTCCTTTAGCTTTTTCAATCAAGTATATTAACAATAACCTCTCCTTTAACGTAAACTATAATTGAACATATGGCTTCAGTGTTGCATAAAATGTGATCCATTCAAGTACAAATTTCACTATCAACATTATCATCATTGACGTTTTTGTCTTTTACGTGATTGTCAACACCATTATATAGATAGATTGCTAGTACAATATAAAAAAGTTAGTGTTTTGTATAACTATGAACATACATACATACGTAGACATGTACATAAGCCACCCATAAAAACTTAAAAAATGTGGCCAATAAAATTTAAAAAAGTAAAAAAATTCAAACTTAATTTTTTTCTCATTTTCTTTTCTTCTAAAGGGTCCGCCAAATAATTTTTTAGTTTTTGAAAATGCAATAAAAAAAACTACTGAATATTTTCTCAAATTTCTTTTTTTATTTGAAAGTACAATTCTTCCAGTTAATAATGAAAATAATTTCATTAAAATGGCTGCCTCGGCTGGCCATGCAGTAGCCTACACGATCGGTCCAATTTTTAAGCACATTATTGATTGTGTGCAGCTTTATTTCACCAATGGCTTCACGAATATTGTCCTTTAAAGCGTCAACTGTCTCTGGCTTGTTGGCGTAACACTTATCTTTGACGGTGTCAAATCGCAGCTCCGAGGTGGCCAAACGACATCAGCTCTGCGGCTGATAATGCGATCTTCAAAAACAGGGCGCAAAACATCGAGTGTAGCTTCGGCTGTGTGGCACGTAGCATCGTCCTGTTGAAACAAAATATTGCTAATATCCTCCTCTTCAATTTTTGTGAATAGAAATTCGTTCAGCATGGCCCGATAACGATCGCCATTGACTGTAACGGCCACTCCTTGCTCATTTTCGAAGAAAATGGCCCAATTATGCCCCTGGACCAAAATCCATACCAAACATTGACTCGTCTTGGGTGTATCGGCTTTTCAATGTATGCGTGCGGGTTTTCTGTACCCCAAATGAGACAGTTTTGCTTGCTTACATACCCGCCAAGATCAAAATAAGCTTCATCTGAAAAGATGATTTTTTTTGGCAAAATCGGCATCTTCTGTAAGTTGATGGCAGCCCCACTTAGCAAAGCGAAGTTCAAGCGTGTACACAACCATATTCGTTCAGCGGAAGGATAAAACTAATTAGCTGTCAAATCAGACATGAGCTAAGTGTTACTATTCACGAAATAAGCACTAGTTCAAAAAAAAAAAAAACTGTTAGATGGTGGACCCTTTAGTTTACTGCTGATTAGTGGAATAAATTTTCAACATTTTTAAAGCAGTTTTTTTGTTGTATTTGCCTATATTGTGTTGGTTGCATAAAATGTTCGCGATGTGGTAAAGTTTTTTACATCAACCGTATTAAACTCATAAAAGACATTAAATATTGTCACATCAAAGTTTTTTCAAATTGACCTTTCATATGTTGATACGAAAAATAATAATGAAAACATTTTAAATATAAACATTTTACATCTAAAACAAAAACATTTTAAATATATATACCATACACCGGGTGTTTTTATAGAGGTATCAAACTTTAAGTCGACAACACTTTTTTGGTTGGCGGCCATTTTGTCAGCTGTCAAGTGATTTATGTCATGTTTGAATATGAATAGTCTGATGACGTCTGAATAACGCTTGCCGTTGATGGCGATTTCAAACACACCAAGGTTTTATTGGGTTTTGTATTTTAAGGAACCCAGGTGGGTTTTTTTATTTAGAGGTTTTTGTTGTTTATGTACAACAAAAAAGTTAAAAACTTAAGTATTGGAAGTACAAACTAATTCGGTCTCTTTTTAGCTCAAAAATGGTAATGAATTAACAAACATTTTTTCCCATCTGAATCCCGTCTCAGATAAACTTCTCGTTTTTGAGGCGATCCAGCTTAAAGCCGATTTGATATTTCTTCAGAAGAAGTGTTTTGGTGACATAGTAATAGATATTGCACCTATCGAAACAGCCAAAAAAGAGCTATATTTGGAGAATTTGATAGTTTCAAAAAATTGTTTGGCCACTAGAGACTGAGCGTTGTCATGCACAAGGAAAAACTTTATCTGTCTGTCTGCCTTTATACTTCGGCCATGTTTCTCATAATGCACGGTTCAACCGAAATAATTGCAGTCTTTTCCGAATACCGGGATTTAGCAGTTCGTAATAAACAATGTCGCCTTGATCCCACTATGAAAGCAAAATTGCACTATAAATATTAAAACAACATAATTATACTAACAAACAAAAAATATTGTCAAATTCAACGAAATTTGGAAGCAGTTGTAAAACCCAATAATACCCAAAAAAAAAAAAAAAAAACGCATCAAAAAACTCAATAAACTCGGTGAGCTGTTTTTTTAAAAAAACCCGGGTTTTGTTAACTCTGATATTTAGACACCGTTACATCCAGAAAAACTGACTATTTGGTGTGCTTTATGGGCTGGTGGGATCATTGGTCACTAAAGTCAATGGTGATCGCTTTAAAGCCATGATTACTGATTTCTCATTCATCAATTGAACAACCATGATGTACTGGAGCTGTGGCTTCAAAAAGACGGCGCAACATGTTACGCAGCTCGTGCAACAATTGATTTATTGATGGAAAAAATTGGTAACCGTATATATTCACGTTTCGGGCCCGTGAATTGTCCTCGAAGATCGTGCGATTTAACGCCGCTAGACTATTTTTTGTGGAGATATATGAAGTCGCTGGTCTACGCCGATAAGCCTGAAACGATTGACTACTTGGAGGACAACATTTGCCGCTCTATTGTCGATATATAGTACGGCAACAAATGTCGGAAAAAGTCATCGAAAATTGGACCTCCCAATTCGACTACCTCCGAGCCAGCCGCGGCAGTCATATGACAGAATTCATATTTAAATTATAATGCCAGAAAATGATCTCTTGAGTAAAGTTAATTTCATGTCAATTTAAACATTCATCTTTGTTTTATTCCATTTCAAAGTTCTATACCTCTATAAAAAACACCCTTTATATTGACTGCTTTTAAAACAATGGTTTCAATAATAGAGGAACAAGCACACTTATTTTGACAAACAGTTCGTAAGAGGAGATATATAAAAAAAGAAAGCTTAACTTGAGTATAAGTTTTACAAGCATGTCACACTTACATTCAACTGACTATCAGCTAATAGCTTTTTGTTGAGTTTCTTAATTGTTTCTTTCGGGGAAACCTTATTTAATCGACCACGGGAGTGTTTTTCTCATCAGCTTTTACGATTTCGCTTAAACTTTGGTTGTAAATACTAACGCACCGATATATATCAGTCTGAATTCAACAAGCTTTTTTGCTAATTTAAAGAAGATATTTTTCGCATTGTTTCCATATTCAATATTTTCATCCCAAGCTCTACAAAATGAAATATCGGAGTTGCAGAGAACAACTGATATGATTAACTTGATTCGGGAAATTACAGAAATAGAACCTAATATAGCCCAGCAAACTGTATAACTTACAAGTACATTTTAACATATATATGTAGTTCAAACGCATATTTTAGTTCATTTATTGTTTGAAAAAATAATAAGGAGCGATTCCATCCTTTACCTTTCGTTTTTTTTTTACCTAACAGTAGGTGCAATGAAATTGCCATTTTTTACTAAAGTAATTTTTTCAAACTACTGCCGCCATTCTTACGGCTAATTCTGTGACCGTCTTCGTGCATATGTATGACGTTTATATAGGACAGGCAATTTTAATGTTAGGAAGTAAATTGACCGTCAAATGATGAAATGCCAAGAATTAAGCTGTCAACCTTTGCCGCTTATTTAGTAAAAACTTGGGAAATTAAAATCAAAATGGTGAAAATGGTACTGTATCACTTCGTAAAATTGCTCGTAATCAGGCACCTTCTGAGACCGCTCTGCGTAACTTAATCGCTAATTTCAAAGCTCACGGTATTGTTGCTGACAATAGATCAAAACAATAGGCACCTAGTGATGTAAACATAACCGCTGTACAGCAAAGTGTTGATAATAAGCCTTATACATCAACTCGTCGACGTTCGCAGCAATTGAGTATCACCAGAGGAACATTGTGCAATATTTTGCATAAAGATTTTCTTCTTTACGCTTATAAAGTTCAATTCATTCAAGAATTAAAACCAGCCGACCATTGTTTTTAGTTTGAAAAACTAAACGAAAACCGCATTTTTCAACAAAATCATCTTAAGTGATGAGGCCCATTTTCAATTAGGCGGTTATGTAAATAAATAAAATTGTCGCATATGGGGCTCACAGAATCTACAAACAGTCCTCGAAATACCATTCCATCCAAACAAAGTCCTATGGTACGGTTTGTGGTTAGGGGGCATCATCGGCCCGTATTTTTTCGAAAATGAGCCGTCACCGCGAATTCTCTGCGCTACCAAACCATGATAAACAATTTTTGTGGCCACAATTGGCTAACGTTGACATCAGTTAACTTTGGTTCAAGCAGGACGGCGCCACAAGCCACACAGTCAGCCAAACAATTCACTTATAGCAGAGAAATTTTCCGGTCGCGTAATTTCTCGATTTGACGATGTCTCTGGAGGCATTTGAAAGACCGGGTTTACATGAGCAAACCACAAACAACTGACACTATGAAAAATGAAATTCGGCGCTGCATTGACCAGCTAAGCGAAGCTTTGTTGCAAAATGTGGTTCAAAATTTTGTGAAAAGAGTGGACGTCTGCCGACGTGCTAGAGGTGGACATTTGCCCTACATCATATTCCATTATTAATTCCCATAGTTCTGTTTTGTATTGGTATGAATAAAACTAAATTTATCAAAAAAATGTGTTGTTAAGCCAATTTAATTCCTAACCTTAAATTTGCCTATCATTTATGTATGTAATATAGTCCAATTTGACCGACAGTAATTTGTTATCGTTTTCTTTTTTTTTTGTTTAATTTATCGTTTTATCTCTTCTATTCCTATAGGCTGTCTATTAAATTCAACTTGATCTCACATATCTTAATGATTTATTTACACTTGATAGGATCCTTTGACACATATGTTGGTTGTTCAGTCTGGTTGTAAATTATTTTAACCATAAAAAATCTAAAAAAATATAAATTTCTCTACTTTGTACAAACTGTGTTTCTATGTATGTGGGTATGTATGTATGTATGTATGTATATAGAAAATAGTTTTTGTTAAATAAATTGATGAAGTGGTCGATTTGGTTTGTTTGCTTTGGTTTGCTGAGTTGTGTTGGGTATAAAAATAACATCAAAAATTAAAATTTTAAATTGTTTTCTTTTTCAAAATTTTATTTTTCACACATTTTGTTTTATGGCTCTTAACCCTTTAACTTTGCGATACAAAACATTCATTTTAGTTTTGATAAATATGAATCATTAAAAATTATCTTGAAAGATTATAATTATAAAATTTCTGGTGGGCGTTTTTATGACAGTTTTCTTGAAGAAGAAAATCAAATGTCACTTTTTATTGTAAAATATTTGATTTTTTTTCATTTCTGTTTTTTGTATTAATTAGGTATGAAAATCAATTTTTTATTGTTAAAATTGTGTGCATTCTGTTGTACGAGTATATGGCAATTATCAGAATCGTTCTTGTAAATTTTACGTTCACAATTTTATGCTTCATTGCTTGTCTTTATTTTTATAACAAAAGCGGGATCATGAATAAAGTGACCAGAAGTTTCTTATCGAGCAACTGCATAGTGGAATTATGTGATGGTTTATCAAAATGTCAGAATGTTGTAAAATACGAAGATTTAGAGTTATAAATACAAGTACTAGTTAGCTCGGTAAGCTTCGAATCATCTCCGGCTATCTAAGTATCTTCTGCCAATATACATACCTTCATATGTACAGTATTGTTCGAAACCTAAGCAACTTTTCCCCAGTAAATACTCACTAACATTAGTACATTTAGAGCTATAAACTTTATTATGGTATTTATTCTGTAGGATTGTGTCAAATTTACGATCAACCTGTCAGTGTCGTTTATATTTGTGCTTTTAACAATGTTACCAATTGCGTACTTAACAGTGTTACCAGTTCAATTTTTGGTTGTTAAAATTTTACATTTGAATTAAGGAATAGAAGGTTGTAGACTTTGCTAGAACATTCAAAATTAAAGTAAATTTACTATAAAAGACGACGCATTGTGCTTAGTCAGTCAGTCGTAATTTAACAGTTACATTGTTAGGTCGTGCTAAGGCGTTAATTAAAGTGTTGTATAATTTGTATAAAGTGGAAGTTAAATAAGTTACTGTATACTGTTAAAGTGTGCAAATAAAAAAGTACTGTATAAATAAAAACAATGAACTCATGTTACCTATTTTCTTTAACGCAATTTAAAAGAACTGAAAAAGGTTAAAACGCAACAATATGTGTATATTATCGGGCCGTCTATTTAAAAGTTTAGACCTACACCTACCTGTAGATTTCTTTACGCGGAGGAATATGAGAGTCCCAGTCCTCGTTATTCACCACATGGACAAAGGAAGTAAAACTGGAACTCAATATAAACGTGAATGGATCAAGAATACCAACAACAAACTACCCCAAAATCCTCGGGGTAACGTTCGATTGCCTTTTCCAGAACTCGGCGTATTCCACTACAATTAAAAACAAGATGCGGAATAGAAACAAGGTCTGCAAAGTCACTTGCCGTCAGTACTTAGGACACGGACAAGGAAATCTTGTTGGCTACATATAAGGTAATTGGCTGGCCAAGGAATCTGGTTAGCATTGGAAATTAATTTAGGTGTAGATATCCGTTAATATAAATATGAGATCTAACGTTATCTCAGGCATCCAGAGTGTTAAGAAGCTCTCACGAGAAATTTGTCCTAGGAGGCCGCCCATCCCCGTGGAGGAAAACAAAAAACATCTTTCCAGAGAGACCACCGGAGTTGTCCTAGCGCAACTAAGATCAGATCACTGCACAAAGCTATACTATAATATTAGGCAGACATTAATGAAGATATTCCCAGTATCTGTCCGGCCTGTAGAAGAGGTCCCCATGATGTCTAGAATTTGTTTGCCTGTAGTGCAGCCCAATAACTCTGGTCTCCAGATCCCTCTAGACAAATCCGTAGGAAGTAGGGTGGCGGGAAATGAATAATATGCATTCTTGTATTTTCAGGTCACCACATGCTTAAAATTATTTTTACTACTCACATTATTAAATTGGATTTTGATTCGTCACTAAACAGAACAGTTTTTAACTTCTGTCCAGACTTCATGTCATTGATTGACTTTGACGATCCATGTGGGCTTCGCGTTTTCTCTGTGCAATTAAAAAGAATAAGTGATGACGTGTAAGATGAGTCTTCGAATCGCACCAAATTTGTGACAAATTAAATAATAAATGAAAAATATTAATAAATAATTTTATTATGAATATTAAATAATAATGTACTCAATAATAGAAAAGTAAACTCTACCGAAGAACCATATGAATTATTTTCATTTAAATAATATTCTTTAAAATTTAAAGCCATTTTAATAAAACAAAATTTCCCAAATTATATCCTCAGCACATTTTTAATTCTCTTCGACCACTTGTTTTAAATCCAGCAAGGCAACACATTTGCTTGATTTATTTGTTGGTCTGTATTTTTCTTCATTTGTTTGTTTATTTGGACAGTTATTTTCACGCATTTGTTTGTTTATTTGCACAGTTATTTTCACGCATTTAGCCTTTAGTGCAGGTTTTTGCTTTATTACACACGTGCCATGATTAAGTTGAGGCTTTTACTGCTGGCAGTCATCGATGGCGTTGTGTGGTGGTGTTCATTTTCACGCACATTCACATGGTTGTTTATTATATCACCTTTAAACAAGTGAAAATAATATTGTCGGATAAAACCGAAAATAAAATAACCTGCGTCTTTATATTATTTTTGGTATCATAAGTATCACGTCAAAATTTTGAACTGACCATGTTAATACTGGTGATTAAGGTGATCAATAGATCATTAAGTTAATTTTTAAGTTAAATAATAATTATCATAGAAAAAAATTAAGTCGTGAATTGTTAACTGCGATCATCAAACGATTATCTTTTATTTTCATTCCATTTGATTTGTCTAAAAATTTGAAATGTGGGCTTTACGATTTCAAAGGAAACAACAAAGAAAATCAAATTCAAAGTGCTTCTTAATATCACGCCCATCATCGAGAAACACGCACTCATAAACGTTACGGGAAATGAGAAATGCTATTTACAAATAAATACAGGGTTTCCGTCGGGAAGATATATTAAAGGGTCCGCCAAATAATTTTTTTTTTTAATTAAAAAAAAAACTACTGAAGATTTTCTCAACTTTCTTTATTTATTTTAAAGTACAATTCTTCCGGTTAATAATGGGAAATAATTTCATTCAAATGGATGGCCATGCAGTAGCCTACACGATCGGTCCAATTTTTAAGCACATTATCGATTGTGTGCAACTGTATTTCACCAATGGCCTCACGAATATTCTCCTTCAAAGCGTCAATTGTCTTTGGCTTGTCGGCGTAACACTTTTCTTTGAAAGCACAAATAATAGTCCAACGGTGTCAAATCGCAGCTCCGAGGAGGCCAAACGACATCAGCTCTGAGGCTGATAATGTGATCTTCAAAAACAGGGCGCAAAACATCGAGTGTAGCTTCGGCTGTGTGGCACGTAGCGCCGTCCTGTTGAAACCAAATGTTGCTAATATCCTTCTCTTCAATTTTTGTGAACAAAAATTCGTTCAACATGGCCCTATAACGATCGCCATTGACTGTAACGGCCACTCCTTGCTCATTTTCCAAGAAAAATGGCCCAATTATGCCTCTGGACCAAAATCCGCACCAAAAAGTGACTCGTCTTGGGTGTATCGGCTTTTCAATATATGTTTGCGGGTTTTCTGTGCTCCAAATGCGACAATTTTGCTTGTTTACATACCCGTCAAGATCAAAATGAGTTTCATCTGAAAAGATGATTTTTTTGGCAAAATCGGCATCGGATTTTCAATGTCGCAATATTTCCCAGCGTTGTTCAAGCGAATACACAACTATATTCGTTCAGCGGAAGGATAAAACTAATTATCTGTCAAATCAGACATGAGCTGAGTGTTACCATTGACGAAATAAGCACTGGTTGAAGAAAAGACGTTAGTCAGCGGACCCTTTACTTTGTTTGGTTATAATTTTTGATTATATTAAAGAGAATGGATTTTATATTGATAAATGTTTTATTTAATTTCAATTAAATAATTATGTATGGAATACAATATCAGATAAATGGCTGCCTGTGTTAGCTTAACAAATGAGAGTCCGTTTGAGCACATTTTTTATTACATTCTCACACATTTCACTCAGTATTTCATTAATTCCATCACGAATATTTTGTTTGAGTTGCTCCAGCGTTTCTGGTTTATTTGCGTAAATCTTGCTTTTCAGATATCCCCACAAAAAGAAGTCCGAAGCAGTCAAATCAAGCGACCATGGAGGCCAATCCGTTAAATAATTTGTTGTAGAAAGAAGTCTCGCATTAATTCCATTGTAATCCTGGCTGTATGCGATATGGCACCGTCTTATTGAAACCACATGTTAGTCAAGCCCAAAGCATGCAGTTGTGGCGTTAAAAAGTTGTGAAAAATAACACGAAATCGCTCCACATTGACAGTTACCGTTACGTCGTTTTCAGTTTCAAAGAAGTAAGGTCCTATGATTCCTCCTGACCAAATTGCACACCAGACTGTCACTTTTAATGGATGGTGACTGATGGATAATATGAGGGCTTTCCGTTGCCAAGAACCGACTATTCTGTTTATTCACATAACCATTCAAATGAAAATGTTCCCCGTCACTCATTATGATTTTTTCATGAAAATCGGGGTTGTCATGGGCGAGCTGTTTTAACGAATAAGACACGTTGGTTTACTGAATATTTTCCTATAATAAGTTTGCCACGTCTCTTTTTCACGACTGCCAAATATGAACTGTCAAGACTAATGTTCTTCAAAACGGCGGCAAAACAAAGTAGTATACCTTCCCGACGGACACCCTGTTTGAAGCAAAGAAGATATAGGGTGGCTCCAAAAGATACGCCAAACAGAAAATCAAGCTTTTTTAGGCAATTGAACTGAAAAGACCAAATTAACAACGATAGGCTTCATGCTAAACAAGAAATTTTTTAAATTTTTGACAAATGTTTTATAAACACTTTGTTCATTTATGTAACATTCCATATTAACTAACCGGAATGTATTTAGAATCTGAAAATAAAAATTTTGAATAAAAATAAAAGTGGAAAAAAAGATGGCAGCAATATCAAAATTATACCTCAATTTTGGACACCCATTATAACAAAAATACAAACATTTACAGAGACTTATGAATATATACCGATGGTTAAAATTAAAATTATTAAATATGCTGAAACGTATTTAGAAAAGCTCAACTTTCATTCAAAGCCATTAGTTCATGGTATTCTAAATAGTACTGCCCATGTACGAGTAAGAAGGAGGGAGACTTTTCAGCCTGTATATTGCAACAAATTAATTAAGTCACTGCACAGTGGTACCTGCCATTGGTCAAAAATAAAAAGTAAAATTCAACCTTTTTTTAGTCAAATTTTGCTTCACTATTTCCAGATAGAATAAGTTTAGCTGGGCGCCTTTGTGTTGTACCTGTTTTTTGATTGATGTGAATAGATAAAGAGGGCTTGAACTATTACCGTTCTCTACACATGCAAAATTCCACATATTTCTTTAAATGATGGTTAGTTAAAACAAATTTAGAGGCATTAACTCTAACCAATCTCAATATATACAAAAATCATAATTGAATTTGTATGGGAGGTACCATTCCCACTTATTTGGTTACGCACAATTTTTTTAACTGATGGCTTGTACTATTTAAGATGTCATTTAAACCAACCTCTGAGTCTCCATTTATAATCGTTCTCTAGACATACAAAAATCAACATATAATTTGTATGAGAGGTGTCACACCCACTTATTCAATTTCGCCCTTATTTCGACTGACGATGTGTATTAACTACTACGTTATTTCCAAAGATATACAAAAATCAATATATTGTCCACCACGTTGTTTACACCAAGTAAAGAAACTTCTACTATTAATCTCTACTATTAAATTAAAATGAGTAAATACTATGTATGTGTAATGACACGCCTACTTATTCAATACCGTCCACTTTTTTATTATCTGACTCACACAAAGATTAAATGCAGTAACAAATATCGTTTTCAAGTAAAACTTTGTGCACTCTAACGTCAATAACTCACGAATGGACCTACAAAACCACATATGCATTGGTATTGACTTCACCTTTCATTTAAGGGCTTACAAAATCAGATCAGTTGGCGCATTTCTGAGAACATCAATTACAACGCATTTTACGGTCCTCTTTTTTATATATAGATATTAGTTTTTGTTTCATTTCTAGTGTTCCCTTTAAAAATAGTCTTAAAAAAGACTATTTTTAGTAGCTGCTTGCAGTGTAAAAAGGTCGACAATAAAGTACAATATTGTTGCGTTTTTAACAATAAAACGTTTAAGTCTACTTTGTTGTTGTTTTTACGGTCTTTATTAATTAAACTGTAACTTTTATGCTTAATGTCTTAATGTCTTAATAAAGCAAATTCGCTTATAAAACACTTTTTATTCACGCCTGAACGCGACTTTACTTATTGGCACCCAAATGATCACTAACTCACCAGCCGTAATACGCCATATATTATTTCATCATTATTTTCAAATGTTCTAGTACAGACACGAATCTTTGATTTATCTACGTTAATTCAAATGGTCTAAAATAACATTATAAACACAAAAAGGAATCGAACTGGCAACTCCGTCAGACATGCGGATGGTAGCACTCTTAATTAGTACAGGTAATTTTTGACACTTATTAAGCCTTGACACAAGCTAATAAACTTTATAGCTAAAAGCTCATAATAAGTCCATGATGTGGTGAATTTTGTCTACAGCATTTTCACTTTCGTAACAATATAAACTTGCTTGAAATCCTAGAAAGATGTTCCGTATTAATTTGACCAAAATCATGCTTGAAAAGGGAGGTGTTAACTTTATTTTATAATAACTTTATTTCCATTAGCTTGTTGAATATTTATTTTGCCATTTTTATTTTTTAATCTTAAATATATTTTAAGTTCAGTAAAAGTTTTGACCGGATGGAAACATATTCTGATTCCCCCAATCAGACTTTTTATTTATTAGTCAATGTTTTGAGCTTTTATGCTATTAATTTCAGCTGTCATCTAGTGCCTCATTTTGTGTTATCCTTTTCAGATCAAAGCGATCTTCGTGGTTTTGAAACAAATTTGTAAATAACACTAAGCGACAATATAAAATGAAGTAGAAATACGTGAAAAGTGATAACAAGCATCTGCTATTGAAATTTTAATAACACCCTAAAAATCTCGAGAAATTTTTCAAGTGTATAGGGTCATATCTCGGCAATGGCATCACGAATGTTGGCCTTCAATTACTCAATTATTTTTGGTTTGTCAGCATAACACTTGTCTTTAACAGGGCCCCACAGAAAATAGTACAACGGTGTCAAATAGCGGCTTCTTGACGCAATAAATCGATTGTAGCGTGAGATATGTGGCAAGTTGCACCATCCTGTCGAAATCAAATATCGTTCACACCAATACCATGAAAATCGGGTACAACAAAATTAGTTATCGTGGTGCGATAACAGTAATGGTTGCCAAATATGAAATATGGGCCAATGTTGCCTCCGCTCCACAAGCTGCACCAAACAGTCGCTCATAATGGTTGCATTGGCTTCTGTAAGACCACGTTTGGGTTTTCTAAGCCCCAAATACGGCAATTTTGCTTATTAACATACCCACCAAGATGAAAATGGGCTTCAATTGGCGGGACTCTTTAGTAAGCAATTCATGAAAATATTGTGCTATTATTAGTACATTTTTTTGGATCTTTATATAGTAGTAGCGATAACCAAGCAAACAAAAATAAATTTTGTTGTCAACTGTTTTTGGTTATGATTATTAAAATTAAATATTCATTCTGAACAAAGTCCGTCAACGAATTCTCTCCACTTAACTCTTAAGATGAGCATTCATTTTTAATCATCCACACCTGTGTATTACGAGGCCAATCAGGATTTCTATGGCCCTGCAGATTCCAGTTCAGCGCTTGTCTCGCAATATCACTGGAAGTTCTTCTTAATATATGGCTAATCCATGTCAATTTGCGCCTACGAATTTCGTATTTAATTGGCCTAAGGTTAGCTATGGACAGTAATTGGCCTTTAGTGTAATTGTTATTCGTTCAAAATATGCGAAGAATTTGCTTCAGCACATATTGTGGAACGTTTGCAGTCTTCTTCGGAAATTTTGAGTAGAGGTCCAAGTGGTACAACAATACATAAGTATTGATTTGATGCTGCTATTAAAAGTGTTCAGTTTTGTTTTTGTCAATACATTGTTTGCACGCCATATTTTGTGCAGAGATGGAAATGCACAATATTCTCATTAGAACCACCATCTTTACTTACAGTACTGTCTAGATATGAGAAAACTTCTTCATCCTGGATTGAGTAATGAGGTGTTGCATTAATTTTCAGCCCTACTTTGCTGGTATTTTCGGACAGGGTGTGGTGTTTCTTATGAATATCCTCAAAAGGATGGACGAAAAAACAAATAACATCTATGTATCCTGTATCATACATGATTTCTCTCATGTTCCAGCCAAAGTCATGTGGTACCTCGGCGTTAGCCTTTTGGACCACTTAATCCAAAAATCGTAAAAATATCGTGGCAGACAGAACACAGCCCGTCTGAGCTCATCTCGAAGGGGGCACATTCATCTCACCTATGTCGTACACTAGACCGGAAAACCGGGAATTTAAAAAAATTTTCCTCTTTCCCAGAAAACGCAAAGTCCCGGGGTAAAAAACTTTAGCAGTAAACAATGATTTACGTTATTATTCTAACTGGAAGTAATATTAGTCACCGATTTTATATAAGTGGAACCACTGTGCACTGGTTAGAATATTCTACATCACATATCATGTTAAAATTTTTGAAATCCTTAATTTGTTTCATATCTAAATATTTTAATGCATAACTATGCATAACAGGGTGTCCAAAATTGAGGTATAATTTTAATTTTGCTACCAATTTTTTTCTACTTGTAATTTTTATTTGATCTCCATTTAAAGAATTAAAAACGACGGCAATTCGTTTCTTGGGCCATCGAAAAACAAGAAAAAAAGGAGAATTTTTTAGCAAAATAATTTTCACCGACTAAGCCCAGTTCTAGCTCAATACCTACCACAACCAACAAAATTGCCACATTTGAGATAAATAGAATCCAAAAGTTATCTTAGAGCAACCATTATATCCACAAAAAGTTACGGGTTGGTGTGGTTTGTGGTCCGTAGGAATCATCGGACTATATTTTTGTGAAAACAAAAGTGGAAATGCGATTATGGTCAATAAAAATCGCTACAGGGAGATGATCCGAAGCTTTTTGTGGCGGAAAATTGATTTTGGTTTTAACAGGATCGTGCCACTTGTCGTACAGCAAGCAAAACTAAGAAGAGGAGGAGTAAATTGGATATCGAGATCTTGCAATTTGACAAAATAAGATTTTTGAGAGATTTTTTGAAATCGAAAGTGTACAGCAATAATCCCATAACACTTCAAGAGCTTAAAACCAACATTATCGAGAAGATATCAGCCATTGAGAAAAGTTTATTGAACAACGTGATGGATAAAATTAAATCACTTGACTGACATAATTTTTCATTTTTAAGCGGAACCTATTTGCAATAAACTGAAATAGAAATATTTTTAATATTGGGTATACAAGTGAATAATGTAGATGCTTTTGCTTGAAGAATGTATTTAATAATAATTCAATTAATTGATACATTATTCAAAGTATTGTCTATCGTTAGCCACCACTTATTCCCATTTTTCTGGTAGGATATGGGTTCCGCGCCGAAAAAAACTGCTTCGGTTTTTAGGTAAGGAACAAATCAAACCAATTTCTGATATCCTGTTCGAAAGCGAAGCGTATTCCAGTAAAGGCGTTCTGCATCGATCGAAAGAAATGGTAGTCAGAACGGGCAAGGTCTGGGCAATAAGTCGGATGAGCCTAAGCTTCCCATCCACTGTTTTTCAAACAGTTTTTGACCGATCTTGCGGCCGAGTGTTGTCATGACGGAAGATTATTGCCTCGTGTCTGGTCGAATATTCTGGTCGTATTTCGTTAGGTGCTCTCTTCAAACGAATCAAGTGTGTTCGGTACAGGTCTCACATGATCGTCTGACCAGATTTCAACAGCTCATAATACAAAACACCCTTCTGATCCCACTAAATATTCAATTTTCATCACCAGTAATACTTTGGTACAAAAATTACTTCCTTTTAAAGCGTTTAAGAATCATTTCCAACCTACAAAATCGCCTTTCAAGGTCTCTGCTTCAATTCATATGGGACCAAATTTCCTTGCTTTTGAATGAATCCCAATGCTTTTAAACTTATGGAAATGTCCTGTGGTGTGACTCCCAATGATAATGAATTTTTTTCCGTTTAACAGCAATCTTCGTCGTGTAATGCTTCCAATTCCTGACCTTCACTCTATTTCGTCTGATCAGGCCTCTCCTTGTCTATCGTTCACAAGTTTTTGAGTTGGTGCATGTATCAATATGTAAGTTTCTAGCAACAATTGATAACTTTCAGCAGCCGTTTTTTTCAAATGAAAGAAGATTATCAGACTTGCCTGCAAAACTTCTTTTTTAGGCACAAAATTGAAAAAATATGTGTTTACACCCTCCAAAATACCATATTTTTTATTATTGACACAAACCATATGTGATAGTTATGCTATATATTTTTCAAATTGACATTATTAACTTGTATACCCAATATCTAAAAAAAATTTTTTTTCTTTATTAAAATTAAAATTATACCTTAATTTTAGACACCCCTTATAGAAACTGCAAATAATTAACATGTAAATTAAAAAATTTTAAAGTAACCCCATCACTCATGTGTATTATTGCCTTGTAAACTGCTATTGTGTTTTATTTAATTTTTTTTTTTTTTTTTTTTTGTATACACCATTGTCCACAGCGGAAAAATTTCTCTACCCAAGTCTTCTGCTGCCATATATTATTCTTGTAAAACTTTTTTTTTATTTTGATTTAATTTTTATAATTTGTTTTCCAAAAAATAAAACAACAATTACAGCTGCAATAACTTACAAGAAAGTTAAAAAGAATAAAAAATTATTATTAAAATAAATATTACCATAATACAACATGTTTGTTGTTTATGGATATATACATACAGAAGAAGACTCGGGGCTAAGTAAATAGGGAAGAAATTGTGATTGAATTGTGGGTCTTGACGACTTGAACTGATGCTCTATAGAAGAAATTAGACTTTTGTAAAACAAAATTTTAATGAAGACCACTTCGTGATAAAATATTTGGCCCAAAAACTTTTGATTTTATTAAGCAGATTTTTGCATTCAACTATGTCGTAACCCAAATTTTCGAGCACTTAAACAATAATGAAATATGGACTAGAAGTTGATATCTTTATAATTATTTCTAAAACCAGAAATATATCGGGTCCGCCATCTAACGTTGTTTTTTTTTAAATAGTGCTTATTTCGTGAATGGTAGCACTTAGCTCATGTCTGATTTGACAGATAATTAGTTTTATCCTTCCGCTGAACGAATATGGTTGTGTATACGATTCTTTCGCTTCGCTAAGTGGGCCTGTGATCGACTTACAGAACATGCCGATTTTGCAAAAATATTCATCTTTTCAGATGAAGCTCATTTTGATCATAGCGGGTATGCAAACAAGCAAAATTGTCGCATTTAGGGCACAGAAAACCCGCACGCATATATTGAAAAGCCGATACACCCAAGACGAGTCACTGTTTGGTGCGGATTTTGGTCCAGAGGCATAATTCGAAAAAAAACAGTCAATGGCGATCGTTATCGGGCCATATTGAACGATTTTTGTTCACAAAAATTGAAGAGAACAGGACGGCGCTACGTGCCACACAGCCGAAGCTACACTCGATGTTTTGCGCCCTGTTTTCAAAAAAACAAAAAAATTATTTGGCGGATCCTATATTTGCCGTTTAAGGCACAAAAATTGAGAAAATTAACAAAATATTTTTTCTCTTGGACTCTCCATAACATATTTCAGTTTCAAAAATTTTATTAAAAACTATAGCTTGTGTAAGGTACTGTAGCGTGTTTGAAATGAATGAATGTTTTAACTTTAATGAATGAAATTATTTTTGGTATTTATGTATGTTTTTCTTTTTCTGTTTCGTTTTCTTTTCTATGTGGCGAAATAAGCAGAATAAAAAGATTGTGTAAATATAATAAAACACTTAAGTACTTGAATAATGTATTTTTGAGATACCACTTTCTTATAACTACAATCACATTCACTTCATTCTTTCTTTCATAGTTGCATGCCACAAATGTATTTTGTTTATACCACTTGAGTGCTTAAATATTTTTCGGTCTCATGTGTCTGTAATTTGTGAGAGAAATGAAATAACAAGAAATAAAATATTATTCCTTGACTTTTTTTTTAGTACAACACACAAAAATAATTACCAGAACCATTATTAAAACCGATCAGAAATTGTTCGAAATAACACGGAGGATATAATAATTAACGTTGGCCAAATAATAGTTTTGCTTTTTACTAAATCACAACACACATTTCTTACTTAGGAATTGGAAAAGTAAGCAATTTTTTGTGGCAAGATTATGAATTAACCTCTACAGTGGGTGTATATAGTGTATGAACCCTAGGTTATGTATGTTTTTAAAAGGCCTTCCCGCGTTGCTGGGAGGCTTTTTGTTGTAAATCAATAAAATGTATTTCTCGTAAGCAAAATTTAAAGGAATGCATTAAAACTAATGATTTGTATTGACTACCAAATCACTTAGATCAAGTTCAGTAACTGCCATTCTAACCGTTCTCTAGTTACATATACAAAAATCAATATTTATTTGGAATGGGAGATGCCACACCCACTTATTTAAATTCGCTCATATTTCGACCTATGATGTGTATTGACTACGAAGTTATTTAGACCAAATTCAGAACCTTCTACAAATACTATTCCCATATTTACTTTCTATTGGAGGTGCCATTCTCACTTATCCAGTTCCGTCCACTTTTTGAGTGATGATTTATATAGATCACAGAATTACTTTAACTAAATTTGGAAATTTTCAATATTACTGTTTTCTATGAGTAGATATACAAAAATCAATATTCACTTTATTATTTATTTCAACTGATGACCATGAAATTATTTAAACCAAATTCAAAACCTTATACTATTACCGTTCCAAAGATTAACATAAATACATATTTTCTTTGTATGGGAGGTGTCACTCCCACTTATCTAATTCCACCCACCCAATGGTTTGAATTGACCACAATGTTATTTGGTCCAAATTTAGAAACTCCCACTATTACCATTTCAAAGATATAGATATATATATACAGTGATATGCAAAAGTATAACAATTTGCACATCCTGTATTTTTTAAGTTTAAATGAACTACGTAGTTTTGTTATATAGTATACAGGCACATATGTCCTCTTTTTTCCATAATGGTTTCAGATTGCATTTCGATAAGGGGTATAGGTCCATTAGTAATTACAAGTGGTACAATACGCAAGTAATAGAAACTTTGGATTCTGCAACAAAATCTGCAGGTGAAGTAGCAAAAGTAGATTTTTCTGCTGAAAAAGTAAAGCTAAAAACGGCTTAAAGAGACAGTGATAATTAATATAAAATGATATAAATCCGACTGAGAATTTGTGGATTCATGTCAAATTACTGCTCACTACGTATCTAAGTCCGACCATAAAATGAACGAGCTGTAGAAACGAACAAAAGAAGTCTGGTAAGATATACGAATATAATTAAAAAAAAACGCACATCCAATATCATTAATCGCATTCTGACTCCAAAAAAGGCAAAGGTAATTGGACATCCTAAAAATAAAAGCAAAGATGCAAAATTGTAACATTTGTTTTTTTAAATATTTTTGCTGCTTACTGTCTTTGTTGTTGTATTGGCATCAAACTAGTTTTGAAGGAAGAGAACATGCGTATCTATAATACCATACAACAGAAATACTTAGTTCATTTTTGAAATGAAAAGTTTTAAATCATGTTACACTTTTGCACGTCACTGTATACAAATTTTATATGGGTGTGGCACCTCCCAGTTGAAACAAAAGCCATCAGTGAAAGTACAATTTGTGTATTTGTTTGTAAATTGTTTAAGTGGTTATCGAGTTATAAATTGACGAACATATGACAACTTATTCTTATATACTTGTACATACTCGTATATAGATAACCATCTTCGGTTAATGTAAATTTTGCTTTGAGTAGTAGATAGTAGAAGGTTAGTAAATAAAAGCTCACTTAAAGGTGCTTATTTTTGTAGTTAGTTACCATTATCGGACAAGGTTCATGGCTGCAGTGTATGCAAGCATGTAAAGGGTCCGCCAAATAATTTTTTTTTTTGAAAATGCTATTAAAAAAACTACTGAATATTTTCTCAAATTTCTTTTTTTATTTGAAAGTACAATCCTTCCGGTTAATAATGGAAAATAATTTCCTTCAAATGGCTGGCCATGCAGTAGCCTACACGATCGATCCAATTTCTAAGCACATTATCGATTGTGTGCAGCTGTATTTCACCAATGGCTTCACGAATAGTCCTTTAAAGCGTCAATTGTCTCTGGCTTGTTGGCGTAACACTTATCTTTGAAGGCACCCCACAAATAATAGTCCAACGGTGTCAAATCGCAGATCCGAGGTGGCCAAATGACATTAGCTCTGCTGCTGATAATGCGATTTCCAAAAACAGGGCGCAAAACATCTAGTGTAGCTTCGGCTGTGTGGCACAAAGCGCCGTCCTTTTGAAACTAAATGTTGCTAATATCCTCCTCTTCAATTTTTTTGAACAAAAATTCGTTCAACATGGCCCGATAACGATCGCCAGTGACTGTAACGGCCACTCCTTGCTCATTTTCGAAGAAAATGGCCCAATTATGCCTCTGGACCAAAATCCGCACCAAACAGTCACTCGTCTTGGGTGTGTCGGCTTTTCAATATATGCGTGCGGGTTTTCTGTGCACCAAATGCGACAATTTTGCTTGTTTACATACCCGCCAAGATCAAAATGAGCTTCATCTGAACACTTCGCACACATTCTGCAACATTACCATGATTTTCAAAGTAATGTCGCAATATTTCCCAGCATTGTTCAAGCGTATACACAACCATATTCGTTCAGCGGAAGGATAAAACTAATTATCTGTCAAATCAGATATGAGCTAAGTGTTACCATTCACGAAATAAGCACTAGTTGATAAAAAATAACGTTAGATGGCGGACCCTTTATGTATGTATGATGGCGATACAAGAAATCAAAAGTTTTGTAGGAAAATTGTTTTGAGAATTTTTACTGTAAAATATACGTACATACACATACATACGTATGTACATACGTGTGAATGTAAAAGATATTATTACACTCAGAGTATATTACTAAAAATTTTTTGTCAGCCAGTTCTTCATCAAATCCTGTTCACTATAAAGTATAGTTGTATAGTCAAAAACGAGATTTGTTTAGTTAGTAAGAATTTGTATAACTCCTTGTCCAGTTTAACTCAAGAAGTTTCAAGAGCATGAACTAACTGAAATCTATACTATTCAATATTGGAACCTTATAAAGCAGTTTTCTAAATCTCATTACATACAGGGAATGCTAGTATCGGGTGTTTTTTTAGAGGTTTATAACTTTCAGTTGGCAGCACTGCTTTATTTAACAGCTGAAAGTTGCTTTTGGTTTAGTTGACATTTCGTTATGAATAAGCTTACACCAGAGAAACTCTTGCAAATGGATGAAATTTTTTATCAAATTCATGCTTATGTTCGTCAAATTTATCGTGCACCCCGTCCATTCTATGATGAGCATAGTCGCCCTTTAAAGCGGCTAATTCGAACAACAATGGATCGGTTTCCGATCACGTTTACTCTTACTGATAATGTGCATTCAGTGAGACGACGAACTGCGCGTAGCTACTGTACAGGCAGAAGCATTGAAGAAGATACAAATCAATCAATTCGCCGTCGTTTTTCAATTTAGGAAAGATTTTACGAAATGATCTTGGCTTAAAAGCTTTCAAGATTGAACTTTTGCAGGAACTAAAGCCAAGCGACCATCCTATGCGGCGACAATACGGCGATTGGGCTACAGTACAAATTAATTTTGATATTCAATCGCCATTCAATATTTTGTTCTCCGATGCAGCCCATTTTTGATTGAATGGGTACGTACATAAACGGAATTCTTTTCTTTTGTCGAAATACCACTACATCCACAGAAAATTACTGTTTAGTGCACTTTATTTGCTGGCGAGGTCATCGATCCATATGTTTCAAAAACGATGATGGTCAGAATCTTACTATCAATGGTCAACGATATAGCGACATGATTAAAAATGTTTTCGTACCTGAATTAGCTGGAATTAATTTCCGTCCTGTTGGAACCACATGCCACATAGCGCGCGCTACAATTGGTTTTTCTAAAGAAACTTTTGATGAAAGAGTAATTTCATGTAATAGTCCTCTTAATTGGCCACCAAAATCGTGTGATTTAACCGCATGGGATTATTTTCTTTGGGGTTATGTAAAGTCACTTATCCACTTAGAACATCTGGAAATCAACACTCAAAGAGTCATTGATAAAATACAAACGCAAATGCGCTTAAAATTTTGTAAACATTGGTGCTCCAGATTACGCCTTGTACGTGCCAGACGTGGCGGCCACATGACCGAAATAATGTTTAAACATTAATGCCATAAAATTGTTCATATAACAAAATCTAAGTTATTGATATTAAAAATATATTTCTTTGAATTATTATGATTTAAACTTGTGTAACTGTAAAAAATATACCCGTAGGTTTTTTAAAAGCTAACTTACTAAGATGTAAGACATAATAGAAGCAAGAGTTATAAATATCTGTGTCTTACTACATATTTTCACGTAGTTGTCAGCGTCTTTATTGCTATAAGCACATTCAAGACTAGTGATCATCGATCACACGGCTACGAAAGATGCTGGCTAACAAGTAGCCAAGTAACCAGCTACTTAATTATTTTAACGACTAAAGTTACAAAAAAAAAAAAAAAATAATGTAAACAAATGTATAGGGTGGGTAAATTTGAGGTTAGTAAGTAAATTGGCTGTCAAATGATGAAATTTCAAGATTTGAGCTGTCAGCCTTTGACACTTATTTAGTAAAAAATTGGGAAATTTTTTTTTTTAATTTTTAGAGAGCAAGGAAATTAATTCTCTCTGAATTCTATGCTCTACCAAACCATGATACCCATTTTTTTGAGGCCACAATTGGCTAATGTTGATATCAGTGACCTGTGGTTTTAGCAGAACCTCGCCACACGCCACACAGCCAACCAATCAATTCAGTTATTGCATGAGAAATTTTCCGGTCGCATAGTTTCTCGATTTGGTGATGTCAATTCGCCGCCACGTTTTTGTGATTTAACGTCGCTGGGTTATTTTCTCTCTGACACTATGAAAGATGAAATTCGGCGCTGCAAAATTTGGTTCAACTTTTTGTGAAAAGAGCAGACGTCTGCCCACGTGCTAGAGCTGGACATTTTCCAGACATCATATTCCATAATTGGTATGGTAGGTAAGACCCCCACCTACCAACCAGAATGTCGTTGTTTAAATACCAGGCCAGACCGTCTTTAAAAAGAAGAAATAAGTTTTTCGACAGCGGTATCACCTCATAACATTAGCTAGTAATGAGTATTACTAGTATTGAATGCTTCTCTAAATGTATTTGTCGTTCAAAACCGGCGTTAAAATAGAAATCGGGTGCAGCTCATTGACTGAGAGAAGTCCCCATGTTGTTTCATTTTATGGGAATTAATAATAATATAATATTCCATTATTAAATCCCATATTTGTATTTTATATTGGTATGAATAATATTGAATTTGTCAAAAAAACGTGCTTTAAACCAATTTACCTCCTAACCTCAAATTTGCCCGCCCTTTACATATGATTGTTTTCTTTTCAGTGGTGCCACGTAAATTTTTTTCTCGTTTTTAGTGTATATATTTCATGTATTGCGTTTTTAAACGACTATTCATGCATCTTATTGTAATGACAGCACTAAACTGTTTGTTGTCGTCAAGAAAAATAGAAATTAGCCTAACTAGGCTACAAAGGTCGTCTTGTAGTCCGTAGCCGTACTGCCGCTAAAATAAATATTCTCATATGCACACATATTTTTGACAGCTTGTAGTCGATAGTTGGTAGCCTTAAATGTGTTTAAAGCATAAGACATCATTGGCAAATAATGATAAACAAGGGACAATCAAGGCAAATCGTCAACGAATTTTTAAAAAGAATTTTTAAAAAGAAAAAAGAACACAAAAAGGACAATGTCGCTAGTTAGTATACAGAAGATAAAATCTCTTATATAGTTGTGAACGCACTACGATATAAACGATTTCTTAGGCGTTTTAGACACTTACTGTGCTGTACTAACAATTTTACTCAAATAAACGCGCCCTGCTGATTATTGTGTCGGATATCAGGAATCAAAGTCGAAGTCGTTGACAAACTTTAAAAACGTGACAACATACGGAGCATAAATAAGAATAATTCGTCAGACATTGTTGCGCATTTAAATTTTACCATAAAATTCAATAATTTTCTTAATGCATATGTTACTTCGTTATCGACAATCCGTTTTACGACAATTGTGCCAACTGGGTAATTTTCAAAAGTTATCCAATGGCTTATGGATGCATTTCGTTTATGCCTCGTCTTATTTTCTCTTGCTGGTCTTGGCTTCTTATGATTTGATTTGTCTTGACTTGACATGACTGCCAGCCAGCCTGATGCTGTCTGCCAGTCTTTTTTTTTTCTTGCAACTTAATGCATAATGCATTGTATTCGAAATGAAACTTAAATTTAAAGCCAAATTAAATATTGCTCTTGCATCTTTTTCTCTTCTTTGTCAGGGCTGCTAAAACGTGAGTTAGTGGAAAAAATATATAATCGTAATAGGGTCAGGTCATATGAAAATCATATTCAAATTCATATCACTGTGAATCAGAATTTATTTATCATACATTTTAATTTTTACAATCAAAAATATACCACAAGCCTTTGAAGTAGGTTAACACCATCCAACATTTTTTATTTGTTAGAAATCAAATTGTTGAAAATAATTACTTTTTTCTTTGTATTAGAAGATCTTTATAATTAAAAAAAAAATTTTTAAAGTATCGAGTGAGGGTATCGGGTCTTTTTTTTGCAGTTACACAATTTTAAATCAAAATAAAAAAATTTAATATCGATTAAACGGACTTTTTTGGATAGAAAAATTGATGGCATTAATGTTTAAATATGATTTCGTCCATGTGGACGTCACGGCTGCCGCGTACAGTACGCAATCCTAAACAGCAATTTTCACAAACTTTTCGTATAATATGCGGTCGTATTTTGCCAATAACTCTTCGAATGTTTATTTCCAGGTGTTCAATTGTCTCTGTTTTATCGACGTACGAAAGTGACTTTATATAACCCAAAAGAAAATAATCCGCTGGGTTTAAATCATACGATTTTGGTGGCCAATTAATTGGACCACTACGTGATATTAGTCTTTCATCAAAAGTTTCTTTGAGTAAATCAATTGTAAAGCGCGCATTGTGCAGCAAGGTTAATGCCAGCTAATTGGCATCCCTAAACCATTCAAGCAATAACTGCGCCAGTTTTGAAAGCGCACCAAAGAGTAATTTTCTATGGATGTTTTATGTTGTTTCGACAAAAGTTTGTAGATTATCCTTACCCCGAATGCGGCAATACTATTTATTTACGTACAAAGTCTAGCATTATAAATTTTGCGAACAGACCCTCTATTTTCATAATAAGTTAGAAAAAAACAAATAAAGCAAAGTTATGAACCTATAAATAAACACCCGATATGTAGAGGTATATTTTGGGGTGGCATGGTGTAGTGGCTAGAGCGCACACATAACAACACAAGCGGCCGAGATTCGAACTCCAGCAGAGGACATGACGACAAAAAAATTGTGGTTTCGAGTGTTTAACAAAAAGGCTTCACCTTCTCTCCAAACAACTCTACATAAAAAATATAGAAGAAGTCCCCTGAATTTTCAGGTTACCTCTGCCGCGAGCTCGGTGTGGTGTTGCATCTCCTCAACCGGGTGCTGTGACCCATATCACGGCAGGAGTTTAGATAATTTCCGACTCCTCACCAAGGTGTGAAGGTTATGTTAGTACCATTCCAGCAAGCTACCTTAACCTCAAATTGAAGTGACTTAACGTAACGCTATAATCGCAACGCAATGATCCAACCTTATAAGCAACACTATTTTCTATTAGTGGTGACATACCATAACGCCGGAACCCATCAATTGAATTTTAGTTAATTCGATTTATTTACGAATAAAGCGTTATGTTAAATTACGTCTAACTGAACCTTTAGAAATAAATAGGAAATTAAAAAAAAAATTGTTTGTAATTAAGTAGAGTTCTCAGATTATCCAATCAATTAACTGGCGTGCAAGATAATGTTATGAGTGAAGAGGAAAGACCAGGAGAAACTAGTGTGTAATATTGGATTTAAGATAAATATCCTGAAAATTATAAACTAACAATTTTAATAAAGAGAACATTATGATACAAAGCCAACCAAGCAGTACAGTGACAATGAATAGCAGCGTAACACATATTCAGTTAAACGAGAGCTACATTGGGACTACTACATTCAGTATGGAGAAGCTTACAAGAAATGAAAATAAGACCTGGTCATTAAGCATATTCACTCGTTGTTGTAGAGAAGTACTGAAGTACCACAACCATACGATCTATCATATAACCCCTATCTTTATAATGTTTCCCTATAATGTTTTCCACAACACTGTCGCCCTTAGGGACTCCAGAATATTGGTCGGTGAAAATAAAAATAACTCACTGTCTTATACTTGATAGGCGCTCAGATAATAACAATAATTGCTATAACATCCCAGAGGGCAACAAGGGGACTTTTATCCGTCAATGACTGAGAGAAGTGTCCCTCCCAATTGGCATGTAGTAGGAATTATGTATGCCGCGCACAATCACCTTGCGCAATTAGTGAATGAACCTACACATATATCGCGTGTAGATGGGCACCAGAACAATACCCTCGACCTTTTCCTCACTACACACCCTGAAAAGTATGTAGTTGAGGTTCTTGCACCTCTCGGAAATTCGGATCATTGCACAGTTTCTGCCTCATTCTCGTCCACCGCTCTTCGCGAGGTTCCACCCATGGCTACGGAACGCTCTATTTTTAACTACGAGGATGCTCGTTGGGCTGAGCTGAACGATTTTTTTTGGGCATTTGGAAACTTTGTTTCCTTGACTCAAACGTCGATGCCATGGCAGAAATGGTGGTGAATATAATAAGGCTAGGGATGGATATTTTCATCCCATCCAAAAAGCTTTCGATTAAATCCAGAAACAAATCTTGGTTTAACCTGGCGTGCAAATTGGCAGTCAGATCCAGAGAGGAAGCATTCAGGAATTGGCGCAATAAAAATTGTGACCACACTGATTTGCTTCGCAAACAGGCGAGATCTTCATGTGCCGCAGTACTTAGACGCGAAAAGGCTTTATACGAGCAGTGCCTTCGTGCTAAAGTTCTTACCTTTCCGCGGGGAAGTAAAAACTTTTGGTCATTCATTAAAAGGCTGAGGAACAACGCTAGTTCGGTTCCTGCTCTTATAAAGAATGACCACTCATTCACGAACCCGGTTGAAAAGGCAAACCTTTTGGCCGAAATGTTTGCAAGTAATTCTCACTTGCCGGAGAGAGTTCAACCACTGCCCGAACTTGAAAGAGTATCAGTAACTATGCCTAGTATATTCTTTCGTGCTCGTGCTGTAAAAAGGGTCCTTGCACATCTCAACGTTAACAAGTCTTCTGGGCCGGATGGCATACCAGCACTGGTCCTGAAGCAGTGCTCTTCGACGCTTGCGCGTCCATTAGCTCACCTTTTCAGTGCGTCATATCGCGCCGGTATTTTTCCATATTGCTGGAAGGTTGCTAATGTAACGCCAATCCCCAAAAAGGGCGAGGCTAGTAACTCTGAAAACTACCGTCTAATAGCGGTTTGTTTCGCACTCTCCAAGGTTATGGAGAGGATGATTAATCACCACCTTGTGGGATATCTGGAGTCCAACGATTTACTTAGCGATCGTCAGTACGGTTTCCGAAAGGGCCGTTCTACTGGTGACTTGCTGGCGTTGCTCTCGGAGAAGTGGAACAAGTCCATTCATGGTTTTGGCGAGAGTAAGGTTGTGGCACTGGATATCTCAAAGGCGTTTGATAGAGTTTGGCACGAGGCTCTCATTTCGAAACTTAATGCTTTTGGTGTCGGTAGTCACTTCTCTCGATTTATATCGAGCTTTCTCAGAGATCGCTCTATAAGAGTGGTTATAGATGGGGTCTCATCCGACGAGTTCAGAGTAAACTAAGGGGTACCGCAAGGCTCTGTTCTTTCTCCTACTCTTTTTCTAATATTTATTAACGACTTTCTTCTTCTCACTTCTAATCCTATCTACCCTTTTGCGGATGACAGCAACATTTGTCACTCATATTCCTTTGACCGTAGACCGAGCCTTTTGGAGGTTGGGGTAAGAAGGATGAATATGAACGTCACACTCACAAGTGACCTGGTGAAGGTCTCCGAGTGGGGTCGTGCGAACAGGGTCGATTTTAATGCACGTAAGACTCAATGTTGTTTTTTAACACACAGGCGTGGTGGTGTGCTGTCATCTGTGTCAATGGGTAATGTGGATATTGAGGAATCAGATGCTCTTGATGTTCTGGGCATGAGAATTCACTGTGACGTTCGATGGAATGATCACATATTTCAAGTGTCGAAAGAAGCATTAAAGTGCCTTGGTTTTTTGAGACGGTGCAAGAAATACTTCACCCCATCTGATCTCCTTAATATTTACAAGACCTATATCCGTCCCAAAATGGAATACAACTCTCATGTATGGGCCGGTGCTTCAAAGTCTATTTTGGAGCTTCTCGACCGCGTACAGGAGAGGGCGAAGATGCTCATCAATGACGGTAGGGTAGCCAACTCTATCGATTCATTGGAGCACCGTCGCAATGTGGCGTGTGTTTCATTGTTCTATCGGTACTATAACGGAATGTGTTCTAACGAAATTAAGGAGTAAATTCCCAAAAATCATATATTTTTACGTAGTACTCGTATTTCTCGTAGAGCGCATCCCTTTGTAGTTGATTGTCCAGTAAATCGCACAACGCATTATAGGGAGAATTCGTTCTTTGGTCGCACTGTTCGGTTGTGGAATAATCTTCCAGCGAAAGTATTTCCTGCCACTTACGACATGAGTAAATTTAAATCTAACGTCCATAAACACTACTCTCTCTGTCCTCCTTCCAATAACCTATTTTCCTAGTACCAGCACAATGCACTGCATGAGTGGGGGCCATCCCCTGGGTGCTGGTCTTATATATAAAAAAAAAAAAAAGTTTCGTTACATCGGCAAATATGTGAAAAGAAATAGACAATTTGCTTATTGTGACAAATAATAACATAAATTTTTGTGAAATATTGATTATTGATAACTATTGACCGCTAAAGTCATATTTTTAGACAAAGTGTGTATAAAGTTGACCGGCTACGTGATTTGGTTTCCTCGTCACAGAATCTGAATATCGGCCTTGAAATGATTTTCATCATATACAAATGTTCACTAAGTCCACAATGCCCAGTCAAAAAACAGGTTACCACACTCAGGCTATTCTTGGATAGCTTGGTGCAAGACCTAAATATCTTTCTATTCTTAAAACCGTTTGGATTTAAAAAGAGTCTTCGCTTCTTCTCATCTTCCCTGATAATACCCTTCTAGACTACTCTTTCAAGTCCATAGAAAGATTAAGGCCCATCAGTAACGTACATGTTCATCCGCCTATTCATTTCCTTTAATTCTCACGTGACTAGTGACTCAGTAGAGGTATTGTATTGCTTCTGTATCACCATCGGGCTTAGACCCATAGATGCATACCACAGAATGGTTCGTTCCTTAAAGGACTTTATAGCTCCAAACTATTCCATTCAGCTTATTACTCAAACCCGTCAAAAAGACAGGGAGCTGTTAACTACTCGATCTGTCAGAACTCGATTCCTCCTGAAAAATCTCGTATTTAATCTGTCTTTTATTACGCTTAGCTTAGTCTCTATGGATCTGGATTTAAGTACTATGCGCAACAGTTGTAAGTCCATTAAATTCTTCCGCATTAGTACAGGCCCTCATTGTCCTTCTCTTCGTTCGTTCTTGCTGCCCATACAATGGCCTAACATTTTATAGGGTTACAAACCCAAGATTTCCCTCCAAGAATTCTGCATATAAAAAGGACATGCTTTGCGTTCTGTGTCAGTTTATCCACTACTATCAGCAGATATTTCGCCTTCGTGCTTTATAAGATCAGTTCATCAAGCAGTCGTATGTGTCTCCATTTAGGGTAAATGGTAAGTGGTCTTGTCCGAGTTAATGTTTAACCTAGAGATGCAACATCATTCATAAAAACATCGATGTTGAAAAACGTCGTTAATTTTTCTATCATCTAATAACTAAATATGAAATCAGAGGTATTGCAACGGCAAAAAGCTTTAACGCCGTAAATAACAAATGTTCCGTGGCGAACGTCATAGTAAATCATAGTGACAAACACTCATAATGATAAATTATCATTGACATACGATGAATTTTCTTTGGTGGACTTTTTAAATAATTGTCAAAATTTTAATAGATCATGAAAGTTGATTTCGACTTGCAGGCGTCCCTGTATTAATGAGTCCTCATAAACAATATCATTGAGAATTGTTAGTGCTTTATTCGCATGCAGTTGATAAATTTATTATGGTGACATTCAATGACGATATCATACATAACCAATAAATTTTTAATTTATGATAATTTCATACAAATTTCCAATTAATACTGTTTCATTCATAAACATTCCAGTTAAAATTTTGATCGTTTTGCTGAGTCTTCTTCACTTACACGATTAATAGAGGACTCGAAAATGAGTTTCGCAAATGGTTAAAAAGAGTTTGATTTCAAATACAATAAGAAATAGTATGGCTATAGGAAATAATCATCCAAAAGTTTAAAATATGAGTAATGATTCAAGTGATGAAAGTGAGAGTGAACAAAATTAATTTAATTTATGTGAAGTACAGTCTTAAGTGGGCTATTCAATTTCAAGTTAGCTAATGCACTTTTAGTATTGTTGTTTAAATGTAATATGAATGTTCCGAGTTTCAAAAAGTCGAGCTCTATTGTCGAAACACTCATAACCGATTAAAAAAATGATTGAAAGACGGGTCAGAAAAGAATCTCAAATGAAGTGAAATAAGACTAAAAAATGACTACGAAGCGATTCAGACTTAAAATATTACTAGAATATGAATCGAAAATGACTCTAAAATAACAATGAAAAATACTCATAAATGATTCATCAAGAAGAGTCGCGGATATAGACAATAGTCTTCCGACAAAAGTAGCTTTTATGAGCAGAAAATGAGCTCATATTCTGCCTTTTTAATCGCGCAGAAGAGTCAAAAAAGACTCGATTTTGATTAGTAACTTCAAAAAATGCGGGTTGGGATGTTTCGTTCATAAACGCCGGTTAACATCAATCAATGTTCACGTTCAACCCCGTTGAAGTACATCACTGACCGCAATTCAGGTGTCGGATAAGTTTTTACTACTTTCGGAAAATCACTTTAAATTGGATTGCGTACTGGTTACGTTTCAGCGAATGCAAAATAAAGCTGGATGTAAGAAAAATGCACTTTATATAGTGTTACGTTTTAACCTTTTTAAAAGGTTTGAGTTCTTTTTAATTGCGTCAAAATACAATAAACATCACCTTACTGTTGTTTTACATTTTATTTCCTCACTTTACCTTTATATGGTCTATCCTAATACAGAAACTTATTTATCTTAAATTTAATATTCGTTTATATAACAATTTTATTTACGCCTAAACATGAATTTACTTTATGTCTTCAAAATGTTAACTATATAGATGCAGGCAAAGCAGCAACTTTATATATCTCATTGTCTACAGTTGGGAAAGTTCCGGAAATGTCTCAAACGCTCTAACGTCCTCTATTTTACATCCGTTAATTTTAAACATGTAAGATCGTGTTACACAAAGGCGGTCGAATTAGCAGTGCCGTCAAATACAAAAATCAATACGGCATTACCAGGGCAACACATTAACAACCTTGGCACAAACCAATAGACAAAAATTCCCCAATACAGTCCCAAAGGCACTGATGTGGTGTATTTTCTTTTTAGGCACTTTTATTTTCGTAAAAATATTTTTAGATTTTTTGGAGTTTTAAGTAAAAGAGTGTTAAATCTATGTTTATGACACTTCCTTGTAAAACTTTAGAGAAGAAAGTGTCCTTTATTCTTTCTAAGCGAAGTGTAATTTTCTTACATGATGCCTATGTATAAATTTGAATATAGTTTACATGTACTATACACTCCAAATTCAAATATTCAAATAAATTCTGTTTCAATTTGAATGATGATGCGAAGATCAACATGACGATGATGACAATTTCTGTCTATAGGTTTCTATAGCGCAATACCATTCGCTAATCTGATAAAGTTTGCGATGTTCGCAGCTTTTTTTTTTAACTTGTAGCCTGAAATAAATGGATTGAGTTTGTTGTTTTTTTTTTTATTTTTATTTCGTTGTTTGTATATAAAAAAATCCATCATGTACTGTTCAGTACTTGTGTTGGTTTTTTAACTTTTTAAAGCAACATCGTCAATAGCAACAGTCAACTATAGCAACCTTAGGCATTATAGTTCCAGGAAGGAAATTTAACAAGTAGTAGGCAAGTAACTATGCAACATAGTTATTGCGTGTTGTAGGCATTGTTGCATGCAACGTTTGTTTTCATATGCTAATGTCATCTAATCAATCTTCCAGATTTTCGTTTTATTCATTTACTGATTTGCAAACAAAAGACGCAGACCTACATGTCTACACCAATGAAACAATAACATTTTTGCAACCACACATCATATTGCATAAATTTATTTTGTTTTTGTTAAAACAAAAATAACACAAACAACAAAAATTACATTTCATTAGAAATTCACAGATGTGTTGGAATACATTTTTCACGTATTATAATTTTTTGTTCTTGTTTTTGTTGCATGTAATTTTTGAGGCAACCAACAAGACAACCAATCATTCTTCATTACCCTTTCATACTTTTCCCATTTCCTCAACATATTATTTTACTGCATCTTTAAACACAACAAAGATATTCTTGCCACATTTACATTTGTTGCCCATTTTCCTGGCAGTTTGTTGGATCGTGTCAAAAATTTATATTCAAAATACATTCACACACACATCTCTTCTGTCTTTAACACCACTTTCTAAACAGACAAAAAAAAAGTTGTTATAAAAAAGTTGCTTAAAAGATTCTGTTATTCTAGGTTCGATATTGAATAACAGTATAGTGTTTTATGTACAGTATGTACAGTATTGCTCAGAGCCTTAACAAATTTTACTGTCAAACCAATTAAACGTATATATTAGGGAGATCGAACGGTTATTATTCGAGCGGCTTTAACCAGTTTTTTTAAATGTTAATTTTTCGAATACCGAATAAACCCGAATAACACGAATTTTTTATACGTTTTTATATTTTTTCGCAAATTTGCTCATCGTTTAAGTATTTCTCTAAATTTATAATATAAAGTCTTATTTTTATATATGTGACAACCTTGAACGTCTTATAAAGAACGTGAGAACCATGCACACTTGAGCAACAATAATTTTTTCTCACTTTCTGTAAATAAATAATTAATTTATACATAGTGAAAGGGACTTACAAACCCTGGCTCCGAACAGGAGAGTTATTAGTTAGTGAAGTTTTTTATAGCGGAAATACTTATATCCAGTCGTTAGCAACGCTGTGAGGTGATACCCCTGATGAAAATTGTCAAATGGTGTAGCCTGAGATTGAACAGAGGACTTTTTGGTTAGTAATCGGGTTCTTCCCTAACATACCATAGTGCCACACATTTCTAAATACGTGATACGAGATACGAGTGTGCTTAAATACTAAGCTGAAAAGGCTTTTCGACACCAAGAATTATTAACCACCTTAAATATGTCTAAAACATTTACGTTATTGTGCAGCAAAGAGAACTTGATTCTATACCAAGTAGTCTCCAGGCGCTGGCAAATAAAATCTTACAAAATACGCTGTAAAAATGAATCACTCAATGGAATATTAGGAGATTGTGATGTCGTGGAAGAAATGTCCTTCAAGACCCTAAAAATGCTGAACGTTGTTCTAGCATACTTACTTGCTAGAAACTACAATACGCCGGCGGAATCAACAATGTATATGAGGCAAATATATCAATTTTACCGAATTAAGCAATCAATAAGAAAAGAATCGGTTAACCGGTTATTTGTTTACTTTTTAACCGAAAACCGGTTTTTTAAAAGTTGTAATTTTTCGAATTATTCGAAAACCGGTTTTTAAAAAATCGAATAATCGATCTCCCTAGTATTTATTTTATTTATTTATTCACCTAAATTAGAATACACTTCCAAAGTGTATTATAATTATTACAAACAGGGAGCTAGAGACCATATGTTCGGCGTAATGACCAGAGTATCTGATGGGAATCGAACCCACGAGCACACTACGCACTAGGGCACTCCAAAGCAATTAAAGACTCGTATATTATTAATAAATAGATTAACTAAAAATAAGACATTTAACTCTTATTATCTTATACACTAAAGCAATGCATGCATTCCCAAGTTTGTGAGCGAATAGAGTGATACATACAGTCTGTCATAAATGAGTTTACACAATTAAAATTTTTAAGCTTTTTTTAAATTAAATTGACAATTAAATGTCAGGGTTTGTTATTTCAGACATATTTTTTTTTGTACCTAATTATGCAGTACCTTCAAAGGGTTAAGACCAAGAATGTTCTACGTGATTTGAATATTATGAGAACAGAACAACGAAAACAAATATTGATTAATTTTTTTAGTGTCAACTAATTCTTTACACACCTATTATTTTTTACTGCGTTTTGTATTTATTTCAATATGAAATGCTTTTTGCCGTTGTGTTTGGAGTTAGTGCTTGTCTTCTGTATTTTTGCATAAAAGTTAGACCTAATTTGCAAATGCCATTTAGTTCAATACTACACAATTTAAAAGATGCCAAGAAAGAGGATATCTTACAATGTTATTTAGTTGATTTGCTAGAATGATTTGAAAAAGAGTGCGGTCGAGTTATCGGAAACGTTCTTAGTGGCAAGAAAAACAATTTACAATGTGAAAAATCGAACATAAAAAAGTGAAGATTAGACTTAAAGGAAGGGAGTTGGCCCTAAGCTCACTATAAGTAAGTAAACATGCAGAGCTTATAACTATATATGACTAAAATCAAGAAAACCATGAAATTTTCACAGGAACACTTAAAGGAGAGCTTGAAGAGGAGTGTAGTGTTGTTGATTGTTATTAATCGATTCGGCATGCAGTTTTAAAATATAAATATTAATCAAGAGCAGTAGACAAAAAATCATTAATATCTTTAGCAAACTTAGAGAAACTTTTTCCTTCGTCGTCCTTTCCTGTGCTCTATGGCGGATGGACTCATTTGGGTCTTTCTCAATGCTACGTTCTACAGCAGCAATAGTTTCTTCTGTACGCACCGTACAGCGTCTCTGGGGATGCGAGTTATCAATAAGAGTAAACGTAGTGCGAAAACGTTTCATGGTTAATCGAATTAAATGCTCTGATGGACGATTTGGTCGACGACGTAGTACGCGATACGTTTTCCACACAGAACCATTATTTTCGAAATAAAATTGCACTATTTGCAAGCGTTGTTCAGGCGTGAGCCTAATCATGATGAATTGCCAAACCAAACTGAGAATAAATGACTTGACAGCTGTTAAGTCGCTTGCCATTTTGAAAAGTAATGCCAACTTAAAGTTCTATACCCCTATAAAAAACACGCTTTATTTTAAGCAGACCACTACTATTAGTTTCAAATATACAAGAAATGACCACTCATCTCCCTAAGAATTTTCTGTTTTTCTGAATATCGTTGGTTTAATATAGAAATGGCGTATCTCAATTTTTTTCAAAATTGAGTTTTTTCGAGTAGGGTACTTCCAAATAAATCTTTCTTAGTAAATTCCGTGTATCTTTGAACATAGTGGATTTATAGCTTATTACAAAAAGGCCTGAATTAGTTCAATATTTTTTTTTTTTTTTTTTTTTAAAGAAAGAAAAAAATTTAAAATCCCTTCGCATAAACTTGAAAAAAATAAGAAAATAAACCAGTACTGAATTTATTTCTCTCTTTGAGTTAAAATTGCGTTTTTTTGTATCTCAGATATTTTTCTTTCTCCTGTAAAAAAACTAAAACAATATTAAGCCATCGATATGTTGATTTGATTGATTTCCATCTTTTTTAAGCAGATAATTATTTAAAATATACCACTATTTAGCTCTATTGTAGACAATTAAACCGTCATATGGGAGTAGCTTCTGCTCATGGTGTTGAAAGTATGTTCTTTAATAAGCCCAAGAATTATGATGTTTTGTATAAGCGAGTAGTTACTGTTAAGTTGGTTACAATGTTCTGTTAAAGTAAAATTTGCTTTGATATGCTTTGATCTTTGTTATTTAATTTTACATTTGTCTTCCCACATATAATAAATATTCAAATAAGGAGTAGGAAATATAACTGTCTTGGCCATACCCTTAGGGAGCCACACAATACCACAGGGAACGAGAATAAGTGGCCGGCTACAAACAAAATGAAGGTGAATAATTACATTTAACGAATGCCGATACAATACATCGGACAGGTGCAGACGGAGATGCCATAGTTAGTTGTGTTGGCAGCACTGTCCAAATAGATGCAACCTTGGCAAAATTTAACATAGTGATCTGATCAGAGTTGCCGTTGAAAATTTCGAAAAAGGTTCACAAAGATGGTTCACAAAAGGGAGAGTCAAGTTTTTTGTGCACAAAAGATAATCGAAATATATCAATTAAAAAACACTAACTTTAACAGCTTATTAAATACATTAAACGAAAATAAAAGCAATTATGCATACTTATATTATAAATTAGTCTTGAAATGAAAAACATATTTCTCAGATACATTAAATTATTAGTCGTATTAAAAAGGCAAGGAGGTTACTTTTACAAAAAAAATTTGATAACGTTTATCACTTTTTAGAAATACTTTTTCTATACTTTGTAATTAATTCTTTACTTGGAGTCCATTTTTCCAGCCCAGATTATAGAAAAACGAGAGTGGAAAATATTGATTCACAAGTTTATATTTTAAGTTTGTTTTTAAGTTAATTTTTGATCGGTGATAGTTTAGAAAAATTCTTTTAGCTGAAGCACTACTAAGAGGAAAAGTAAATAATGGGTCCGCCATCTAACGTTTTTTTTTTCAACTAGTGCTTATTTTGTGAATGGTAACACTTAGCTCATGTCTGATTTGATAAATAATTCGTTTTATTCTTCCGCTGAACGAATATGGTTGTGTATACGCTTGAAAAACGCTGGGAAGTATTGCGACATTACTTTGATCGATCGACTTACTGAAGATGCCGATTTTGCCAAAAAAGTCATCTTTTCAGATGAAGCTCATTTTGATCTTAGCGGGTATGTAAACAAGCAAAGTTGTTGCATTTGGGGCACAAAAAGCACGCACTCATACATTGAAAAGCCGATACACCCAAGACGAGTCACTTTTTGGTGCGGATTTTGGTCCAGAGGCATTATTGGGCCATTTTTCTTCGAAACTTAACAAGAAGTGGCTGTTACAATCAATGGCGATCGTTGCCGGGCCATGTTGAACGAATTTTTGTTCACAAAAATTGAAGAGGAATATTCTCCAACATTTGGTTTCAACAGGACGGCGCTACGTGCCATACAGCCGAAGGTACACTCGATGTTTTGTGCCCTGTTTTTGAAGATCTCATTATCAGCCACAGGGCTGATGTTGTTTGGCCACCTCGGAGTTGCGATTTGACACCGTTGGACTATTATTTGTGGGGTGCCGTCAAAGATAAGTGTTACGCCAACAAGACAGAGACAATTGACCCTTTAAAGGATAATATTCGTGAAGCCGTTGGTGAAATACAGCTGCACACAATCGATAATGTGCTTAAAAATTGGACCGATCGTGTAGGTTACTGCATGGCCAGCCGAGAGAGCCATTTGAATGAAATTATTTTCCATTATTAACCGGAAGGATTGTACTTTCAAATAAAAAAAGAAATTTGAGGAAACATTCAGTAGTTTTGTTTATAGCATTTTCAAAAAAAAAAAAAAAAAAAATATTTGGCGGACCTTTTATATATTTATGTAACGAATTCATGTAAATTTGAATATACAGTCGCACAGAAAAGTATATTATCACCTCGAAAACTGGATTTTACATAGGACTATAAGGTGTGGACTTTCAAAAAAGATATAATGTAAATCTATGCGAAAAATAAAACATAGGTAAATGAGCTATTGCATACCATATCCTTTAAGCATAAGAAAAATATTAAATTCAATTTTCTGCACACAAAAAAGTACACATGTTCTGTAGTATTAGATAACTAATTATCCAAAAAAGAAAAAAAAAATGTTAAAAATTGTTTTTTTTTTGTTAGTTTATATTTTATAGACCCATATTTAATCATTAAATTTAAAAAAAAAAAATTTATTATAAATTCCTTTAGGAAGATCAGTTTTACGACCTTATTTGTTTTTAATTGCACTTTTTTGTACTATGTTATCCAATATATCAAATAAATTGGCTGTAGGACTTATGTCAACAAGGACTAACAAGTAGAATGAAGCGGTCAAGTCAAGTTTTGATGTCGGAACTTCTAGTTTTTTTAAATTTTTGTTCTCGTCACACTTAAATATAATACTTCTACTTTCGAATATGGCAGTTGCATAAAAGTCAGTTGTTGTAATAATAATATCAAATGCAATTTTTATATATATGCTTACAAAACTCATGCATGTTATGTATATATACCACATACATATATAAAAGCTAAGTGCACTGAAAATTTTCGTGAGGAATTTTGGAACTTTACTCATTTTCAAAAAGGGTTAAAAAGGGATACATTAAAAGAAGGGCCATAAAAAGTGTTATCGGCATGACAGTTTAGTGTCACAACGGCAACGCTGGATCTGATTAGTAATTTATCCATTTTGTTTTTTATTGTGTTATATATTAAAGAAAAAATATTTTTAACAAATTTCTCCAAAAGCCATACTTTTTTCTTAAGTATCCCCAATGAAATCCACAAGCCACATATAGGAACTCCCATCCCTTTTGGAAGCGAAATTCCCTTAATTTTGGGTTAAAACCCCAAATTTAGCAACTTCGCATAAGGGTGACGATTCATTGCTGACTTTACGGTTGGGCACAAATTTGTTTACCACACTGCGCAAAGTTCTCTCCATAAGACGATTAGTGGTGATTTGGAAAACACACTGAATGAATGAAAGCTTATACGATAAATGCAACTGCAAGAATTTCAGAAAATAATTGTCATATGGATCTCTTTTGGGTTAGAAGTCGATATGAATAAAAAAATTTCATTTGTTTTTGACCACTTGAAATCGTATACATGCCACAAGCACAACAATTCTCTGTGAGCGTGTTTTTGTTTTCTTGTTTTTTACCTGTGTCGGCAATACTTAAACAAAAACCAAAAATTTACTTTTAATTTTTATGTAAATTTTATGTCTATTTTATTAATATTTACCAAATAAATTATGCAAAATAATAAATTTATTATATTATATTATATTTATTCAGCCATTTGTTGTGTCATTTTGTATATCCGTTTGTCATTTTCACATAATTAATTATATTTATTCTCTAAATTAATGTAAAATAAAAATGCAATTAAATGAATAAATAAATATTTTTATATGGTTGCTTCATATACAAAAGTGCTATGAAAAATTTTATTTATTCCATTAAACACTTTACAATAAACTCCAAGAAAAAAAAAACAGAAATTTTATTATTAAATTATATAAATTTAAGTAAATTTATTGACAAAATATGTTTTAATTGTTGTGCTCATTTCTGATCTCAATATTCAAAATTTTTACAATTTAAATGCTCAATTTAACACAAACTAATATTATATATTTAAACAAGTTTATCATAATATACAATTTGGCTGGATCGGTAAAACATAATAACATAATACAGTTTTCATTTTAATGTAATTGTTTTTCATCATCCTTGAAAACTAAGACAATTTATTTCTTCATACATATCGAAACCCCATTCAATATTTGTAGGGTCATGTGGTGTAAAAAATCACGTGACTTTACAAATAACAATCGGTTGAAAGAAATTCTGCATGAAGCGTGCTGCAACATTGATACTGAATACACAAACAAATTGGTAAGATCTATACCAAAACGTTTAAGAGAGGTTATGAGTCTTAAAGTAAAAGCAACTCGTTTTTAAACCAACAACAAATATTTTATGTTTTAAGAATATTGTCCATATCGAATACTTTTTTGTTAAAATTTTTTTTATTTATGTTTTAAACAATGAATTTTTTTACTGAATATTCTTGCTCATTAATTATTGTTACTATTAATTCCCATAACACTCCATGAAGGAACATGGGGACTTCTTCCGTCAATCTATTTTTAAACTCATTGAAATGGATTTACAGTTTAACGCCAGCTCCTAACGGCAAAAAAGTTTAGAGAAGTTTTCAATAGTATTTATACTCATAACCAGTTACTAGCTAATGTTATAAGGTGATACCGCTGTCGAAATATTTTTTTTTTTTTAAGATGGCCTGGCCCGGTATTGAACCAACGACCTTCTGGTTGGTAGGCGGGTGTCTTACCTATCATACCACAGCGGCACACTTGATCCTTAATAAAGTTCCTCTAATTTAGTTTATTTTAAATACACGTTTTTTATTGATTACTTAATGAGTTCGCAAGCTCTTGTCGAATAGTTACTTGTATGTTTAATGTATGCTATGTATGTTTAATCGACATAAAAATATACAAGTACGTTTCAAAAATAACCTAACCTGCTAACCTAACAAAGAAAACACACCAAATCGGAAATGAGATTTTTGTTTATTATTATTATATAACACTGGTCTACAAAAAACAAATAATTTTCTCGCCTTGAAATAAAACTATATATATATATATATATATATATATATATATATATATATATATATATATATATATATATATATATATATATATATATATATATATATATTGTTACGAAAATAAAAATACAACTCTGCATTGTGGTATTTTGGTATATGTCAAGTTGGCAGACTTCCACATCGAATATCTTTACGTTACATTTGGATTAGCGCCTATGGAAATAGAAGATGATCGATATTTCCTGAACCTCCTAAAATGCAGACAATTAGGTATATAAATGGCTGTTTTAACTACATATCAGTTAGTTATCATTTGGCTGTTGTAAGATAAAGACGTATTGAAACGGAATATTAAGTTGTTGTAAACTGTATAAACGTTACTATGTAGTGAATAAAAGATAACAGTAAAACAAGAGATTAAAAACGGTATTTATTTTTATTTTGAACGCAATTCAAACGAACTCAAACGTTTTAAAAAGGTTAAAACGTAACAATACTCGTATGAACCCTTTTGTCAAAGTTAAAACGTAAAATTTATATTCTAAGAATTTTTTATAAGTTTTTGGGAATAAAAGAAAACAAATTTCCACTAATTTCGCAAGAAAAAAATATTCCGGCAGTTTTGCAAGAATATATATTTTCGCCAATTTTGCAAGAAGAAATTTTTTCGCTAATTTGGTCAAAGTTATAGGCACCTGCACTTAATTTTGAATAAAATCAACAATAGCCAATCGATTTTCATGATTTAAAGCTTTTTTATTCTCAAAATTTTAAACCTTAATGTAAGTGCTTAACATCTTAAATTTTAATTCTGAAAAATTTTTAATACTTTTTGAAAACAAAAAAATTGCACTAATTTTGCGCAGAAAACATTTTTTTCGTAGCTAAATTACCTCCGGATACATTAGGCAAATTGATCAATAGTATACTGAAACGATTTTGAAGTGTCATGAAAAATGACAGGGTAACACGAAACAAATAATACGTAGTTTTAATTTCACGGAGGAATTGATTTAATCTTATTTGTTTGATTTTTATACTTTAAATTGTCGCGTGCAAAATATTCTTCAATTTATAAAAAATCCATAAAAATATTTTTTTTTCTAAGTTCTATATATCAAAATAGATTTTTAATTTCAGATACGTTACTATTTTATATATATAAACATTCTGCTTGCCGCTCTTATTTAGGGATGGCAGTGAAGGAAAAAAGTTTTTGCAAAAATCACAAATTCCAACTGAGTGGTGCCACGGTCATACAAAGTAATGACTTATTTTTCTTTATCTTCAAAATGGCAACAGAATTAATCTTTAAATTTAGTCCAGATAGAATATACAAATAAGCAGTCAAAAAGCGAGTAGAATTAGATAAGTGGGCGTGGTATCTCCTATACAAAGTAAATATTGATTTCATTATATCTTGAGAACGGTTAAAGCTAAAGTTTCAGTATTTTGCCTAAATAGCTTCATAAGCAATATAAATCATCAGTTAAAAAGTGGGCGGAAGACGTGGTACTGCCCGTAAAAAGTAAATATTGATTTTAGTATATCTTGAGAACAAACAACACATTAGCCAAAAAGTAAGTATTGCAGAAAGCACACTGAATAAGAGCTATCTATACTCTATATGTATATATTTAGAAATATATTTAGAAATATCTAAGTTGGTTTTTAATTCTTGGCAAAATTATCATATTCATATATATTATCATATTCATATATATATATTATTAAAAATCCTACTTTATTTCGTCGCGTAGTGAAGTTCTCCCAGCGATATTTAATAGCTTTAATATGTCTTTTTATAGAAAGAGCTTTATAACCCTTCAAAGTAATCAATAGTAGCAAATTCTTTCATCTCATCCATTTTTTTAAGTTTAAAAATATCCCAGGGAGCGAAATCTGTCGATTAAGTTACGCAATGAAGCAATTTCTGCTTTATTTCAATTAATTTAATTCATCGCAATGAATTGAATGTTACGACAAATGCGTTCTTTTTCTTTCATTTTATCATTTAAACTGTGCATAATAATCACCGTTGACCATTTGAAGATAATTAATAAAATTATCCGATGGGCACCCCACCAAAATCGATGCCTTGATCTTGCCAGCAGATGGTACTGCCTTTTTTTCTCCTTGCGCACTATTCTCCCAATTCAGTTCACTGCCTGGTCTGTTCCTGTGTCTTAGGTGTCAAGTGGAGCACACATGTCTCATCCATGATTGATAATCGACGCAAAAAATCAAAAAAAATTTTGTTAAAACATCTTCACTATGCTGTTGTTTTTTATTGAGAGCAAACACGAACAGCTTTGTCACTTTCAGCCGACGGTCATCTAATGTTATTGTGGATTTTGTTTACTGTTCCTGCATAGGACAATTTAATAGATCGACTACTACAGTTTTCCTCTTGGCAGACAGTGCGACCTCGTTTAATATTTGTCACCCACAATTTTATATTTGTAAGCGAAACAACAGACTCCTCAGAGTAAAATCCGATTCCACTTTAATTAATATTGGTTGAACTAAGACCTTTCAACTAAAAGTATAAAGTAACATAACGGTTAAATTATTTTTTATGCTTAAAAATTTTTTCCAACTGGGATAATTGTAGGACCGACCTTGTAACAACGTTGACGCTTACGCAACGTTACGCTCGTCTTAATTTTAAAACTGTTAGCTTGACCACAATCAGATATTTTCTGCAGACTTAATCCTCATACTCTTTGACATATTTCTATAGGGTCCGCCAAATAAAATTGAAAATGCTACAAAAAAAAAACTACTGAATATTTTTTTTCAAATTTCTTTTATTATTTGAAAGTACAATCCTTCCGGTTAATAATGGAAAATAATTTCTTTCAAATGGCTGCCTCAGCTGGCCATGCAGTGGCCTACACGATCGGTTCAATTTTTAAGCACATTATTGATTGTGTGCAGCTGTATTTCACCAATGGCTTCACGAATATTGTCCTTTAAAGCGTCAATTGTCTCCGGCTTGTTGGCGTAACACTTATCTTTGGCGGCACCCCACAAATAGTAGTCCAACGGTGTCAAATCGCAGCTCCGAGGTGGCCAAACGACATCAGCTCTGCGGCTGATAATGCGATCTTCAAAAATAGGGCGCAAAACATCGAGTGTAGCTTCGGCTGTGTGGCACGTAGTGCTGTCCTCTTGAAACCAAATATCCTCCTCTTCAATTTTTGTGAACAAAAATTCGTTCAATATGGCCCGATAACGATCGCCATTGACTGTAACGGCTACTCCTTGCTCATTTTCGAAGAAAAATGGCCGAGTTATGCCTCTGGACCAAAATCCGCACCAAACAGTGACTCGTCTTGGGTGTACCGGCTTTTCAATGTATGCGTGCGGGTTTTCTGTGCCCCAAATGCGACAATTTATCTTGTTTACATACCCGCCAAGACCAAAATGAGCTTCATCTGAAAAGATGATTTTTTTGGCAAAATCGGCGTCTTTGTGTAAGTCGATCGCAGGCCCGGATTCCCAGCGTTGTTCAAGCGTATACACAACCATATTCGTTCAGCGGAAGGATAAAACTAATTATCTGTCAAATCAGACATGAGCTAAGTGTTACCATTCACGAAAAAAGCACTAGTTGAAAAAAAAAAACGTTAGATGGCGGACCCTATAGAAAATTATCAGCTTATATTTATATTTTTATTTTTTTAAGGCATAAAATGCTCTTTCATTTCAGTATTCTTTTGTGTTAAATTTAACACATGTTAATAATGAAACTCGAAACTGTTTTTTTTGAATATTTTTAATTTTTGCTTTAAAAGAAGGGTATGAAAGTAAATGCATTAAAACAACACAAACTTGAAAATCAAATATAAAATATGTAAGTACATGTATATTAGAATATAGAAAATTCCAATTTTCGCCTTTTAACCCTTTGATGACCATAGATAAGTATGTTTGCCCGGAGGTTTTTAGTTGATATATTTCTCCAAGTGACAGACAGAGTAAATATGTCAAAGACTGTTTTATAGAAGAAGGTTGGTGGGTTTCACCAAGCACAGATCCCAGGTGTCACTCTACGGCTCTAATTTGAGAAAATTACAGCTAATCTTCACTTTTGCGGCAACAATAAGGCTGATAATGGTGACCGTAGCTACAAAATCCACCCAAATTTAGATCATGTTAACAAGGCTACGCCGGACGCATATACGTATTCAAAAATCTGTCCATCTATAAACATATGCTAAAGTTTAAGCGTAATAATGTCATGAAACAGTACAATCTATTTTATGAAGATTTAAAGTTTAAGTCCTGGTGTACATTGCATAGAAAAATTGCTCACGTTCAATTCACACCAGTATTCAAAAAGCTGTTACAATTCTACTTTTTTGGTACAATTTCAGACTTAAAAGTACAATGGTACACCAATTACTCATATGGTACCATTTACGAACTTTTTCAGCTTATTTTTTTAAAATCGTATTCCCATAGTTTATCATTTAATTGATTTATTAAAACAAATGAACGAAATAGGCTTCATGTACCGAATTCAGACTAAAGATTTGTTAAGGTCATCAAATTCTTGTGGCTTTAGTTTTAAAATACCAAATCATTTGTTATTAAAAAAAAATTTGATTTCATGAGTATGTACGTACTAGTATGCATATCGATAGACTTTTTTTATACCTTTAAACATGTATAGAGTGTCCAAAATAAAGGTATCACTTTAGTATGGGGTGGCTCACTTGACCAAGATAATTTTAAATTTTTAACCGGAACCTATTTGAAATAAAAATGTGTTTAATATCTGAAAAAAAATATCTTTTATCTTTAATATCTGTGTAGTTTTATTTAAAGATATTATTTTAACTTTTAAATGAACTTTTAAGATCAAGTGTTAATTTTGTTATTATAAAAACGAATTTTTATGTAAAATGTTGTTGTTTTTTGTGCCCATATTTAAAATAAAAAAACTTAAAATATTTTTGGTACAATTGAGGTCGAAAAAGTACAATTTTATGAGCTTCTGAGTATAATTTTGTTGTTTTCATTTGGCAACCCTGATTCACACGTATTCTTATGGTCTTGCTTTAGACGTCAATGCGACACCGACGAAAGCACATGTACGGGGAATGTACGCATATTTTTAAGGCGCAGAAAAATAGTTTAAAAGTTTTTACGATTTTGCTTTAGTTGTCACCAGTGTTGCAATAATTTTTTTTTATAGAAAAACAGAAAATTTTGAAAAAAAAACTAATTCTCATGTAAAAAACTGCGCATACTTAAAAAAGTAAAAAAAATATGCATATGTGAGTGAAATTGAAATCGATTAAATATTCAAAGACAAATAGACTTAAATTCGTCAATTATATTAAACTTTTGATAATCAAAGAAGTTAGTTGAGAGGTATTTACTTTACTTATTAATAAGAAAAAAATATTAAAATCCTTTTTGATTTGAAAATTATAGCACTTTGAAGTTCCATTCGATTTCAATTTCACTCGATTTAGGCTTACATAACATAACCGATAACTTATTTCATAGTGTATTATTTATTCAAGCGTAACACAACAAATTAAATGTGATATGCAAAAATGATTAGTATAATTACACGGTGGTCAAATGTGACGCTTTTATTTTCCGACAAGCGTGCCACATGGACGGTAACTCAGATTCGAGTATGTTGAATCCATTGCAGTGAATCGTTTTTCTAGGCTAGCTCTTGTTTTCGGGACATAACGTTATTCCCAAAATGGAGGAGGTAGTACGACATATATTCGCGTAAATCATAAAAGGGTAAACTAACGCGTAATCTAAGAAAACAAAAATTCCGCATTAGAATTACCTTTAAGAAAGGCCAAAATTTTTTTTAACCAATGCAGCCGTTTTAGAAATATCGTTTTTTTTTCAAAAGACAGTGGCATTACATTGCTACTTAAGTACGTTCGTATGAGTGATATTTTATTAGTGAAGCGGATACCACTCATACGTATGAACTTAAGTAGTATGTAATTTGATCCCGGTGCGAGTGAATCTCACCACAGTTATATATAATAAATAGGGTGAAATTTTAGCTTCAGAAATTGTAATTGAGATAACAAAATTGAAATTAAAGAATTAAAATGCTAAAGACAGCAAAATCTGCACAACTTACAGTAAAACTTATTTTTTAAACAAAAATCTTCAAAACTACAAAATACAGAAAAATCTGCACATTTGGCAATGCTGGTTGTCACTGAAATTTTTTAAAAACATTAACTTTATTCTCTGAGATAGTAATTTTCATGTTCTCAGTAACACAACCATATTTTTACTTTTGTACATGCATGTAAATTTAAAACTATGATGTTTATGTGAGTCAGAAACTGGATTCTTATATAATATTGACATTTACTCCACAAAAAAATATTTGTTGAATATGATCTTGGTGAGTCTGTTGTTTTGCAGTTGTGTGAGCCCTTGGAAAAAAAAGATGTTGAAGTTTACTTTGACAATTTTTTTTTGCAAGCCTGAACCTATTGTACATTTTCCAGCAAAATGACTTAATGACGTGCGGAACTATTTGATGTAATGAAAGTATATACCGAAGAATTTTTTGACGAATAAAGATATGAAAAGAGGGAACATCAGTTACTTCATGTCTGGTAGTATTTCCTTAGTCGAATGGATGGATAATTTTATTGACCCTCAAATTTTATTGACCCAACAGCGCTATTCAAGCTTAAGCGACATGTAGCTGAACAAGTTGGTAAGATATATACTAATTGTCTCCTGATTATACAGCACTACAACAAAGAAATGGGAGGAGTTGATCTAATGGATCAAAAAAAGGTTAATATGAGTACGATCGTAGAAGTAAATGGTGTTTTTATTTACGGAACAAACGATCTTTTCGAGTTATGTGTTAATAATTACAATATAAAACATAAAATACTCATATTGGGCAACAGTTCCTCAGTCAACGTGTCTTCCTTTAAATTTCAGGCAGCTTTAGCCAAAAAGCTGGCAAGTTGCATCAGTTCAAGAAAGCGTGCCTTTTTAGCAGTAACCAAATATGTAACTCATTTTATAAGTAAGCCCAAATCTCCCCATAAAATGGAATAACGTGGAGGTTGAAAACGCAGTTTTCATTGTGCTTTCAATAATAAATATAGTCGCACAAATGGTTTTTGCGTTCAATCCAATGTGTTCCTTTGCTTCACTACCTTCCGTGAATGTTTTGGATCTATTACGAACAAAACTAATAATAATAATTTTAATTTTTAAATTTGTACTTTAATTTATATATTAAGTAAAAATCAATTTTTCCATCTTTTCTGCATTTAAATAATTTGGAATACAAAATTTCCTTTCAACCCATAGGCGAAATGAGGGACTAAGGGATTACCCGAGAGGTAAATGCTTTTTCTATAACTACTATTAGGCCAAAGATCATGAAAATACAACAAAAAATTAAATCTCTTCAGCCGAAAATGTCAAAGTCGTCAAAGGGTTAAAACATGTCGGCACCTGAAACACATGCGCAACCTTTTTAAGCTTTTTTATTTATTTATTAATCCGACAACAAGATCAAGTCTTATATTACAGTATTGGATAGACATTTGCCCTACATATTAAAGACTTAATAAACCTTAATCTTTATTAATCCTCTCCAACACCTAATCTTCTCTAAAATGCTCAAAGTTAAATTGATTGTCCCGCCGATGACTTCATGCCAGGTCTTTATAAAAATTGGTGCCTATCGGGGGGAAATTGATGATTTTTTAGTAGATCCACGTCAATTGCATTCACATGTTTTACGAACATCCCTTCACTTCTTTCTTGAGTCCATTGATGATAGTAAAAATTGATTTAGCCATTCGTAAGATGTTGTTACATTTTAACCTTTTTAAAACATTTGAGTTCGTTTAAATTGCGTTAAATAAAATATACTTTTACTTTATACAGCGACTTCAATTAAATACGCAAATTAATCAACACTTTTATTTACACCTTAGCACGACTTTATGACTGCAAAGCTATATAAAAATCACATAACCTCCGAATGTTCTTGTACAGCATTCTGTTTCCGTTAATACAAATGTAACAATCGAAATCTGTACGGTAACATCGTTCAATAGGCAAGTGGTAACACCTTTATTAGCACAGGTAATGTGGTGTGATAAAGGGTCCGCCCTCTAACGTTTTTTTTTTTCAACTAGTGCTTATTTCGTGAATGGCAACACTTAGCTAATGTCTGATTTGACAGATAATTAGTTTTATCCTTCCGCTGAACGAATATGGTTGTGTAAAGGCTTCGCTAAGGGGGCCTGCGATTGACTTACAGAAGATGCCGATTTTGCCAAAAAAAATCATCTTTTCAGATGAAACTCATTTTGATCTTGGCGGGTATGTAAACAAGCAAAATTGTCGCATTTGCGGCACAGAAAACCCGCACGCATACATTGAAAAGCCAATACACCCAAGACGAGTCACTGCTTGGTGCGGATTTTGGTCCAGAGGCATAATTGGGCCATTTTTCTTCGAAAATGAGCAAGGAGTGCCCGTTACAGTCAATGGCGATCGTTATCGAGCCATGTTGAACGAATTTTTGTTCACAAAAATTGTAGAGAAGTATATTAGCAACATTTGGCTTCAACAAGATCGCATTATCAGCCGCAGAGCTGATGTCCTTTGGCCACCTCGGAACTGCGATTTGACACCGTTGGAGTATTATTTGTGGGGTGCCGTCAAAGATAAGTGTTACGCCAATAAGCTAGAGACAATTGACGCTTTAAAGGACAATATTCGTGAAGCCATTGGTGAAATACAGCTGCACACAATCGATAATGTGCTTAAAAATTGGACCGATCGTGTAGGCTACTGCATGGCCAGCCGAGGCACCCATTTGAATGAAATTAGTTTCCTTTATTAACCGGAAGGATTGTACTTTCAAATAAAAAAAGAAATTTGAGAAAAATTTGTGCGGACTCTATAGATACATTGAGCCTTGACACAAACCAATAGAATAAATGCCCTTAATTAGGTTGATAACTAAACTACTAATGTACTATAATATAACATTGTGATATTTCTGAACAACTGCAGGATCGAGATCTACACTTCTACTTTAGTTTCTCTCAGCCATAGGTCATATATCTTTGCCTTTATATATGTAGGCGTAGCTATTGGTATATTAAGAAAGCAACTACAATTTGTATACCATATTTAGCTGGTTTTGATGCTACGAATAGCCGCAAAAGGCATCTTCGTTTAAATACTACCAGCTGCTCATCGACTGTAATATCTTGAACGTATTGTAAAATATGGGCAACATGTCAACTCCTTTATTTTACAATTTAGATATGTGTGCAAACTTGTCTAAAACTTATCTTATTCTTATCCTTATTTTTAAGTCTTATTCTTGCGAATTGTTGCAAACTGTGCTGTTCAGAATAACAGAAATTCAAGATTTTTACTTTGGGTCAAATTTGATCCGAAATGTAGAAAATTGTGTGTATGTATGTTTGAAAGAGTAAAAATGTCAAACCTTATCAAGGATATAAACCATTTATTTTCAGAAAGAAAAAACAATTTCTTTCAAAAATGGGTCAAAATTAAACCGAAAACCTTACAAAGGTTAATTAGATTTTGTGTTTATATCTATTATTGTATTTTTTTCAATTTTGTCGGTTAACTATTACGAGGTTCTATTGTAATAATATTATTTTAATTTTGAAAGTATTTGATGTTTCTCCAAAATTAAAAATATTTTGTGCTCTTAGATTGTTACTTTAGTTTCATTGCATTTTAAGTGTTTAAGTGAAAAATTTGTAAACCTTCCTTACCTTCCTTTGCCCGTCTCTTTTTCAAATTTTGAATGTTAATCACGGTTTTGTCATTTTCTTTTAATTAATATTTAGTTTATAAACTTTTAATGTTGTTTTTAGCCTTTTCTGTTTTTTTATTATAATTAAATAAAAAGAATTTTATCACACGTTTTTATTTTTAATAGACTGTTTTTTTATAATTCAAACAATTTTTTTTTGTTATTAAATTTTATCCTATTACTGTCAGTTTCTGTCATATTTTTTTTCTTTTTGTTCCGACAAGACAAGACAAGTCTTTCTCTTTTTATTTACTCTCCTGTTATTAAAGGAAATCCTCTTAAGTTTTATTTTTATTTTTTTTTTGTTTCCATTACATTGTATTTCAATTTAATTCCCTTTATTTTTAAACGCTCCGTCTTTATATCTTGTTATCAAGTCGTTTATTTTGTTGTTGACATTGTTGATTCGGTTAGTGATGATGAAGGTGTGTCTCTGTCACCTAAAAAGACATCGTAATGATAATAATAATAAAAGACTGAAGGTGTGTGTAAGAGTATTATTAGTAAGTGTGAGAGAAAGTGTTTCTTTGTTAGGAAAAAACTGCAGAAAAAGGTGCAAAATAGTCATTTTGTTGTGAATGCTTTCATTCTTACAATCTTTTTTTTTCATGTGTGTAAAACTACTATTTGTTTCCCTTAAAATGACATTTGTTACGAAAAAGAAAAAAAAAACTTTTCATTATCGTTACTTGTTTTCTACTATTCGTTGTCTTTAAGCCACTTACATGTGTCTAAAATACGATGGAATTTATTTGATAATTTCATATCGGAAATGTAATCGTTTTATTTCAAATGATTTCAAGGTGTGCAATAATTATTAAAAGTGACAAAAAATCTTCAGAGAGAGAGAGATTATAATTTTAATAATTACATACATACATATAAGAAATAAATGGATTATATTAAGGATGAGATAGATGCCATTGCCACAAGATATTTTACAAATAATTATTGTCATTTACGAGTACTGGACAGTTACCCGCAAACATTTTCAAATTTTTTACATTCCTTTGATTTATCATTTTCCAGTTTTCACTTATTTTTAGTACTAATGGCAACTCTATTACACTATACCACAAAAATTAATAAAGTTAAAATTCTTATGAAGTGATAACATTTATCTGACAGGCGCTATCGAGTACATAAAGAATCTGTTTTCAAAATGTATAAAACACCTCAAAATCTTAAATTATGGTTAACAAACCTCGTACTTTCATGCACTCATAAGCTAATAATTTAGCTGAATATTGGTCGATTTTTTCCGGTATTACAGGATTTTCATAGCAGGTTTGGATAAAACCTCGCTAACCCCATCTTAATTATTATCCCAAATGTTATTTTAGTTACCTTTTTTAAAGTTTTTACACCTTTTCTTTCCATTCCAAACTCAAACACTTGAGACAACCAATAGTTCCTTCCAGAAAGACACAATAGAATCTGTCGTTAAGTTGTGTACAGTTTTCAAACAAACACTCATTCATTAACACTTAGCTCATGTCTGATTTGACAGATAACGAACGAATATGGTTGTGTATACCCTTGAACAACGCTGGGAAATATTGCGACATTACATTGAAAATCATGGTAATGTTGCAGATTGTGTGCGATGTGTTCAGATGAAGCTCATTTTGATCTTGGCGGGTATGTAAACAAGCAAAATTGTCGCATTTGGAGCACAGAAAACCCGCACGCATACATTGAAAAGCCGATACACCCAAGACGAGTCACTGTTTGGTGCGGATTTTGGTCCAGAAGCATAATTGGACCATTTTTCTTCGAAAATGAGCAAGGAGTGGCCGTTACAGTCAATGGCGATTGCTATCAGGCCATGTTGAACGAATTTTTGTTCACAAAAATTGAAGAGGAGGATATTAGCAACATTTGGTTTCAACAGGACGGCGCTACACTCGATTTTTTGCGCATTATCAGCCGCAGAGCTGATGTCGTTTGGACACCTCGGAGCTGCGATTTGATTTGTATTGACTATAAAGTTAATCAGACCAAATTCTGAAACTTTAGCTGTAACTGTTCTCAAGATACACTAAAATTAATATGAGTGGAAGGAACCCAGCGGAAGCCTAAAGTTCCATCTAGATAGTCGGTCAGCTGTCCATAAGTTATAACAAAAAGTGCAATTTCGAGACATTAGAACCTAACTAGGAAGGTATTATTTTGGATTAGTAAATTGGTGCTCCTATTGGGCTGGTGCCATGCATATTTCACCAAATGACGAACGAACGATAGTGAAATGTTAACAAAGAACGAAACAGCTGTTGATTCTGCTTTGAAAACATATGTGGAACATTATATATATTATTGCTGATCGTTGGACTCTTAGCAGACAAGCCACAATTTTTAATTTTTACATATGTACGTGCTACAGCTCAGAATTCGACGATTTGTTGCTTTCTGTACTTGTTCGGAAAGGATAGGCGATAAAAACTACCTTTCAACGTACGCTCAGCGCAAATCCTTGCCTTCATTAAGCCGACTGAATGTCTAACTGCTGTCAGACAGGAGGAGGATTGGTCGGTAGTGGACATATTATATCACAACGGGACCGACAATTTAATTCCAATTTGCCAGTGGTAGCTGCCTGGTTAACCAACCTACTAAAAGTGAACAAACATTATTGTTAATATGATATAATGAAAAAACGAATTAAATTAGGGTTGTGATATCTTTTGAAAGATAAATTCTATGGCATTTTAGAAAAGATATTGTTACAAAAATCGGGTTGGGCAACCCTGCGTTTATTACATTGCTAAAATAAATAAACAAGAGCCGCAAAAACAACTAATCTTGTTGTTTACAAATAACCAAAACAACAACAACAAACATTAGCAGAAATAAAGTAAGTAAGAATAGAACGGTAACAACAATAATTAAGCAACAAAGAGAACAAGTAACAGACAATAACAAACAACAACAAATACAAATAAGAGCTGAAAGAAGTAGATATTCACATTCGCTTGCCTAAATAAGAACTAAAAGAAGTAAAAGAAAGAAATGGAATCTACCTGAAATATCGAGAAGTTTAAGAACTTTCGAAGTATTGCTTACTCAGCCATATAAAAAGCACATCAATGAGAACAGCAATCAATTTATGTATTGTAAACTCAGCAAGCTAGTGATTGGTTTGACCTCAGTGTAAAGGGAGTTTTGTATGGTTAAACTCTGGTTGAAAGGGTTGTAATCGAACTTAAGTTGTAACTACGGTCGGGTTGGAAAATCTTTAAGTAAAAAGATATGTCGAGTAATTGTTGTTGCTTATAAAGTTGTAAATAGAAAGAGTTATTAAGAATAAAAATCGTTATTGCTTGTAAATAGGTTACAAGCAGTGATGCACAAAACCGTTTAAATAAAGGATTGTAATTAAGCACTATACACAAGGTTTCTTTTTTTTTTAATTGCAATATACGAACTTATAAATACAAGTTTTTGAAAAGATAAAAACCTAACAATATCCAATCAATGACCTTTTTGGCTAAAAAGTTTACAGCACGTAGGTTGATATTCAATTGCTCCAGAGTTGATGCATTAGTAGCGTAATATCTAAAGTGAAAGTAACTCTAAAAAGGTAATCTAAAGACTATTTTTGAGGTCAAGAAAGAGGGATTATTTGATAAAACCACAAAGTGCTTAATGGGTTTGTCAAACAGAGTCGTATCTCCAGTTTAATATTGCTCATGCTGATTACCAAAAACTTACTGAATGGAAACGTATAAATAAATTAAAGTTCAGACTGTTATACCTATTGGAATATATACAGTGTATTACTAAAATGAGTATGCTGCTATCCAATCTGTATATTTCATTCAAATTAAAGTCTATAAATAAATTAAAAAAAAAAAAAAAAAATTTTTCAGTGTTGTAGAGTTAAAGGCAGTTATCAATATTAATAAAAAAATTAACAATATTCTTGCATTTGTTTACTTTGTGAAAGGAAAATAATAAAATTCACTAAATTAACATCACAAAAGTGAGTATACAATAAGCAACATATGTTGGTCTTTATCAAAAAAAAAAAAAAAAATTTAAAAACATTTTGTCAATTTATTTATTTCAACTCTATTTGTTATACCTTCTATATGTCGTAAATGCATCGATGTCATCAAGTCTGGCATCACAGAGTTAGGAATTTTTAACTATTCTTCCACTATAATATTTGTTTAGACCTGTACGTTCTATTTCCCCTAGTTTTCGTATTTGGCTTCCTATGTGGTTCCAAAAATGGTTTTTTTAAGAAAAAACCCAGCCCACCCGGGCTTATTGGGGTTTTTGATGGGTTTTATGAATGCTTCCAAACTTCGTTCAACTCGACAGTATTTTTTGCTTGTTTATAATAAGAATAATAATTCCCTTAACGTTCCATGAAGGAACATGGGGACTTCTCTTAGTCTATAATACTATTTTTAGACTCATTGCAAGGGACCTACCCACAGTTTAACGCCGAAGAAGTTTTCAATAGTAAGTAATACTCATAACCAGTTACTAGTTAGTGTTATGAAGTGAAACCGCTGTAGAAAAAACTTTTTTTCTTTGTCAGATGGTTTGGTCTGGTATTGAACCGAGGATCTTGTGGTTGGTAGGCGGATGTCTTACCTACCATACCACAGCGGTACACTGCTTATTAATACAATCACGTTATTTTAGTATTTATGATGCAATTGGGATCAAGGCGTCATTGTGTACTATGAGCTGCTAAAACTAGCTGATCGAAGTAGACTGCAATTACTTCGTTTGAAAGGTGCTTTATGAGATAAACGGCCGGAATATAAAGACAGATATGATTAAGTTATTCTTTTGCATGATAACACTCGACCTCATGTCGCAAAAGTTTCAAAACAATTATTAGAAACGATTAAATGCCGCAACCCTCGTATTCTCCGAACATTGCTCCGTCGGCTGTTGCGACGAATACAATATACTCACACCTCTTTATGCAGGCTCTCTTTACATGGCAATTCGCTCTAACGACCTGTTGGTATTATGGAACACATTCGCTTTAAGTGAAGCAAACGCAACACATATTCATCTCGTTTAAAGGCATTTCGATTTACTTTCTACATTTTTAGAAACTATCTCGGACGTATAAGAAGATGTGAGTTTAAATTTTAACATGTCATCGAATCATTTCCTTTAAAGATATACAAGATCGGTTTCAAGGTTGTAGCGCCTTCAAAGATGAAATGTTGTTCTGAGACGGGATGTGGAAATTGTAAGATGTAAGCAGTAATTTGATAAAGTTGTTATTTCATTATCCGTTTAAGATCAAAAACGGAACAGATAAATCTGTAGTCTCAATACGTAAATTACACCTATTTTTGTTGTAAATAAACTACGAAAACCTTTAAATAAAAAATCTCACCCGGGTGTAATTCGCTAAAGAGCACATAAACCAGTCAGAAACTTTCTGGAACATTGTTTTAACTTCTGACGAGACTAAAATAAACATTCATCGATCTGAAGGGCAAATTCCTAGTTCGCACCAAGAAATACGAATAGTACCGCAAAACATGGAAGTGATTCAGTAATAGGTTAGGGATGCATAGCAGTATATAGACTTGGTAGACTTGTAATAATTAATGGAACTATGGTTAACTACTTGAACCTGAATAAACAATAATTTGTAAGAAGGATCCATGTAGTTAGTGACTCCTTAATATTTCAACAGGATAATGACCTGAAGCATACGGTTCTTATCGTCAAGGAATGGGCTTACTATTACACTATGCAATTGAAAACTTCTACTTAGTTAGCTGATCTTAGCTCAATAGAGTATTTTCGTTACCATCTAAGCAGCCAAATACGAAAACTGGGGGTAAGGGGAAGAATAATAATAATAATTAATATTATTGTGGAAGAATAGTTAAAAATTCCCAACTCTGTGATACAAAACCAAAAATTATATCAACTACCTTGTTGTGAGCAAATATTCAAATGTAAAAACACGAAAAAACTTAAACTATAAACATTATATAGTCAAAAAATATCCAATTGATACTAACAGGCCTTAAACCACTATATAAAATACAATATGCTGTGGTATGCAACCAATTGCAGTGTACGTGAAACCACAAAAATCACACAAGCATTTTATTAGTCCAAACACAATAAATTTTCATAGATTTTTAATATTTTTGATTTTTGGAAACACTGACGTAAATCAAGTTTGAATAAATTTTAAAAACTAAATGATAAAAAGATTAATTGGCAAAGATAAACTTTTTGTTGATATTTTAAGGTGTGAGTATGTTGTTACATTTTAAACTTTTTAAAACGTTTGAGTTCTTTTTAATTGCGCCAAAATTAAATAAACACAAATTTATTGTTGTTTTATAGTTTTTATTTCCTCACGTTATCTATATACAGTTTATCTTAACTTGCTCTTGATATTCGTTTATACAATTCTTTTATTTACGCTTAAACACGTCTTTACTTATTGACTGCAAAACGATAACTATGTGCGGTAGGTAAAATGCTTAAATCTCGAGTTACGAATAAAATACCATTTATAGGGACGCACTGCTCTTACATTTGTGGACTTGTAAGAAAGGACATGAGTGGTATGGATCCTATATAAAATAGTCTAAGAGACAGCTGGTACGCTTGAGAAATTCACCCATATTATTCAGGGCTATTTAAACTACAAGGTTTGTTTCTCTTCTCTCCAAATCAGAAAAGAAACTTAAAATCGGTTAATATTCAGCAAAGTTATCAGGTTATAAGTGCAGAAAAGTCTAAAAAGCTCTTTTTTACATGTAACTCAAGATTTGGGAGGTGTTTTAAGAATTTCAAAAACAGAGCCTCGATAGTACTTATAAGAAAAATAGTATCACTTACCAGTTTTTTTTTCGTCGGTCAGTGTAATTTGAGGAAATGTTGTCAAAATCTTAATCTAAGACGAATTCTAAGAACGTTTGCCAGGGAAAAAATGGGTCTTAAATCAAAATTGTTTTTTAACGAGAAACTTTTCTTCTCGTATTTTATATTTTTTTCAAATGTGATAAAATGTTATTTTTAAGGGCATATAAGGGAAAATATTATTTATTTATTTATTTATTAAATAGCAAAGTAGCAAAATTTCTTATATACTAGGAAAATTTATTGCACAGAGTTGCAATTACATATTTTTAGGTATTGTTGGCTGTCCATCGTAGGTGTTGCGTTTCAACTTTTAACCATGACTCCCATAACACCGTCGTGATTTTTTTTCAAAAGTTCGATGTTCAACGTTATTCAGTAGTTGCATAAAACCGCTCGGCTTCTTGATTGTTTAAAGGAATTTGTGAATCCGAAAGCTGTGGATCGTCATATTCTATGTTTTCTAGCAATTTATTATGTCAACTTAAGTAGAACAGTTAACATTTATAGTGGGCCTGCCACGTATAACCGAAGCGCAATGCTTTACATTAAAGTATTAAATTTAAAATGTTCGGATAATGAATTTGTAATTACATACAATAGCAAAAGTCTACCAGCTTTGGTTTTAGGTTCTCGCACAACCATCCTCGGTTGTAATTTATTCTTACTCCTCCATTTGCAATGATTCATCTTTTCTGCAATCAAAAGATAATGCCAGCACGCTAGAATCTCTGCATTTTTTTCACGCACAGTATTCTTCATATTTTTTATTTTCTCGCGCTATTTTACATTTGTCCATAACAATAAGTGCCATATTGTCATCTTTGAAACCTATATCTTAAAAAAGTGCCGTAGCGTAACACGCGGCAATTCTGTCTGACACACCAAATCTGTCGCACATCATAGCATAATTGGGGTTGTCAAATATTTTCAGAACAATTGCCCTTTCTAAATTTGGTTTTCGGAACATAAAATCTTCATCAACGTCCAGGTCCGATATCTCAGGTCGGTGAGATGAACCTCCAATATCCTTGGGGACTTTTAGAATTGTCAGTTTCTTTACGATATGCTGATCAGTCGAAAATTTTTGCAGGTGATCAGGCGTCACACCACATGAACAACGATTCCCTTTTAAATTGCACTTTTATTTTCCGATATAGATTAAGCTATGCGGAGACGTGACTTTTGTTTCTTTAAAATATCTTTCAAGCTAGTTTTTTAGTCTACTTATTACGGTTTTCTTCGTCATTCTTCGAATTCTAATGTGGCAATATTTAACTTGTTCCAAATTTCAAGCAATTTGTCCGCTACTTGTAGAGTAAATGATGCATATTAAAGAATTTTATTTTAATTTTTAGACCGATCACTCAGAAAAAAAAAATATTTTAAAACATGCCAGCAACTAGGCAAATTAAGTTCATGTAAATTACTTGGCAAACCAAAAGCACTAATATTCGGATCTGACATATGCAGCAAATTTGATATATAATGTAAATATCTGATTAAGAATAACTACGTTTTTAGTTTTTAATACAAAAACAAAAAATTATAAAGTTTATTTATAAGTAAGTAGTTATATCTTTAAAGATACATTTGACATTAATGAAGTAAATAAGATTGCTGCAGAATATATCAACGTTCTAAACAGCTTTGGAAACCTCATCAAATTTTCTATCGAACAAGCACAAACGTAATCATTATAGGTACTTAAGTTTTTTTTAGAAGACTCAACAAAATGTTATCTTATTAAAAAAATATGTAAATGGTCCGCCATCTAACGTTTTTTTTTCAACTAGTGCTTATTTCGTGAATGGTAACACTTAGCTCATGTCTGATTTGACAGATAATTAGTTTTATCTTCCGCTGAACGAATATGGTTGTGTATACGCTTGAACAACGCTGGGAAATATTGCAACATTACTTTGAAAATCATAGTAATGTTGCAGAATCAAAAATCATCTTTTCAGATGAAGCTCATTTTGATCTTGGCGGGTATGTAAATAAGCAAAATTGTTGCATTTCGGGCATAGAAAACCCGCACGCATACATTGATTAGCCGATACACCCAAGACGAGTCGCTGTTTGGTGCGGATTTTGGTCCAGAGGCATAATTGGGCCATTTTTCTTCGAATGAGCAAGGAGTAGCCGTTACAGTCAATGGCGATCGTTATCGGGCCATGTTGAACGAATTTTTGTTCACAAAAATTGAAGAGGAGGATATTAGCAACATTTGGTTTCAACAGGACGGCGCTACGTGCCACACAGCCGAAGCTACACTCGATGTTTTACGCACTGTTTTTGAAGATCGCATTACCAGCCGCAGAGCTGATGTTGTTTGGCCACCTCGGAGCTGCGATTTGACACCGTTGGACTATTATTTGTGGGGTGCCGTCAAAGATAAGTGTTACGCCAACAAGCCAGAGACAATTGGCGCTTTAAAGGACGATATTTCTGAAGCCATTGGTTAAATACAGCTGCACACAATCGATAATGTGCTTAGAACTTGGACCGATCGTGTAGGCTACTGCATGGCCAACCGAGGTAGCCATCTGAATGAAATTATTTTCCATTATTAATCGGAAGGATTGTACTTTCAAATAAGAAAAAGAAATTTGAGAAAATGTTCAGTAGGTTTTTTTATAGCATTTAAAAAAAAAAAATTAATTTGGCGGACCCTATATAATGTAAAAATCTAACTAAAAAATAACTACGTTCTTAGTTTTTAACAAAACAAAAAATTATAAAGTTTGTTTATAAGAAAGTGGTTATATCTTTAAAGATACATTTGACAGTAATGAAGTAAATAAGATTGCTGCAAGAATATATCAACGTTCTAAACAGCTTTGGAAATCTCATTAAATTTCCCATCGAACAAGACCAAATTTAATCATTATAGGTACTTACGTTTTTTTTAGAAGACTCAACAAAATGTTATCTAATTTAAAAAATATATATATATATAAAATACGAAAAGGAAAGTTTCCCGTTAAAAATGGGAAGCCCAATTTTGATTTTAGACCAGTGTCGCTCATCCATATTGTTCAGATTATGAAGTTTTTCGGCTGTTTATTTATTCTCTTCGTGAATATTATTAACAAATTGGAATAAGTTAACAATGCTAAAAAATCATGTATAAAAAAAATTCATACGCTTTGTTTACATTATTTCAAACGGCAACTAGACTTGGGTTCTTTGGCTCTTATCAGTGATCTCTCTTTTTAGTTCAGCTCATTTAAATATAAATATAAATAAATATATAAATATCATAAATATATAATTATCACTTAGTTCAGTGGATCAGTACTCAGTTGATTTCACATAAGTTATTTTTTTTGTTGAAAATTTTAATTTTCAAATAATGGATCTATTGGTTTTTTAATGCGTTTTGCAGCATGTTTTTTGCAATAAGATATAAATTAACGATATCCTTGGATTATTGTCTTCAATAAGACTCTGCTGCTCAAGACAAACTTTCGACAGCGTTTGAAAGCAAAAAAGCAATCAGCCGGACGAACAACTTCACTTTATTTAATATCACCATGGCCGCAACCGTTGTCACAGCCTACTTTGACTGATCATTGATTTTTCAAAAATGGCGCACATATAGTGCATATGCATATAATAGTATTTTTTTGCAGGTAATTTTTAAAGTAACGCTTTATTCCGGTTATTTTTAAGGGTATTTTTTTAAATTTTCATAATTAAGAATTTGCAATAACATGTTATTGCAGGTACATCTTAAAAGATTATTTGTCACAGGATTCGTAAAGGTACACTAGCATCTCAGGCAGTTTTTTCTTATTTTATTGCCGTGGTTTTAACTGATTTTTACATAAATGTCATTGAATTAATTATTTCTTTACGTGAGACTCAAAACTAATGTGATATTATTCTTTGTACAAATTCGTTATTCCATTTTTTATATTCTTTTGAATGAATTAGACCGTTAGAAAAATTAAAGTCAGCGAGACAAGACATATTTTAAGTAAAAAAGAGAAAACAGAGCAAAATCAGTTGTGTTCGTCTTATAACTTTTTCATATGAGTTTTCAATTGTTTATTTATTTATAAAAAACGAAAAAACTGATAATATATTTTATAACATAATATATTCATATTTCTTCCGCTTAATTTGTTTATCAAAATTGTGGCAACACTGCTTATATATAAATTTTATTTGCAAATTATTTGTTTTTCAAATTAAGAGGAAACAAACGAAAAGAAACATGAACTACTAAGTCAATGGAACTCATTGTCTTGCAACACTGATTGTATATGTTAGACATTTCAGGGTGGCACTACCAACGTATGTTCTTTTCATATAACATGAAAAAGACACACGAACTAGAGAGAATCATGAACGAAAAATAATCATGTACGAAGAAGAAACATGAAAGAACAAACGACCGAACGAACTACGGAGCTAAAAAGACTCACTGTAATGACCGACTCTCTTAGCTCACTTGTGTCAGTAGTTCATTTGTACTAGGTCGTTCGCGAACTACCCAAGTCTAACGGCAACCACAATTACAACGAAAAATATGTGTGTGAGACACAAAAATATTTCAGTAGCTTGTTAGCAGTTTTGCCAATTAAGCGTCTTTTGCGCTATATTTAGCGCGTTTCAACTACGGAAACTCGCATTTTTCTCTTTAGCGCTTTTTTCAAAAAACGCGCAATTTTTTTTGTAAGAAATATAAATTTAATAAATTTAATAAACTCGCTAATTTATATAAACTATTGACTTAAAATGCTCCATGCTGTAAGAATTACGTAATTCCGGATAATATTTGTGAAAAAATTAAATAAAATAGTGTTCGTGAAACGTATCTCAAATCTAAGAAGGCATTCAAGACTTATAAGTCAATTTAGAAGAAAGCTAAAATCTTTAATTATTTAATTAAAATACTAAATTTGTTATTTGTTATTACATTTTTAAAGATCCCAAGAGGATCACAGAGCCATAACGAATTCTTTCCATTTACGCCGATAATCTTATCTGATACCAAGTCATGCTATGGGCTTTTTTTTCAATCTGTCTTCTCTAGTAATTGGCTTGCCTTCTGTTTATCAACGAGTTCCATTCAATGGATAGTTTTATTAAATCATAGTTTGTCTATTTCCTTCATTACAAGAACTAGGTGTGATCTGGTTTCTGCCCAGAAAATTATTTAAAATTGTATACGGTGGGTATACAGTGCTTTATAAATGCCTAAATGAAAGAGAATGGCCTATATCAATCAATCGGTCCGAATAGGTCCAATCTGTTCTGAATATCAGTGCTGGAACCTCCGCACGTCAAAAAGACTGGACATCTCCCAAATTTCTGATTCCGAATTCGGAAGATTTTTATGCTATTAGCGTTGGTTGATTCATATAATTTTGATCATAATGATTTTTATTCGCAAGCTCACTCTTTATGCTTCTGACTGTATAGGGTCAAGTTTTCATTGCATTTCGCAATGTCTGTTAGCAAAGAGATAGATATCATCTGAGTAATCAAGGTCCTATAACTTTGTGTTAAGTCCCAAAGTTATACTACGTTGCAACACATAATCGAGTACAACGTTAAACAGCAGTGGAGAAAGAACACAACCTTGCCTAACACCAGCACCAAAAAATTAAGAAAAAGTTTTTAAGTTGTTGTTTTGTTCTAAATCGTTGTTTAATTTCATTTTTTAATCGTTCATATTATTAAAAAATCTCTGTAAAAGTGGAAATCTTAATAGAAAAAATTGTTTCTTTACAATTTTAGTATATTTTTTGCCTTTAAATATTATTAACGCTTTTTACAGCGCGTTTGGATTACAAAAAGTTATATAAATTATAATTTGGTGGTTTTTAGCGCCTTTTGAGTACTACGTCTGCATGTTTTGATCATAAAAAGTTGGCAACACAGCTTGTTAGTCATCAACGAAGAAGGGGTGTAGCGCTTTGTTTGCGTTTTTTTTTTTTCTTAATTTTAAGAGATTTTGAAGAGAGCTAAAATTTTGATTTCTATACCGCATGTTTGTACTATGTATGAATACCTATTTTTTACAGCGTTTTAACTTCAGTGTATTTATCATTTTCAGCGTTTCTCTCTTTTTGCGCACCTCTGTTTTAGACCCATGGTTTTTTTGGCAAATCTTTTTAAAATTTATCGTAGATTACGTTTTAACAACCGCTAGGTGGAATAAATAAATACATACATATGTATATATTCCTATGGTATAATTGCATTGATCGCTGGCATCCGATAAATAAAGATGTCCTTTTTAATAGCAAATACACACAGACATATTAAAACTTACAAGTATTTTTTTTAATGGAGAGATATAACCCAAGAGCTCTTCATTGTTTTTTTTCTGTATTTATTTATTTGTTTATTTCATGCTTCTCCATTACAAAGTAAACATTTTTTAATATTAATTTTATCACATGCAGAAATAAAAATAAAAGTCAATATTTATTACAGATCCATTCAATCACATAAAATTCTTTAGTTTTTATTGGCTTTGTATGACAGGAAACATTTAAGAAAATAATAAAAATAAATTGACTTTAACAGATATTCTTCACAAGAACAACAACAACAAAATTAAAATTAAAACTCTTGCCTTTAAATGTAAGACCAAAAACAAACAAACCGAAAAGGCAAAAAGAATTCAAATTGTGAATGTGAATCTGTAAAAATGAAGTGAAATGACTATTAAATTCATTTACGAGCATTTCATTTCTTCATACTTGTATTCATTGGCTCATTCACACATTCTTCTTCCATTAAACCATTTATGTATGTTGTGACAGCAAAATTTTAAAAAAAATTTCTTTAATTTATCATGGCAATTACAATAAATTTGTTTAATAAAATAAAAAGATATAAGATACTGATTTTAAGGATCATTAAAAATGTAAAATAAAAATGCAAATGTGTGGTTATAACATTTAATATATGCCATATACAGACATATACATTCATAATGTATACATACATACATAAATATATGTGTATGCGCACATACAGTGGTAGCCTTATAATTAGAAACGACTTAGCAGCACACATATTTGTTGATGTATTTTAAAAACCATGCTTTTTAGTTTAAAACTAAGAACGAAAAATAGCAACGTAACAAATCAGTATTCATTTTAAAATAAAAGTGTTCTCAGCATCAATAACATTTTTAAGAAAATTTATTGAAAACAAAAAATATCAATTTTCGTTTGGCCACATAATTAGAAACAAAACAAAATTTTTATATACGAGTACAACTTGAAAATATCTTCATAAAGTCAAACAAAATGGGCATATCTTTTAATATTTGTTTGGACAACGTTTATTTTTGACAAAATTAGCAAGTCTATTCGGTAAACTTCTTATTAAACAACTCATCATTATTTCGTGGAGTTTTGTCCTTCAGATCTCTCTTAATAAGTTTTCAATTGGGTTGAGATCAGGACTTTGTGGTGGCTAGTCCAGAACATCAATATTTTGATCCGAAAGCCGACACTTCACCAACCTTAAGTGTGCTTTGGGTCATTGTCATGTTAGAAAATGTAATGGACGGGCATATTCTCAAAGGAATATGGTTCCATTACATTTTCCAAAATGTTTTTATATTGATGTACAATTATTGATGCACAATTAACTCTCGCATTTTTGAAGTACATAACTTGTTTTTGCCCATTTAATAAACTAAAACGTCTCAAATTTGTTACAAGTTCATCTATTGCTTTTCGAATTATACTTACTTAATCACTCATAATAAGATAAATTAAGAAATTAGCGCAAAAACTTTACTTTTCTAATTACGTGGCCCGCCAAAAGAAACTAATTGGAAAATAATCGATTTTTTTTAATAGAAAACTTTAAATTAAACATGTTTTGCATCGAGAACAATGTTCATTGTCTACTCGTTGAATAACGGTATTTAAGTGTAGGCATTAAAGGAAGCTATACTTTGATTTTATTTCCTTAAAACAGCGTTTCTAATTACAAGGCCACCACTGTACATATATTAAAGTAAATATGTAGGAAGTATGGCATTAACAAGGTATACGCCTGCTTTCATACAGTAAGGAAAATTGTGTTTAACAAAAGTAGCATATTAGCAGGTAAATGAAGGCTCTACAAGCACCACTACTCACAAAAAAATAAAGAGTCCTTGGATAACTTTCTATTATATAAACAGTATAAAAGTCAGCTGCCAAAGCTGCGTTGTCTGTCTAACATTGCTTTAGTTTAGCTCCCTGCACATAGGGATTACTGCAGTAATACTACCTTGATCAATAAGTTTCCAGAATAACCCCCGTGTGGCGATCCCATTATTCCGATTTGAGTTTTTTTTTTGTTAAGTTGGTACACCTGTTGTTGATATACCCGCTAAATCCTAGCGTCACAGCTTGACATTTGCATTCTTTATATTCGGTTTTCAATATGTTCATCAGTGCTTTCCGTGATTTTACCATTATTTCCTCTCGGCTGCTGAAACCCGTTCCCCTAATGACTTTTTAACCCGTTTGAACACAGAAAGAAGTCACAGGCAGCCAAATTAGGTAAATTCGGTGGATGGCGTTTGTTGTCTTTACGTCAAAAAATTTCGAATAATGATGGCAATGTGCAACGATGCGTTATCATGGTGTAGAATCCACGAGTTTTCTGTCCACAACTCTGGTCTATTTCGGCGAATTGCTTCACACAAACGTGCTTCTCATAAAGTGCAAATAATAATCATTGTTTACTGTCTGGCCTTCTGGCAAAAATTCATGATGCACTACACCGTTGCAATTCATGAAAACCGTGAGCACATCCTTCTTCTTGACTGAAAATGATCTTGGCTCATTTTGTGAACTCCATTCACTTGCCTGATGTCTGGATTGCGTGTCGTACCCACCCACGTTGATAAAAAACGTACTCAACTGCAAGCAGAGATTTTGGGTATTTTCAGCTCATTTGAATTGGTGGGAGAGCGTTGGCAGGGCTTCTGATGTAATTATCCATGTACGTAAGTAGAGGGTGGTCCAACCAAAACGCACGATGTTAATTGTAAATAAACCAAAAAGTTTGCAGAAAATTATTTTAGTATTTCTTATTATGATATAAGGATCTATGAAAATTATGTGTGAAACAATTTATCAGCCAAAGGCTCGCCACGGCTGCGATGGCATACTTCAATCCGTCAGCCATATTTTCAATGACTCTAAGACATAATTCAGGTTCAATGTAGTTAATGTGCCAAATTATCTCGTCCTTTGTTCTTGGCTTATTTACGTATACTTTTTCTTTTAAATATCCCCAACGAAAGAAGACCAACGGTCACACACATGATCGTGGCGGCCAGTTAACATCGCCACTAATAACACGGCCATTGTGTTTCTCACGCAAAGGAGTCATTGTTTCGTTGGCTGTATGGCAAGTGGTACTATCCTATTGGAACCACATATTCTCCAGGTCCATATCCTGAATTTCTGGCCACAAGAAGTCTGTTATCACCTCGTGATAGCGAACACCATTCAAGGTAACTGCTTGACCGATCTCATTTTCGAAAAAGTACGACCCGAGAACGAACTGGGCGATTATGCTCAGGTGTTTCTACATTTTCTACGGACCCCGTTTGCTAAATTCCTCCCAGTTTTTCCGATTGTGGAACAGTTGGTCGATTATGCTGATCAAAAAAAGTTATGAAGTGCACGAAATGCATTTTCATTTGAATGCCTATTACGTAAAAGGCTTCAACATTCTTAACGCGTCGCTAAATGTGTACTTCTCCATGGTTGAATTTGCCAAGAATTGAAACAAATAGATGTCAAATTAAGTTTGGCAAAAAACTTGACGTTAAGGTGTGACTCTCAATTAACATCTTGCATTATTGTTGGACCACCATATAGTATCGACAGGACACAGGACACTATGTGAAGTTTAGACTAGTGACAGGGTACAAAACGGAATTTAGAAGATTAATGAATTCCTAAAACATTAAACTCTTCTAGGTACCTGGGCACTGTGAAATTCTGGGCAATAAAATGGCTGCCGGTTTTGCTCGTAGCTGGGCACATGGGGCTGCGGGATATCTGGTATGATGCTGTCAGTTTCAAAGCTCCTGCATAGCGAAAGTCTGATAATCGTGGTGCACAATTAATGGCTATTTCCTTGTGATTGCAGTCTCCCAACTGTACTTATTTCTTTCTATTTATTTATTTTTCTTTTCTTCTTCTGAAAAAACCTATAATGGACCAATCAGTCTCAGAGTGTAGGCGTAATTTTTGCGATACTTTTCGATATCTAACCTAACCTTATAGCACGTAGTAGAAGGAATATAGCGTGTTTGCAGGGAATAATGTTAACGAAACAATGAGTGTTAGGTAAGCATTTAACTCGACTATTGTTGTAGTTGCAATGACAGCGAAAACAAAAAGCAATATTCCATCCTCATCAAATGCTCATCCCTTGCTTTCGAGAGGAAGAGATACTTTCGCAGATATATACGAGTACTTTACAATCTTGGTGACTTATCTAACTTAAGAATTTCAAATCTACGGGTTGAATCTAAAGCCACATTAGTATACATTACGATGTTAATATTAATACATCGGACGGTCGGTATAATCTTAACCAAAATGAAGTTCTTTTGGTTCTACTTGACCACTATAAACTAACCAATCAACCAAAAACGTGATTGTGTTTCCATATTTTTGGTAAAATATATTTTTAACCTTATTTTCCGAAAACAATGATTACCCTTCAAGCATAGACTTACATATGGATAGTACAACTTTAATGCACTACGCAATGAACTCAAAACCTTATATTGGTCAAACTAAAATTGTTTTTCATGGTAGATTAGTTATCCTGACTCTTTGGAGCAAATAGCATTATTGTCTAACTTCCTTCAACAGTTACTGAGTGAAGTCCGTGCTACAGTTTGGTAAAGCTAAAGTAACCATTTTTTAATCTGCATATACAGGTTATTTTTCTTTGCAGGAACTAAGAGATTTTATATATGATTTGTGTCTCTTAAATTCAATATTGGAGGTCAATCTTCAACCGCCAAGATGTGAGTACTTATTGAACAAATATGTAAATAAATCAGTGCCTTACTTACCACGTAGTAGTATTTCTAGTCTTAGTTGGTAGATTTGTGCCGTATTGATAGCACAAAACCACGTATTCGAAATAAAGAAATTTAGGCCAAAAAATTCCGTCAATCTAGTAGCAGTTGACAAAGAGAGAAAATAAAAACCCGCTCGCCTAAGTCCAGCCAGCGATGTTTAGAAACTGCATAAGTCTACTAGGGTATATATCCGCCATGTTTCTGAGGTATGCAAAGTTTAGCACAGAGCATATTTTGCTACTGGCCAGTGCCAGTGCTGACTGCCACAAACTAGAATATATATCTTCTCAAAAGTGTCATTAGGATGTCAATCTTTTTCCTATCATAGGATGTTTTCTCGAAATAAAAAAAGACATTTCTCCATCTACGTTGCGCTTTCCCTAAAAACGACAGTCATAAATTAGTAATATCTTCGAGTTTCCAAAATGTCCAAAAAAATTAGCAAAATCGATACATATTTTACCAACAAATTTTTGAAATCCAATTGATTAAATCAAAATTATGACAAATACCATAAAATGATATTTTATTTTGGATTATTGGTTGTCCGTCCAAGATGTTAAGAATCACTTTTTGTACAATCACTGAGAACAAAGGAAAAATATTTTATTTTCACTTCTTTCAGTTCGTCCCAAATTTCATATTTTCCTGCCATATCGCAGCTTGTGTTTAAGCTTAATATTCATCATTAGTACGGTTCATAAGTTAATAGTAAGAAATACACCGTATAGGTTAACCACGATACAGAATTCTGGTTCCAGGGTTATTAATTAGATGGTGTCCAAAATTGAGGTATAATTTAAATTTTAATAAAAAAAAGACTTCTTTCAGATATTAAAAATATCTTTATTTCATATGTTGGATTTAAGCTCTTGAACTGTTGTGGGATTATTGCTGTATACTTTTGATATCAAAGACCTCACAAAAAAATCTTAAGGTTTCAAATCGCATTATTCTGATTGCCAATTTACTCCTCCTCTACGAGAAATTAAGCGATTTTCGAAGTTTTCTTTCAAAAGATCCATTGTTTCTCTTGCTGCGTGACAAGTGGCACCAATCTGCTGAAGCCATATAATCTCTACGTCCAAATAATCAATTTTCGGAAACAAAAAGCTTCGAATCGTATCCCTGTAGTGATTTGCATTGACCGTAATCACATTTCCATATTCGTTTAAAAAAAATATGGTCTGATGATTCCTTCGAACCAAAAACTGTAATGGTTGCTCTAAGATAACTCTTGGATTCTCTTCATTCTAAATGCGGCAATTCTGCTTGTTGACGTAGGCATTGAGTTGGAAATGGGCTACGTCGGTGCAGATTATTTTGTTAAAAAGAATCCAATTTTTTTTATTCCATTTCGATGGCCTAAAAAACGAATTGCCGACGTTACGTGTGACCAACTGGTTTTAATTCTCAGGTTAACTGGATCTTATAAGCGTTTAAATGGAGATCACGATGCAAAATGTTAAATAATGTGAATCGTTTAATGTTTAATTGCTGCGAACGATGAGGAATGGATATTTTTGAATTTTCTTCAACACTTCTACTCACTGCTGCTATATTCTCGGTTGAACGACCGCTATAAAACCACGACCTTGATAAATTCTGTTTCTGTTATCATTAACGTTATCTTTACGTTTCTCAACCACTAGCTTGATGGCACGATATGTCAGAGTATTTTCTCTACCGAATTCTCTTCTAAATTTCCTATTTAGAAAAGTAGAAAAAATTGAAAAAAAATAGAAAAAAATGGCAGCAATATTAATATGATACCTCAATTTTGCACACCCATTATGCAGCAACATAATTGGGGCGATCGACGAATTTTTCGGTGCGAACTTCCGTCTTCAGAAATAAAACACATTTGTACATACACAATACCGCCGTGTAACGAAATTCGTCGTGCGTGACGAACAGTGCGATAGATTTACTTCTATTTTTTATGCCGCCGAACGACGAAATAATTAGTATAGAGTTACCGTGTACCTATTTATTAGAGAGTGTACATTTAAATTTAAAATTTTACATAACTATGTTAAAAGCTCTTAGCTACGCTAGAGTTCAAATAAAATATAATCGTATAACCGAATAATTCGCTGGCGAGAAATCAGAAATAAGCCACAACATAAAGCAACTAGGAATTCTATGGAGAGCAAAAACCGAAATATGTGATTACCTACATTATAATTATAATATTTGTGATAACTAGATTCCTAAATTACGACTGCTACTAATCTGGTCAATATATTCTCGCAATCGCCCGCACTTGTCTAGTAATAAGTAATTAACTTACAGTTTCTGATTTTTTAATCTATATTGAGATCCTATATTAACCCCATTTTATACCATAAACATTACTAAATTTTTTGATGTGGTTCTATTGTTGCCAACAATGCCAGTATTACCATCTTTTGCAATGCAGGGTACAAATTGTATTGTATTGGGTGTATAACGTATAAATGCATGATTCGCAGCAGCTATTGTCTTTTTTATGTATGGTTTGTATTTTTAGTAATGATTGTAGTGCAAGCAACAAAGTTTCTTTTGCTCTATAAATGTTGAATTATTGCCAGTAAAGCTTAATTTTCGGGAAATTTTGATCAGCTAAAGATCATCGATTACTAAGTCTGTTAATTTCTAAAATGCAAGCGATTGTTTATGTAATTCAGAAACTTTGATTATGATGTAAAACAGAGACCTTCTACATCAAACAAAAAAATTGTAAGGTAACGAATTGGAGGCTATTGCCAAGGAATTACTTTCGAAATCCTTGGGAGCTACTTAAGTAGAAATTTTAAAACGTTTACAAGCAGCAGGATTCGTTCAAGAACTATGAAATAAACGTTGAAAAATGATTTTATATGTCCGAAATGCTCCTTGAACGCTATTAAAAGAAATCAGCTTTATATCGAATTACAACCTAGAGTTTCGAACCAACCCCAAAGCCGAAAAAGTCCTATGTATTATGATCGGCTGAAATCTCATTATGAGCTGCTGAAATCACAACGGATCTATACCGAACATAATAACTTCGTTCGAAGTGAGTATTACTGGAAAAACGTCGGAATATGCAATCAGATAGAGAGCCTTAATATTACATCATAACATCTCTGGGCCACAGGTTTTACGACCACTTATTTGATAATTTACCTAATTCGCTTTATAGTCCAGATGTAAACGCTTTTATCAGGATACTTTTTTTTTCTGAACAGGGTATCAGAAATTGACTTGACTCGTTCGTGGTCTCAAAAAATGAGCAAGTATCTCGGCGCGGTCGTCAGAGATATCAGAAAATGTCATAGCCTATAATGACCAATTTTTAATATAATCTTTACAATTCTTTACAATAAACACCCATAATTTTTAAAAATATCACATTTTTAAACGAAACACCCAATATACATAAATATTTTTCTTTCTCTGATATTTTGCAACATTGTTTATACATTGAATTACAAACAACTATTTAATATTGAATTTCCTTGGTTCAGGATCATACATTTATTTGTAATTCATATAAGAGCTATACATACATTCATACATCAATGTGCAGGTTATACATTTTACTTATCGAAAAATTTTGACAACATCGTACAGGCTGCATGTTTACCGTAATCACATATACAGTCAACGGTAGGTAATTAGTAATGTCATGGACAGCTTTTATTTAAGTGTTTTGATGCTAAGTAATTAAGAAAAAAAGGAAAGTCTGCTTAAAAAGAAGAGGGCAAGCATGGAGGCCCCCACGCCAATTCGAAGATTTGTACTATGCTGATGACATTTGCTTACTCTCGCTTAATATTTCCAAAATGCAGTCGCAACTGAAAGACCTAGAAAGATTGGATATTAATGTTGGACTTGAGATAAATATCAAAAAAACTAAGCACGAAAAACATTATGGTAAATGGTCAACCAATCGAGTATGTATGCATGCTCTGCTATCTAGGAAGTACAATGATTACAAACGGTGGCGCAGAAACAGATGTAGACAAGAGAGAGAGTGACATTCGGACTACTGAAGTCAGAAGCTCATATATATCCAGACGGTCTAAGCTCAGAATATTCAACTCGTGTGTTAAATAAGTTCTGGTGTAAGGCGGTGAAGTCTGGCTTGTGTTGAATAACATCACACAAAAACGCCAGGCATTCATTAACAGGTGCCTTAGAATAATATGCAAAATATTCTTGCTTAACACCGTAAGTAATGCAGAACAATACAACATGAGTAATGAGATACCCATAATAAAACAGATAAGGAAAAGTAAATTGGAATGGATCGGCCACATCATGGAAAATGTCCCGATAGTATCACCAGGAGGAGCACCGGAGAAAAATATATAATTGGGGCATAGAAAAAAAGTCTTTCAAAAACAAACGTTGTTCTCAGTTGTTGTGCATTGAAAAGTATTAAATGCTATTAATAAAGCATAGTTTATGATTAATAGCTAAATAAAATTAAATTTAAATTAAATAAAATTATGTGGAATTAGATTTTTAATGTACATGTATCCTGGTAATAAAGGGTCCGCCAAATAATTTTTTTTGAAAATGCTATAAAAAAAAACTACTGAATATTTTCTCAATTTTTTTTTTATTTGAAAGTGCAATCCTTCCGGTTAATAATGGAAAATAATTTCATTCAAATAGCTGCCTCGGCTGGCCATGCAGTAGCCTACACGATCGGTCAAATTTTTAAGCACATTATCGATTGTGTGCAGCTGTATTTCACCAATGGCTTCACAAATACTGTCTTTTAAAGCGCCAATTGTCTCTGGCTTGTTGGCGTAACACTATCTTTGACGGCATCCCACAAATAATAGTCCAACGGTGTCAAATCGCAGCTCCGAGGTGGCCAAACGACATCATCTCTGCGGCTGATAATGCGATCTTCAAAAACAAGGCGCAAAACATCGAGTGTAGCTTTGGCTGTGTAGCAGGTAGCGCAGTCCTGTTGAAACCAAATGTTGCTAATATCCTCCTCTTCAATTTTTGTGAACAAAAATTCGTTCAACATGGCCCGATAACGATCGCCATTGACTGTAACGGCCACTCCTTCATCCTTTTCGAAGAAAAATGGTCCAATTATGCCCCTGGATCCAAATCCGCACCAAACAGTGACTCGTCTTGGGTGTATCGGCTTTTCAATGTATGCGTGCGGGTTTTCTGTGCCCCAAATGCGACAATTTTCCTTGTTTAAATACCCGCCAAGATAAAAAAGAGCTTCATCTGAAAAGATGATTTTTTTCTTTTTTTCATTCTGCAATATTACCATGATTTTCAAAGTAATGTCGCAATATTTCCCAGCGTTGTTCAAGCGTATACACCACCATATTCGTTCAGCGGAAGGGTAAAACAAATTATCTGTCAAGTCAGACATGAGCTAAGTGTTACCATTCACGAAATAAGCACTAGTTGAAAAAAAAAAAACGTTAGATGGCGGACTCTTTAGTTTAATAGCATTGACACATTTTAAAATTAATGAGTTTTTAATAAAGCCTTTTTACCGTTTTTTTCTTGAATACTTTAAGTTTTCGTCATGGTAGCAAGCTATCGGGAGCACCTTCTATATTTATCATGCCTATGAAATTATTTAAATAAGTGTTTTCGATGAAAAATTTCAAAAATCATCAGGGTCTACTTTGCAATTACTAAGCGGACTTAGAGACGCTTGGAACATAACTGAGAAAACTTGGTAACTATATAACTGAAATTGAAAATCAAAAAGTGAGTGATGCAATTGGTAGTTTATCTGAGATTATTAAATTTCCACGTGATGATTATAAAAAACTTTATCAATTGAGTATAGTTTTCCTTGGTGATACAGTTTCGCTATTTACCTTAAAAACCCTGAAACATTTCTTAAGATTTGCATGATAATAAGAGCGCTGATGACAAGATAAGTCATGCGTGACTAAGCAAATAAGGTAATCATATGTGGTATTGAACTCCAGACACAGCAGCGTTGACTTTCCATGATCCAAAGATATCATATGAGCTGTAAAAGTTTATGGTACAAGCTCTGGATAATCCGAGTTAAAAAAATTGGTCGTAATTCTTCACTCTATACGCCAATATTGAATATATTATATCCCAAAAATCACATCACTTTTTTAAGAGATTTGGTATTGCAGCGGATTTTTTAAACAAAGATTCCGAACTTAGTTTTAACGTTGGCCTTAATATCGTTCAAAATAAGAAAGTTGTAAATGATGCTGCAGAACAAACAGGTAGGTTAATGGAAGGTTTTAATTTAGTTTTATCTAAGAATGAAGAAGAAAAGCAACTGATAGTTCAAATTATAGCGGATAATCAGGAAATCTATCTTGATATGAAAAAATGTTCTCTTTTAAAATCAACTAATATAGCGCGTGATTTTTTGTAGCAACTTTCTTTGTGGCAGCACTGTTTTTGGCAGCTCAGCTGATTTCGTGTAACATGTTACTGTCAAAAATGTGTAGTTTGGTCTATAATTTAACCATGAATCGACTTGCAAACGAACAACGCTTGTATTTGAATTTTATTATCAAAATTCTTGCTTGTTTAACAAATTGTTTATCGGAAAATTGTGTTCAGCGATTAAGCTTATTTCTGGTCGAATGGATACGTGTACAGGGATATTAATTAGGATTTTGTAATACTTTTCCCTAACAAAACAATGCTTATGCCTATTTGACAGATCTGTTCAAATAAAAATCATTTCTGATCAGATGAAAAGGATAACTGATCCATACTCAGCCTAGTCAGCAAACCTGTTCAGATTATCTATCGATCTGGTCAAATCTTTTGATCCGATTTGCTGGGTAAGCATTTACATTGTTTTGTATGGGAAAAATGATGAAGAATATTTAGAAGACCAGTCGATATTTGGAGAAAACAGGTGGAGAAAAAAGAACTAATTATACGTAAGCTGCATATGATTTTTTTTTAAATTTTAATTTGTGTACAGTCACTCCAAAAAATGAGTGCTCACTACATTTTCGAAATTTTAAAGTTTTTTCCTTTCAAAATGTTGCTTTATAACAAAAAGTTGATAATTACGTTTTAATGCTTTTTTAGTCTACTATTGCTTTATCCACTAAAATTATGTGCAAATATTAAAGAATTCTTAATATAACAACAACAACAAAATTTACGTGAAAAAATAAGTCTCTCAGGGAAATTGGAGAAAAAGTTAAAAGACTTAATTCTACAGTCAACAAAATTATGGACAAGTACAATAATACAAAAGAAGTTAAAAATAGTACAAGATCAAGTCGTCCGATTATTTTAAGTGACCGAAAAATTAAGAAAAATCCGAAGCTTAGGGTCACAGATATCACAAAATCCGTAAATTTATCATTTGGGAAAAGCGTGTCCGTCAATACTGTTCGAAATGTGTTGTATAAAGCAGGATATCATGGCCGTGTTCCCAGGAAGAAACCATACATAAGTAAGACCATTAAACAAAAGAGACTGGACTATGTAATGAATGTATGGAGTTCTGGATATTTTAATTTTAATTTAATGATAAAAAAATTTAATGATAAAAATTTATGTCCAACATTTAAACATATTAGTGGGTCCGTAATTGTATGGGGTTGTATGAGTGCCGTTGGTACTGAAGAATTGCACATAATTATATATATATTTACCCACGATAATGACCCCAAGCATATGATGACCACACAATGTGAAAATGTGGTTGATGTATAATACTTCAAAGTGGATAGTCACCGGATATAAACTTCATTGATAATTTATGGGATCATTTGGAGAAAAAATTCGAGAGAGGGAAGTCCGGAACAAAACTTACTTGATTTGACAAAATTCCGGCAGAAGTAACACAAAACCTGGTAATTTCCATTCTTAGGAGATCAGAAGGAGTCATAAAAAATAAAGGATCACAAACTAAGTATCAGTTTTCTATTTCATTATTCATGTTCTAAAATAAGTTAAAACTGAGCACTTATATCTTGGAGTTAAATCTTTGAATTGTTTTGTTTATTTTTCATTATTTTAAAATATTCTGGAAATATTTTTTGTTATATTTGTTTTGTAAAATACATTTACTGACATTTTAGAAAATAAAAATCAATCATTATATTTCAAATAAACTTACAAAGTTTATTTATATACTGATAATAAATTTCAAGACGTAAGTAAGCATTCATTTTTTGGAGCGACTGTATGTATAGCGTGTTTTTTATAGAGCTATAGAACTTTAAGTTGGCATTACTTTTCAAGATGGCGACCGATTTAACAGCTGTCAAGTGATTTATTCTCAGTTTGGTTTGGCAATTCATCATGAAAAAAAACGTAATCTCCGTTGTTCCCGATTTTCATAAGCGAATTTTGTTTAGTGATGAAGCGCACTTCTGGTTGAATGGCTACGTCAACAAACAAAACTGCCGCATTTGAAGAGGAGGTAATCCTCAAGTGTATGTGGAAACGCCGTTACATCCAGAAAAACTGACTGTTTGGTGCGCTTAATGGGCTCGTGGAATCATTGGTCTGTACTTTTTCAAAAACGATGGTGGCCAGAAAGTTACAGTCAATGGTGATTGGTATAGAGCCATGATTACTAAATTTTTCATTACTGAATTGAATAACCATGATGTCCAGGAGATGCGGTTTCAACAAGACGGCGCAACATGTCACAAAGCTCGTGCCACAATAGATTTATTGAAAGACACGTTTGGTGACCACCTAATTTCACGTTTTAAACCTGTGAATTGGCCTCCAAGATCTTGTGACTCAACACCGCTTTCTGTGGGGCTATGTAAAGTCATTGGTCTATGCGGTTAAGCCACAAACGCTTGACCATTTGGAAGACAACATTCGCCGTGTTATTGCAGATACACGGCCACAAATGTTGGAAAAAATCATCGAAAATTGGACGTCCAGATTGGAGTACATCCGCGCCAGCCGTGGCTGTCATATGCCAGAAATCATATTTAAAATGTAATGCCACAAGATTATCTTTCCGATAAATAAAATTCACGTCAATCGAATAATCCATCGTTGTTTTATTGCAACTTAAAGTTCTATACCCCTTACGTATATAAAGCATAATACCAACAGCTCCATAACACATTTTGGTAATTTTACTTTAAGCCTCTAATTCAATATAATTTCTTGCTCAAATTAAAATTTATTCGAAAGCTCTAATTATTTCAATTATTTTCATTATGATGCAGATTAGTGCTCTCGTATCCCCCATTTGCAATGGAAAAGAAATATCTAAATATTACACAAAAGTTAAGGTTGAGATTATTCGTCATAAATTATGATTTTTGAAAAATAAAAGATTGCTCTTGTTCATAACCGGAGAAGCTGAATTACACTCCCCTAAATCTTACAATAACAGTTGTCGAGAATACAACAATAATAATATATCATTTTACAATACACCCGCGGACACTCAAGATTTTTCCCACGCATCAATTAGACTCGATTAGAGAGCGCTTAAAAAGAAAATAAAATCGCTGAGAGTGGGGATGGAATTGAAAATTGATTTCAATAAAACGCAAGTGTAACTTAATACTCATTCTAGTTCTCCAGCCACATAGATTGTTTTCCTCACATCATACAATAATCTTCATCCATTTTCCAATATAAGAATGAAGAAAAGCTTTTAAAATGTGTGACTGTTGCGATGTTTCTCTAGATGAAGGCAATAATTCTCAAGAAGATAATGACGTTGATAACTGACAATAATGACATTGTCTACACAGTAATCCCAATAATATTAATAAAGTTAATATTGATTGTGATGATGATGCTGACAAGATGTTTTATTTCCTAAAATGTGAGTAAACAAAATTTAATTTGTTTGCATTTTATTCAGGGGAGGGAAATGAAAAGAGAACCAGTTCGCCTAGAAAGAGAAAGTCAGTGAATATGAAATTTTGTTGTAATTGGTTTATGGAATAGATAGATATGTTCACAAATGAATAAATAAATTGATGTCCACATAAATATTAATTTGCTTGATATTGACTAATGTCCAGAAAGCCCAGAAAGGCCTATTATGTTCCATAACTAAAAAAGCAACAACTGAATAGATGCGGACTGCCTAGCAGAGAAATTTTTAAATCAGTGGTTTCCAATATAAAATACTATTTGTTATGGATACTAAATCTTCTCCTAATTTATAATTTTAAGGGTGGGCAAATTTGGGGTTAGGAAGTGAATTGGCTTAAAAACAATTTTTTTTTTTTTGTGACAAATCAGTTTTATTCATATTTTTTGTTCTTTATATAAGACCAACATCCAGGAGGTGGCCCCTACTCATGCAGTGCATTGTGCTGGTACTAGGAAAATAGGTTATTGGAAGGAGGACAGAGGGAGTAGTGTTTATAGACGTTAGATTTAAATTTACTTATGCCGTAAGTGGCAGGAATTACTTTCGCTGGATGATTATTCCACAACCGAACAGTGCGACCAAAGAACTGATTCTCCCTATAATGCGTTGTGCGATTTACTGGACAATCAACTACAAAGAGATACGCTCTACGAGAAATACGAGTACTACGTAAAAATATATGATTTTTAGGAATTAATTCCCTAATTTCGTTAGCACACATTCCGTTATAGTACCGATAGAACAATGAAACACACGCCACATTGCGACGGTGCTCCAATGAATCGATAGAGTTGGCTACCCTACCGTCATCTTCGCCCTCTCCTGTATGCGGTCGAGAAGCTCCAAAATAGACTTTTTAGCACCGGCCCATACATGAGAGTTGTATTCCATTTTGGGTCGGATATAGGTCTTGTAAATATTAAGGAGATCAGATGGATGAAAATATTTTTTGCACCGTCTCAAAAACCAAGGCACTTGAATGCACATTTGAAATATGTGATCATTCCAATGAATGCCCAGAATATGAAGAGCATCTGATTCCTCAATATCCACATTACCCATCGACATAGATGACAGCACATATTGTTACGAAAATAAAAACACCTAAATTGTACGCTTTTGGTATATTTTGTGTCACCCACCCAGCACTGCCACTTAAATCATCTCTGGGTAACACAATCTTACATGTTTAAAATTAACGGATAGAGGATATGAGATCATTTGAGAGATTTTGCTGTCAGAAATTTTGTATAAGCGAATATTAAGTTGTTGTACTAAGATAAACTATATAAACTTTATAGTGTAGTAAATAAATAAAACTATAACAACAACAAAGTGGCTTAATTTTATTTTAACGCAACTTAAACGAAATCAAACGTTTTAAAAAGGTTAAAACATAGCAATATCAATATAAAATAAAAATATGGGAATTAATAAAGGAATATGATGTCGGGAAAATGTCCACCTCTAGAACGACGGCAAATGTCCACTCTTTTCACAATATTTTGAATAACATTTTGCAACAAAGCTTCGCTTATGTCGTCAATGCAGCTCCGAATTTCATCTTTCAGAGTGTCATTTATTTGTGGCTTGTTCACGTAGTATATCGGGTCTGTAGGAAATGTGGAAACATTTGCTCATGCTTGCAATTTCGTTATGGGCTAGCGGCGTCAAAAATAAGGTTGGCCAAGCAGTTACCGAGAATAGTGTTCGCTATCGCTAGATGATATAGGACTTCTTGTGGCCAAAAATTGACGATGTGGTTTTAACAGGATGGTGCCACTTGCCACACAGCCAACGAAACAATGGTAGTGTTATCTTAAGTCGTGGAAATGTTAATTGGCCGCTACCATTATGTGATTTTACACCGTTGAACTTTTTTCTTTGGGGATATTTAAAAGAAAAAGTGTACATCAATGATCCAAGAAAAATTCAAGAGCTACATAATGAGACAATTCGGCACATTAACGACATTAAATCTCAATTATATCTCAGAAGCCGTGGTGAGATCATTCTATCATAATAAAAATAAAAATGAAAACTCTTTGCTTTATTTACAATTAACATCATGCGTTTTGGTAAGACTACCCTTTAGGAAAAAAAAAACTAAATAAATCAAAAATTTTTGATTCCAGCTGTCATAAAGTACGCAAAATTAGGATCTTAGTTGCGCTTGCTCTACATTGTTCGTTACTAAATTTATTTTTAAGTAACATATGTGTTTTAAGTAACCGTTTAAGAATCTCTATCTTTGCTTAAGCAGAGTGCAAACGATAGTTTTTACATTTGCCTGTTTTCTTTTCCAAGTTTCATAATGGTTTAGAAAACAGTTAATGCTGAAGTAAACAAAACCAATAATTTTGTATGTTTAGTGACAACTGGAAATCGAGACATTAAGTGCTTTTTAAGTTGTAGTCAACATTTATTCTACAATAACAATGATAGTTTGTTGTTTACATTATAAAGAGCTTTTTAAAAGTTGTTACAAGCCAATGTAACTGTGTCTTCTTGAAAATAAAAATATTTCAATAGAGACACATTTTATTATCCTTGTCATTTTCCAAACATTTACAACTTCTATCGCAATCGCATAATTATTTATTTGCATCATAATAAATGTAGCAATCGTGAATAGCCCAAAATAACTACATACATATAACGACAAGCGGTGCTATCATAAGTTTAAATGCATTACTTTAAATAAATGTTTTTAATTAAAAGAATTGATTCCAAGTGCAAAATAGACTGGTGGCCAAAAATGGCGTTGGTGTGGTTGGTTCCAATTTCCAAACGGCATAATATACATGTCTGCCATTATCGCTTGTTTAGACAGTGTCTAAAGAGAAAATGGAAGAGCTTAAGCGGTTTTGTGACTCCATATGGTCAGACAGCCTACTTACTTAGCATTGTGGGCTTATATACAATCAACACATCCTAGTAAGTATTGAAACCAATCACATTCTTTAGTATGTATGTTGAAACATTTGAAGGCACGTACTATGTGAGTGCCCTGCAGTTTCATCTCACAGTATAATGTTCATAGAAAAAGTTTAGTTATTCCAAGGATGGCATTTGCTCTCCCACAAACAAGATAACTGATCAAAAGTGAATAAAACAAGTTATAGCATTGCCATGTAATTTGACTTGCTCACTTGAAGAAAGTTTTTGCATATAAAGCTTTTTAAGCGTTTAAAACTTTGTGCAATTAAACTTGTTGTTAGAGAATTGATTAGTTCGTAAACTTGGTAGTTTGCAGCTAGAAACAGGCATTCGCAGAAAAGCTAGAAGATACTTTTTCCCTGTTGTTGCATCTGCGGCAATAGCTGCTGAAGGAGACTACGCCGACTCACTTGCTTACCAAGCACCCAATGTCCAGTGTCTATTAAGTATTTTATGTTGCATAGTGCGTTTAAATTATGCCATCTATTTTCAGCCCCTGAAGAGTCTGTAGATTGTTGCTTATTACATGTTGAACGGTAGGTGACACTAAAAATTATAGACCATTTCCGCACATGTACACTTCGGCCAGAGTTCACACTATTCTGCGCTCACCCTATAATTCTACAAAAAGAAAACCTTTGATTTCAGTTCCCGATGAACTTCGTACTATTGCCATATTTACTTAGAGCCTTCCATTATAGACGTGTACGTTAACAAATTTTCAGAATTGTGTCATTCGCAAGAAATCGTGATCTTTTGCTAGCAAAAGTCGAAAAGTAACATAAGAAGTGTTTGTAGGCTTCACTCTCCTCTTCTCTTTGACTTGCTTAAACAGTGTAAGTACGTCCGTAAACCCGAGTACCCCATTGATACCCACATTTTTTTAAATTCCTCATGCTCAGCCTCAGTATGCTACATGCTTCGTTCTAGTTATGATCACCAAAACTGTTTCTGTTGTTCTTCCTACAAGTCCTACAAATTCTGCCCTCTGTTACGCCAATGTAGTATAAATCTGTCTGTAAGCCTTATTGCCACATAAGAATGCCCAAATTTCAAAATAAAATAAATACCACATTTTTGTAGTTTTACAGTTTTTATTTCCTCACATTTACTTTATACTTATTTATCTTTCACTTAATACTCGCGTGTATAACACTTTTATTTACACCTAAACACGACTTTACTTTATGACCCCAAAAAGGTAATTATGCCAACATAGGCAAAGCAGCCTTCTTGTATACCTGTCTACAGTTTGGAAAGTTCCGTAAATATCTCCAACGCTAATTTCAAACATGTAAGATTGTGTTATCCAGATATGGTCGAATTGGTAATGCCGTCAAATACACAAATCAGTACGGTATTACCTGGATAACACATTAACAACCTTGACACAAACCAATAGGCCAAAATCTTACAATACAATCCTAACGGCACTGATGCAGTGTATTTGATTTTTAGGCATTTTTATTTTCGTAACAATATATTTACAATTGTTGTACACATCTCTGCCACAATCTTTCTGTACAGCAGAGACTTACACTTGGAATAGTGTTGTGATCCAGGAATCGGTAATAAAATTTAGTTTTTGGTTTCCAGCCACGTTTTACTTAGGTTTTCTATAAATTGTACACCACACTTGGTAACAACCGATACCTTTGAAGATACTACTTTTACCTACTACTCACACAGAATTGCAACTGAAACCTTAGTAAAGGCATTCAAAATAGATTCAGCTCTGGCTAATTCGTCTGCATCTTTATGAGCATAGTAGTTGGTAGTTGAGTAGGAGCTCAACTAAAGTAATGTCAGGCACACCACCCGGCCTTGTCAGCTTATTCCTACACTGTCTGGCCAGGAATTCTTAAGCCAACTAATAAGTTCATATAAGTATTGTTCATATTTAACGTACAATGTACTAGTATATTGGTAAACACATATGTTTCTTTTTTATAAAGTAATAGCCATCAGTGGCACTCCCAAATGCACTAATTAAGACCTATTCTTAATTTAATTGAAATATCCTTAAAGCATGTTGTATAGAAAAAAAAAAAAAAACAAATAAAATAAAAAATAATTTAAAAATAAACTTTATATGCGAATATACATACGTATGTGTGTATGCGCTCGTACAGGTTTTAATAAAACTTTTTAATCTTTTTAGTTTCATTTTATGTAAATCATCAACATTTTAGTTGTTTTTATATATTTTTATAAAAACGATGAAATAGAAAAGAAAAGTAGGATGAGGTGTGGTAGGAGGAGGACAAGTATGTTGAACAATTTAGAAAAAACTAATGCAAAAACTGTGTTTAAATTTCAGTTAGTGAATGACATTGTGACAAGAGTGCCTGCCACATTGACTACACACTCACTAACTTCAACGTTCAAAATTACATAAATGACAATAAAAATGTGTGTGCCAGTAAGCTTGTGTATGTGTTGCATCATTGAATAGTGCCACACTTTGTTGAAGTACTTGAATAAATATATGTATATACTCGTATACATACATACGTAGGTATGTAAGTTTATATAGATAAAAGAAAAACTAAACTCAACCACACAATTTGCAAATGGTTTTGAATGGATGCAATTTTTAGAATTCTACAGCACGAATGCTTCTAACACGGCTTATAAAAATAAACTACCTACTGCCATTCATGAAGCCTATACATTCAAGAGCATAAAAATATTTTCATAAATACCATATACTATAAGAGTACATGCATATGTATAAAGTCCTATAGTTGCAGTAAAGAAAAGGGTTTGCGTGAAGAGATTATCTTTAGTTGGGAATATTTTTTTTTTCAATCTGATGTATTAAACTTTTAGCAAATATGTTTCCTAAAAGAGAAGCCTTAAGAAAAAAAAGCCTGCGGGTAGTCACGCCTAATTTGAATATAACCATAGTCGAAACAAACAAAATTGAACTGATCGGTTATGGTGTTATTGTATGTCAATACTAATCGAATAGTGTTGCTCATGCTGTGCTGTGAAGTAATAACACTGGTCTACAGCAAAAACGCGTTAAATAAAACTATATGGAATATAATAATTTTGATGCGCTGAATTCAAATCCGTTTTCAGTTTTTTTCCATCGGGCTCAAATTTTTTTTTATGGGCGTGGCAAATTTGTCGCCCAAAATATGGTGGTTTTGTAAATATATTTCATCATAACTTGAAAACGACTTGACCGATTTTAATGCAATTACCACCGAACGCTTAGGAACAAAATTTCCTATAAAACATTTGAAAACCATTTTTTTTGTATTTTCAACAGTTTTGGAGTTATTTACAACTTAGCTGCGAAAAAACAATTTTTTTCGCGCAAAATTAGAGCAATTTTTTTTTCAAAAACTCATAAACAAATTTTTAGAATTAAAGCTTAAAATTTTGAGAATAAAATAAGCTTTAAATCATGATAATCGGTTGGCTATTGCTGATTTTATTCAAAATTAAATGCAGGTACCTAACTTTGACCAAAATCAGCGAAAAAATGTTTTCCTGCAAAATTAACTTAAAAATGTTTTTTTTTTTTTCTTGCAAAATTAGTAAAAATTTTTTTCTTTTACTTCCAAACATTTATAAAAAAATTCTTAAAATATAATTTATATTTAAAATATAATTTTACATTTTAAGCATTTTAATGAAAGCCATGTGAGGGTGGAAAGTAAAATAACACATAAAGGCAGGTGCCTAACTGTGGCAAAAGTAATGGGCTAATTTTTTATGGGTATGGTAAGTCAAAAATATTCTAAGAATAAAATTTTTTATTATTGTGGTAAAAAACCCAGCACAAAATAAACTTCGAGCTTATAAAGTTAAACTCGTTCAAGAATAAAAGCCAGCCGACCATTGTTTTCGCCGAACGTTTATGAATTGGTTGTTTGAAAAGCTGAACGAAAACAACGCATTTTTTAGCAAAATTATCTTTAGTGACGAGGCCCAAAACAAACAAAATTGTTTCATATGGGGCTCATACGAGTAAAATTTACAAACAGTCCTCAAAAAACCATTACATCCAAAGATAGGTGCGGTTTGTGGTTGGGCGGCATCATCGGCTCGTATTTTTTCGAAAATGAGCAAGGAAATGCCGTCACGTGACCCTTTATTTCAGCAGGACGGTGCCATAAGCCATACAGCCAGCCAAATAATTCAGTTATTGCATGAGAAATTTCCCGGTCGCGTAATTTCTCGATTGGGCGATGTCAATTGGCCACCTTGTTCTTGTGATTTAACGCCGCTGGGGCCATTGGAAAGACCGGGCTTACGTGAACAAATCACAAACAACTGACACTCTAAGAGATGAAATTTGGCGCTGCATTGACGAAATAAGATAAGCTTTGTTGCAAAATGTGATTTAAAGTTTTGTGAAAAGAGCGGACGTCTGCTCTTTCTTTCTATTTTACATTGGTATTAATAAAATGAATTTAAAAAATGTGTTTGGCCACTCTTTATATACAGGGGTTGACAAAGTAAGCGCTGGCATTGGATGGACCGAGGCTGGCCTAGGTGGCGTCGCCTGTAGGTTCGATGATGAGAGCTATTCTTGACTTTTGCCTACGGGATCACGAGGCTGATTGACCTGAGTATGATGTGAGGCGTACTCGTTTGCTCATTTACTGGGTACTGGCCTATTGGAACTATGCCCGCAGGATGGATTTGCGGTACAATGGCCATTTTCGCAGATGTGACGAAGTGGAGGAGGAAAATACGGTTGAGCACTTCCTATCTGGATGTTCTTCGGCGGGTGATTCCTACACGACAGAGTCATCTCTTTAGATATCTCAACCTGACAGGGTGAGTGATATTCCAGACATCGTTCGGCTTCGAGTGTTAACATTCGTAGTATCTATGGGCGGCAGAGTGAACCAACCAACCAACCAACGAATTTTGAAGAAAACTCTTTATCCCACTTCTTTTATTAAGTGAAAAAATAGAAAGAATGAAATACAAAATGTTCCCAAAGAAAATGTAAAGTAGAAATGTGGTTGCATTTATCAGAAACCCTAAATAAAGTAGCACGTTTAAGCATTTAGTCATCTACTGCGTCAGTATAAACGACTCCATGGTTGAATGGCTGGTTGTTTTGCATTTCTATTGTAGATTTCTTTTTATGTAGCCTCTGGTGTAATTTTTACCTGTAATAAAAATTTTATTTAAATGACATTTTCTATATGTAACAGCCACACTTTTATTTCACAACTAACTGGAGTGGGCAACCAAATAAAATTTACCAACTTAAGTGGTAACTAAATAATAATTTTTTTAATTTTCTAAAATATTTTGTGTTAGAAGGTGCATAATTGTAAACTGAGCTTATGGCCATAATTTTATTCATTTAAATTCATGTTTGGTCACCTCGGGTTGTGGCGGTGGTGTTGAATAGAAAAATTGTCATTGAGGATTAGATAAGGCAGTTTATATATAATAAATAGAGAAATAAAGTTGTTTTAAATTCATTCATAAAAATTACAAAATTTTTACATCCGCACGCAAGCACACATCCTTACCCTTTAGTAGTGGAAACACTTGTATATTTACATAAATTCAAGGGCTTTGTTAACTAAAGAAAATACTTGTATGCCTATTTAAGAGTGTTTTTTATGCAATTTTAATGAATATAAACTATTGAATTTTTAATTAAAATAATAAAAATAAATTCTTATAAACATATTCCTATTGAACACATCAATTAATTGCAAACACCTTTTGAAGCAATACATGTCACAGCAAATCAACTATTTATTTCATCAGTAGGGCGGGTCGATTTGCAGGGACGCAAGAAAATCGTCCAAGTGACAAGGAAAGTCGTGTTCTATCCTACATGGTGAGGTCCACATACAAAAATTTAAAAAATCACCATTTTTGGCACTTTACATGAAACAATCAGCGAAATGGCTCTATTTGTTATGTCTTGGAGTATATATTTTTTAATACAACTTAATAATTGAAAAGAAATTAAAAAAAAATATTGTTTGAAATCTTTCTTGCTCTCATGTCTGGTCAAATTCGCACGGCTCTCTGATGTCGTCGCCATAACAGCGTCTATATAACTCGTTTGCAAACGCTAGCTATCAATTGAACATGTCGTTCCGTTCCTTGTATATGTGACGGAATGTTTAGATCATTAAACGGCGGATCATTTTGATTTAAATATTCTTTCAATGTATCGTACGGAATGCTTCGCGAGAACGTTATTTACATCATTACAATTGACTATTTCTCTGTAATTTGTGCAATCAAAGCTTATATCTGGCTTTTTATAAACTCTAAGTTCGGTTGGGTTTTCAACATCGGTTCGATAGCGTAGAATTTTCTTTATAGCACAGTCTCGCTTTTCTCTGTTATCATCGAACAACATTTTTTTCCACAAAGTATATATATTTTTTTCAGTTTCTTTAATCAATTTGATATTTCAAGCTCAGTAAGTAGATGATTAATCCCCTGTAGCTTCCTCCATATGTTTTTTTTGTGTAGTTGTGAAGATCCTTGCTAATTGGTGGTGATCTTTACTTTAGCATTGTAATTTTTCCCAGTAGGTGGCGTGTTTTTGCTGATCATTCGTATGATGTTTGTCATCATCGCCTGAGGTACGCGAGAAAAGCCAGGGGGGGGGGGCGGTGTTTTTTCTTTATTTATTTATTTATTATTATTTATTTATTTATTAAACATTCGAAACCACAATTAAATTTTTTCTTGATCATGTCCTCTGCTGGGGCTCGAGCCTAAGTCGTTTGTGTTGTTATGCGTGCGCTCTAACCACTACACCACGCCACACACAACATTGATAGCAAGATATTTTCCGAATGCGCATAATATGAATTATCTTTAATTACTCGATTGATAATAGTACGTAAAGGACATTGTAGAAACCGTGACCAACTAATGAAATTGAAAAATAATACATTACCGTACACGACAGAGCTCTAGTGCTTGATATTGAAGTACATTGGCACATAACAATTAATTTTAAATTCAATCAGAATACATAAATTTTCGGATGCATTTTCCATTGCCACATATAATCGTAATAATCTAGCGGCCTTGGTGAGCCAGCTGGAATATACAAATTTCCCTGGTTTAATGTTACCCAGATCCACCGAAACCACGCCGCTAGTAATTGCATGTGCAATGTCGTATAAGTACTTCGAATCGGTGGAAAATTCATTCTTTTCTGGATCAGGGGGCATTATTTTTAACGCAATTTTTTCAAAGTCGTCCACCACCTGAAAATAGTAAAATAAAGTAGTAAAATAATTAAAAACGGTTGACGATTATAATAAATGAGTGATGGCAATTACTTACGGGAAGAATTTCACAAGTTTCAATTTGAACGCTCAGTTTTCCGGTTGCCGATCTTGGTCCAGTGCTGGTTGATTTATCCAAAGCTTGAAACAAATGCCGAAATGGAAGTTCGTTGAAGTGTAGAAGGTAAACGAACCAAAGCATTGGCCTTTTTAACAGCAATTCAAATCGTCTTATAATTCTAACGTGTGGTCCAGTGTGTTTTGGCTCACCATCAGTGCATATACCAATTAATGCATTCAGTGAAAAAAGCATTTAATTTGGTTGTTTTGTATTCAGTCGTTATGTGTTCCAGTTTTATATGTAACCGGTCAATTGAGAGCTTGGTTCTCTAAAAATAACAAGATGTGGTTCTTTTACCATCCTAGTATAATACTTCTCATCAATTGTATCTGTCGTTACAGTATCATCTTTTCTACCATCGAATGAAAACGCTACAAATTGGTATCGTCTAACCGTTTGCGAAGCACTTTTTATCTGCATTTGTCTTTTTCTCTGCGAACTTTCGATTATTCATTATGTGAAGAGATTCGCCATGCCGATCTTTCATTTAAAAATCTTGGAAAAGAGCGGTTCCCAATGCTGATACTACTCTATCAGGCATACCAAATCTGTCAAACCTGAAGACACAGTTAAAACAATCGTATATTTCTGTTTATTGTGAACCATTGCTTCTATCCATATCTTCTTCAACCGATGGCAGTGCGTATGTTAAATCATTGGGATGCATTGTTGGCATAACAACATAACCGTTGCTCCTTGCTCTTCATTTTCCATTACAAATGCATTGATTGTTAGTCTTCTCTGATTATGTTGATCGTGCATAAAGTCTTTGAGGCGTTCTGGAACAAATCCGCTTGTTCTCGTACATACTGATGCCTTCAATACCCATTTACATTTTACAATGTAAACAACTTTTTTCAGCAAGTTTACAAACTCTGGAAATGGGTTAAGAGATCTTTGCTTGCCTTCGGCTTGACATTTGTTGAACAATCTATTCATTTAATCAATACATTATTTTTCGGCATTATTTCCATACCAAGTTATTCCCAAATTACTTTTCTTATTTAGTACGTTCGCTTAAGTAAAAATAATATCTCAAGAAATCTAGCTCGGTGAGTAAATTAAGATCAGTCAAATAAGAACACGCATCAAAAAGAGTAACATTATGCTTGAGTATATGTCTTATTGGGTTTTCGATAATTTTTGATGTTGTTGTTGCTTCATCTTGCGGTGTAGAGGATGGTGAATTGATTTCGCTTAAAAAATAAAAAACAATAAGTAAAATTAAATATATATCCGCCATCTAGCGTTTTTTTTCAACTAGTGCTTATATCGTGAACGGTAACACTTAGCTCATGTCTGATTTGACAGATAATTAGTTTTATCCTTCCGCTGAATGAATATGTGTTGTGTATACGCTTTTTTCGCTTCGCTAAGTGGGCCTGCGATCGACTTACAGAAGATGCCGATTTTGCCAGAAAAAATCATCTTTTCAGATGAAGCTCGTTTTTATCTTGGCGGGTATGTAAACAAGCAAAATTGTCGCATTTGGGGCACAGAAAACCCGCACGCATACATTGAAAAGCCGATACACCCAAGCCGAGTCACTGTTTGGTGCGGATTTTGGTCCAGAAGCATAATTGGGCCATTTTTCTTCGAAAATGAGCAAGGAGTGGCCGTTACAGTCAATGGCGATCGTTATCGGGTCATGTTGAACGCATTTTTGTTCACAAAAATTGAAGAGGAGGATATTAGCAACATTTGGTTTCAACAGGACGGCGCTACGTGCCACACAGCCGAGAAGCTACATTCGATGTTTTGCGCCCTGTTTTTGAAGATCGCATTATCAGCCACAGAGCTGATGTCGTTTGACCACCTCGGAGCTGCGATTTGACACCGTTGGGCTATTATTTGTAGGGTGCCGTCAAATATAAGTGCTACGCCAACAAGCCAGAGACAATTGACGCTTTAAGGGACAATATTCGTGAAGCCATTGGTGAAATACAGCTGTACACAATCGATAATGTGCTTAAGAATTGGACCGATCGTGTAGGCTACTGTATGGCCAGCCGAGGTAGCCATTTGAATGAAATTATTTTCTATTATTAACCGGAAGGATTGTACATTCAAATAAAAAATTTATTTGTGCGGACCCTTTATATTAAAAAATTTGTTTAAAGTTCTTGAATTTTTTTTTAAACTTTCCTTTTTTTACACTTCACTTCTTTACATTTATGTTGAGTCTTTTGAAATACTAAAAAAAAATCTCAACAACACAATATAACTACATTGTGTTTTTCAAATTCCCTTTTGCCTGAATGTTTGGTTCGGCCATACAGTTAGACTCGATTGGTGCAATTTAAATGGATCAAAGTGGGATTTTTAAAAATTTGTCTTTGCGTCAAAATAAGGAACATCAGAATTAATTTTAGAGGTATGGTTCCTTAGGAAAAGTTTCTTATTTTGATCTCTAGAATACTATTTTCGTTGTCATTTAGACCCGCCCTATTCATCAGCGTACATGCATTTTTTTTAGAAATTCAATTATTATTGTTGGTAAATGTTTAGAGAAAAAAAATTGAGAATTTTTGTTGAATCTAATGATGTCAAATTGATGTCAACGATAATTCAACCATTCACTTTAGTCACACTTTAGACTCGATGTTACTGCACAGTTGTGTAGTTACTAGTGGTTGCACTTTATATAAATGCATTATTAAAAAAGTTACGCATGATTTAATTTTAACTGAAAAAATAAAAAAAATAATAATTAAACGCCAATGCATCCTTAATGAATTAAACCGTGATATGAGTAATGATAACGATGCTGTGTATTTGTGACCGTAAATGTGTGATCTTTTGCAGACTTATAGAAAAGTAATTTATTAAATTTCTTTAACTGATTTTAATTAATATGTCACAGTCCCCAAAAAGCATCGTAGAATCTGTAACATGAAAATGTTTCCACGTAGCAGCGAATCCATCGAATCCGAAGTTATCGAAGTCGGTCCAAATTTTACACTTAACTTTTAGAAATGTAAGTATCTAATACAAAGATACAAAAATCTGCCCGGGGTTTATAAAAATATAAATAAAATAAGGACATGTATATAACACAGGAGTTCATTCAGAAAAATGGCTTAAATCTACATTTATAGCTCTGCCGAAATAGTGCAAGAAAGTGTCAGGATCTTAGACTTATAAGTTTGATGTGCCATACAATGAAAATACTTTTGAAAATTATACACCAGCGTATATACAGGAAATGTGAAATGTTTATAGGCAGAACATAATTCGGTTTCGGAAAGCTTTGTTTAGCATTCAAGTGCTAATTCAAAATTGTAAGGATGTACGAAAAGATGTATGTATTCCTTTACTTTATAGACTATGAGAAAGCTTTCGATAGAGTTCAACATGATAAATTAATAGATATTGTGAGATTTATTAATATAGACAGCAACGAAATCAACTGCATCAAATCGTTATAATGGAATCAGAACGCAGAAGTCCGCATCGGAGATATCGTAACAGAGACTTTTAACATCAATAGAGGCGTTCGTCAAGGATGTATTCTATACTCTCTGCTTTTTAATATTTACCCGGAATTCATATTCCAAGACGCACTGAATGATTTCAACATTTGAATCAAAGTCAATGGGCAATATATCAACAATATTCGCTACGCGGATGATTCAACATTATTAGCCGAGATAACATTAATGATTTACAACGGTTATTAAATACCGTTAATGCAAGAAGTAACCATTTCGGTCAGACTATTAATATAGACAAAACGAAATACATGATAGTAAGTCGAAATAATAATCAATATATTGGAATGGGTCTAAACGTAGAAAACAAACCTCTCGAATGAGTTTCACAATTTAAATATCTCGGCTATTGGTTACAAGAGTCTTGGCAATGCGATAAGGAAAATAATGTTCGTATAGAAATGGCTAGAAGCTCATTTTGTAAATTCCAGAAATTATTAAAAGTCGAGATATTAATATCAATCTCAGAATAAGATTTATGAAATGTTATATATGGTCAATACTCTTCTACGCAGTCGAAACATGGACATTTAAAGCCGCCAACATGAATAGACTAGAAGCTTTTGAAATGTGGTGTTATCGTCTGATATTAAGAATACCATGGACTGACCGTGTAACAAACATTGAAGTATTGACTAGGTTATGAAAAGAACGCGAAATCCTCACCATAACGAAAAGGCGGAGCGTTGCATACTTTGGTCATATTATTAGGGGTGATAAATACGGATTGCTTCAACTCATTGTACAAGGAAGAGTAGAAGGAAGACGAGGTATTGGTAGAAAGTAATTAAAAGCATTCAATGATCTTAATATATTTATTATATCATATTTGCTATATATATTATGTTTGCTTATATTATATAAGTACGTTAAATGGTCCGCCAAATAAATTTTTTTTTGAAAATGCTATAAAAAAAAACTACTGAATATTTTCTCAAATTTCTTTTTTTATTTGAAAGTACAATCCTTCCGGTTAATAATGGAAAATAATTTCATTCAAATGGCTGCCTCTGCTGGCCATGCAGTAGCCTATACCATCGGTCCAATTTTTAAGCACATTATCGATTGTGTGCAGCTGTATTTCACCAATGGCTTCACGAATATTATCCTTTAAATCATCAATTGTCTCTGGCTTGTTGGCGTAACACTTTTCCTTGACGGCACCCCACAAGGCCAAACGACATCAGCTCTGCGGCTGCTAATGCGATCTTCAAAAACAGGGCGCAAAACATCGAGTGTAGCTTCGGCTGTGTGGCACGTAGTTCCATTTTGTTGAAACCAAATGATCCTAATATCTTCCTCTACAATTTTTGTGAACAAAAATTCATTCAACATGGTCCGATAACGATCGCCATTGACTGTAATGGCCACTCCTTGCTCATTTTCGAAGAAAAATGGCCGAATTACGCCTCTGGACAAAAATCCGCACCAAACAGTGACTTGTCTTGGGTGTATCGGCTTTTCAATGTATGCGTGCGGGTTTTCTGTGCCCCAAATGCGACAATTTTGCTTGTTTACATACCCGCCAAAATCAAAATGTGCTTCATCTGAAAAGATGTTTTTTTTTTTTTTTGGCAAAATCGGCATCTTCTGTAAGTCGATCGCAGGCCCCCTTAGCGAAGCGTATACACAACCATATTCGTTCAGCGAAAGGATAAAACTAATTATCTGTCAAATCAAACATGAGCTAAGTGTTACCATTCACGAAATAAGCACTAGTTGAAAAAAAAACTTTAGATGGCGGAACCTATATATTATGTTTGCTTATATTATATAAGTACATTATATATTTGTTACATTTATTATAGAATATATGACTTTGTTAAGTTCTGCATGTAATCGATTAAATTCAGAATTGAATATGCAATAAAAGAAGAGGAAAATAAGGACACCCTACATGCTAATGAGGAATATTGTAGTGATAACCTTGTTGTAATAAAATTTAAATAGGTGTTCATTTTTCTTTTTATCATTTCCCGTAAAGAAAAACTATCGTTATCAAATAGGCCCATTTGTTTATAAAACTATCCGTTTATCTTTTATTATTTGCAGAAATTCCAAAACTATTTTGTAATGTCTACAAAATCTCTATAAATTTTAAATAAAAAGACAAGTAGTCATAACCTTGACTGAAAAGAAAAAAAAATAAATATTTCCATTTAAATCCCCATAAAGGCAAATGTGAAACATATTTCATATTTCAAGACAAACGTTTTAAAGAAATTTTTCGTTTTATTACCTAGTCAACCTTCACGCACGTAACGTTTCACGCTGCAACATTTCCGTTTATTTTTTGCAATTCTTTGGTGTTATTTTTCATTGTTCATGGCTTTAAGTCAAAATGAATAGGCCCTTACTCACTCAGCCAGACACATATACATACGTGGCAGTCATTGTTTTACACGTTTCCATTCCTGACCACCAGTGTTGATGTTTTAATTATGTTTTGTTACACAAATCAAATAAATATTTTACGTTTCTACGCATTCCATTGTGACTGCTATATTACGTGACAAGCTGTATTTCACTGTACGTGATAATTATGGAAAATCGAGACTTTTTCCCTCCTGTCGGTGAGTTGAAAATGCATTGGTACAGAGTTTTTGTGAATGAAGTTTTCTATTTATAAATATTTTCTCATTAAACTATGAAAAATTCGCAATTTTTAAAATCCATATACGATTCGTTTTTGGGCTGCTTTTTTCATGATTTTTAAAAACTAACAAATTTGAAAACAACAACAAATAAAAATATATCGAGAGCTATGTTAGTGCCAATATGATTAAATATACGTTATTTCGGGCAATTTTTTTTTTCTTTTTGGCTCGTAATAATGAAAAAAATAAATATTTAAGTTTTTAGATAACATAACAAAATTTACGAAACGTATTGCTCCTTATGGCCGTCGTTCATATAAGGAGCATACCGTCTCAAAAAGTTTTCTCCGCTCAAATCTATCCTTCTTTGCATTTTTCTGACCTCTGTTTGGATTTGCCTTTGCCATTTATGAGCTGACCGTTCTGGTCTGCGATTTCCAATGTACAATCTAATGCCAATTCGTTTTCTGATGTTTTATGATAGTGAATTTTGGTATGTTATATTTCACAGATCCTAATTTGAAATTTTTTGCGGCATAAAGATCCTCCACGAACACTTGAAGCGATTGGATGTCCTTAACACTCGCATTTCATGAATCGCAGCCATACAACAGTATCGATTTCACAGTGGAACTGTACGTATTAATCTTAACACGTCTCAAAAGTTTGATGACTTCCAACCTTTGCTGAGCTGCCCAAACGAATGACTAACATTTTTTAATCGGCAAGAGATATAGGAGCTGGAGACACTAGTATTTGTTAGGCAAGCACCAAGGTAGCGCAAAAAATTTACCTCATCCAGACTCTCATTATCTACCCGATAGTGATTTGTATTTAGAGTATAAGTACTCATTACACTCATCTTATAGATACTAATTTTCAGTCTGGCCTTCGTTGATATTTCTGACAACGTGTGTAGCTTAATAGACATATCAGAGAAATACGGAAAAGGAAACTAATATAGACGAAAGATCCTCCAGTCGTTCCAGCAATGCCCACAAAATTCTCCGATTTTCTACTATTACGTAGCTCGCGACAATATTGTTACGAAAATAGAAATACAACGCTGTCTTTTGGGATTTTGGTATATTTTGTGTCATCCTGTCAATTTGGCAGCCCCGCCACTTCGACCATCTTTACGTTACATTTGAATTAACGGATATAAAAATAGAAGATAGTCTATATTTCTTGAACTTTCCAAACCGTAGGCAATTAGGTATATAAAGGGGCTACTTTACCTACAAGTCAGAGTTAGTTATCGTTTGGCTGTCAATAAACAAAGTTGGGTTAAAGCAGAAATAAAAGTTTTGTATAAAGTTTTGTGTTGCATTAAGACAAACAGTATAAAAGGTCTAGTGAAGTAAATAAAGAAACTGTAGTTTGTTGTTATTTTTGCTCAATGTGTGAGCACATAAGGTGTGAGTGAAAGAGAATCAATTTACGCTGCATAGTGCTTTTGACAAGCACTGATTTAGACTGATCTTCTTCTTGCTTAATTACATCTTTAAGACGATTTTCCCTCGATTCAACAAGTTAGGTTCCAGGTACAGCCATACACGGCGTTCATATCGAAAAAAGTATCCAAAGTCGCATTAAATTCTTTCAGTAGCTTGTGACAAAACCAATTATATTCTTTGAAGATGTTGTTTCTGCTGATGATTTTTACTTCAGTTGTTATGAATTAGGGGTGTCGTATGGCCCTAAGAGGGCTTCTAAACAAACATTTAAAATTGACTGCACAGTACTCTACTGAGTTGGTTGGCACAAATTTGCTTCGCCTCAGAGGCGATGTTTATCGTTCTAGGCTTAAGTCATATTTTTTATTGGTATTTTTATTACAATACCATCTTTTAGCACCTTTGGAATTATTTCTGATCCTCAGGTTTCTATAACGATTTGAAAGATAAGTTCTACACTAGTTGCTTTAAGGAGTACTGGTGAGATGTTATCATCCAGGGATTCTGTTGCTCTTTAATCTCGGAGATTAAAGGAGCATTAGAACCGAGGTTCAGTGGTTTTTAATAGTTTTTTAAATATAGTGGTTGTGGTAAAAACATGGCGGTGTAGTATTCAGCTCAAAATGCAAGTTGTTTTTTCTTAGAAATAATCAGCTCGCCTGCGCTCTTCTTAATGTGCTTTTCTGAGAATGAACTAGGTGTTTGCGACAATTTTTTACATGACTATATAAACTAATGCTATAGCTTGTCCCTGTGTGCCACTGTTGTATGGTAGCTAAGACACCCACCTGCCAACCAGAAGGTCCTCAGTATAATACCAGACCAGACCATTTGAAAGAAGAAAAAGGTTTTTCAAAACAGCGGTATCACCTCATAACAATAGTAGTACTACTATTGAAAACTTCTCTAATGCATTTGCCGTTCGAAGTCGATGTTAAACTGTAGGTCCCATTCAATGAGTCTAAAATTAGAATCGGGTGCAGCTTATTGACTGAGATAATTCCCCGAGTTCTTTCATGCAATGAAATGAGAATTAATATATATAATCTATAGTTTGTCCCAACAGCTTCTGTAGCTTCTATACCATTACCACCAACCAAATCTCGCTTATCCCTGTTGCAATCACATGTTTACTTTTTGACTTTTTGAGTACGATTTTAGTTACTTTCTTTCAACAATTATTTCCTTTGTATTATACCATATATTGTGGCGCTGCTGCTTTTATGACTGTGTTCTTCTATTCAATTCTTCATTCTTCAAAAATTGACGTAAAAATAGACGTTAGTTGGACTTAAACGTCATAGTGCTTGTATATATACGATGTGACCGAGGGGGTTTTCAAACTATATATTAACTAGAGAGAACATTAGCAGTAATAATTTAATGCTCGCGCTTGCCACAAGTAAATGAATATCACTGGCTAGGTCTACGCCTCTTTTGTTCCCCATATCTACTACTGATTAGAGAGATCGATCATTCGACTTCTTTCAAAAACAGGTTTTAGAATAATTCGAAAATTTGCAATTTTAACATAACCGGTTTCCGGTTAAGAATTAATCAAATAACCGGTTAACCGGTGCTTTTATTAAAATAAAATTCTTCTCAATTCTTATTGCATTAACAAATAAAATTTTCAAAATTTTTGTATCATGTCGTAGTGCTTAGTAAGTAAGTATGCTGGAACAACGTTCGGCATTTTTAGCGCCTTAAACATTTTCTCTTCGAAAACACAACGTCCTAATATTTTATACAGTGATTAATTTTTTACAGCGTAGTTTTATTTCCAGTTGTTTTTATTTTGACGACCTGGACCTCAGGGTCTCTCTCAGACTACCCGATGCTTACTGGCCCATCTGGAACGATGTCACGTCGAACTGATATCGGTTTCAATTCATGTGGGCATCCGAGGAATGAAATTGCTGATGAGTGTGGTACTATAGGATCCTCTCATTCTCTCGTATAGGAGGACTTGCATGCCCCTCTATGTGCGTCGTCGGTTTTGTTGGATAAATGGGCACTGACTCCCTACTACTGATATGCTCTATTTTTTGGTGGAGGTAACATTGCCGATTTGAATCCTCTTCCTCATACTGTATAAAGAGAAAAAAAAAATTAAATTTTTACGGCTCATTTACTTACTTAATTACACAATTTTTCAGCTGACCTTAAACCAGAGTTGGCAACCCACTGGGTAACCTAATTAAAAATACCCGGATTTTAGTGGGTTTTATATTTAAAAAACCCGGTTGGGTTTTTTTTACTTAAAAGTGTTTGTAGTTTGTTTAGTAGTAGTACAAGTAGTGTAAGTACAAGTTAATTCGGTCCGTTTTTTAGCTCAAAAGAGATCAAAAAATCCACAAATTTATCGAAATAAAAATTGATCAAATCTCTGCTTACATGTTTTCTCAACCCCTGAGCCAATATTCGAACCCCGTCTCAGAAAATTTTCTTTAACTTTGAGGATATCCGCTTGAAGCTGATTTCATATTTCTTCCAAAGAAGTGATTCGGTGACATGCCAAAAGATATTGTATCTGTCGTGACAGCCAATAGTCAGAAGGTGCAATGTTTGGAGAATACGAGGGTGAGGCATTTGATCATTTCTAAACATTGTTTTGAGACCGAACGCTGTTATGTAAAAGGCAAATTTTGGCTGCCTATATATCTGTCTTTATATTTGGATCGCTTTTCTCATAATGCACAGTTCCGATCACCGAGTTTTAGCAGTTCATAGTACACAATGCCGTCTTAATCCTACCAAAAATGTAAAATTGCATTGTAGATACTAAAACAACGTAATTGTACTAACAAGCAAAATATATTGTCGAATTGAACGAAATTTGAAAGCAGGAATAAAACCCATCAAAAAACCAAATAAAACCCGGGATGTTGGTTTTTTTTAAACCCGGGTTCTTGCCAACCTTGCCATAAACAAACAATAATCGTAAGTAGCTCCGAACTTACCAAACCGTAACTGCGATCGTAATGAAGAATACACACAATCGTAAAAAATTAAAATATCAAATCGAATTGAAATGCAGAAAAGGGGTGATTACATTGCAATAAAATTGTTATTATGAACTGGGCTGACTTAAATCTTCTTGTTTAGAACTTCTCTACTGATAATGTATAATGAAATTTCATCAGAAATCTTTTAACAAAATATTTTCTTTAAATTTGCAAACAATACGATATTTGTTTTACAAAATTAAAAATTCCATTGTTAAGTGATTAATTTAATTAATGGTGGCTAATTTGTTTTCTATTTTCAATATGCAATCTTTAATATAAACGAAATCGCATAAAACGAAAATAATTGTTAAATTATCGGGAATCCATAAAAACCAAATAAGTTTGCACACGAATTTGAATTCAAATTGCAAATACTTTTAATATCATAGCCAATAGTTTTCAATATACAAAAACAAAAAAGTCATTTAAACATTCCAATATTTTTTCTTCATTTAAATACAAAAAGACAGAAAAAGTTCATTGTAATGACTGTCGTAAAATTTTAATTACGAGATGTAATGTCAGAACTTTTTAAATGAAAGGAAATTGCTGTCATTGTTTTTTTAATCAATGTTTGGCAATAAAACAATCTGTGAAGTGCTAATCAATTGTGTAAGAAGCAGAAAATAAGTCAACGAACATAAAAGAAATTTAGCAAAAAGATATTGTAAAGAAACAATTATTTAACTTTTAATTTTAAATTAAAAAAAGAAAAATATTGTAAAAAATAAATAAATTTTTGAACACTTTTATACAGCAAATGTACCAAAAGCGAATTTGCATCTATTTTTAAGTGGACAAATTAAAAAATTGAAAATTTCTTAGAGGGCTACCATGTGGCTCTTTGTGACGTCAGTGACTGAGTCTAACCAACAGTAAATCTGTTTTTTGCTTGAAAAATTAGGATTCAAACTTCCTTATTTCATCTAAATTATCTTAATCTACTTAAGAAGCTTTTTAATTTATTTTGAAATTGAAATTGAGTGGCTTAGACCTTTTACCTTTTACTTGTCGGGGCGGTGTCTTTTTTGAGGTGAGGGTATCCTTTAGACTTCTAGACTACTGCAGTGTCTTACAGGTGAAGGTATCGGCGATAAAGTGTGCAGTGAACTGATTGATGGATATCCAAAGCTGTACGGAGAGTCAGGCTGGGATCAGGGCGCTCTCCGGTGTCTACTAGACATCGCGGCAAGTATGTTAATCACTAAGCGAGATGGTGAGAGTTTCAGACCTAGGCAACCGTGGAAATAGTGTTGCGGTCGGAAGGCTCTCTCCTTGACAACGAGGAGATTGAGCACCTAGTTGCTATGCTACTTTTCTCTTGCAGAATTCTGGTTCTGCGATATATGTTAGACAGGGAACAGCGCAGGTTGAAGAATGCTCTGTATCGAGACATATCTGGCCTCCAACCGATCACGTCGATACCTAGGCTACGAAACCTGGTGCTGGGTGGTTGTTGCGCATGCTAGGATACTGTCAGGGTTGTAAGATATGGAAATTTCGCGCCAAACGTAGCGTTTTAAATATTGTTTTCGGTTTGACGAAAATACAAAAATTTAAAATTATTATTTTTATTATATTATATTTATTATTAAGTTTATAAATGGTACGAAAAAAGCTCTAAGCTTTTTAAAATGTGGAAAAAAATTAATGTGTTTGCTTGAGAAATTCGAAAATATGTATACCTCGCAGCTATTAAGTATAACAACATTCAAAAGGTCTTCCTTTCTTTCTTCCAAATACTCTGAAAAGCTTAAAATCGGATAGTATTCAGTTATTAGTTTATAAGTGTAAAATGTCACTTTTTTTTTGCTAATACATATTTTCGGTTAATAAAATTAACAAAACATATATATGGCGAATTTTTTTTCAGTTTTGGCGATATTTAGAATTTGAAACAAATTATTTTTTATTTATTTTCAAAAATGTTTTTCATTATTTAAAAAAAATATATAAATTTTATTGTCAAAATGTAAAAACAGGAATGTTTGGCGATTTTTGAAATTAAATTTGGCGAAAAAGCTTAAAGAGTATCTGACAACCCTGGTTACTGGGTCTATCATTAAATGACTACTGTAGGAGTTGTCAGGATGAGGAAAAGGAGAAGACTATTTTATAAGCATCAAAAGGGGATCAGTTTTAGAGAACCTCTCAAACGACTTACAAGGCCATACATACGTTGGATAAGTCTACTTTAACTGATGGTTTTATTCCAGCATAGCGTTGCTAGGCCGATAATTTAAGTTAAAGTGTTAGGTTTTGAATTCGCTCGAAATGACTTAGTAGTTAAAACACATAATCAGTAAAAAAAACTGTAGGAATCGGACAAGTGTGCATCCTACCTCCCATATAAAAGTTTAAAGTCTATAGACAACAAACAGCTGAACTGATTTTCTTGAAATTCTTACAGTGTCTCTCTGTATAACTGGAAGGAACTGTAGGAACTAGACTATATAAATTACAAACATTCCAACTGGAATGTGCCACGCTCCTGCAAAGTAAAAATTTACTTATCTATGTCTTCAAAATGGTAGTAGAAAAAGTCTCTAAATTTGGCCCAAATGGATTCATAGTCAGTAGAAATCAGAAATCAAAAAGCAGTAGGAATTGAACAATTAGGGCCGGTACTTTCCATACAAAGTAAATATTTATTTTTGTATATATTGAGAACCATAATATGTTCAAACCATATGTTCAAACAAAGTCGTGAACAATACACATTATCAGCCAGTAACTGGGTGAAATAGATAAGTGGGTGTACGCCTTTTATTCATACTAAATATTGAGTTTTGTATGGGGTGGACCATCTATCGTTTATTTTGAATCTGGCAGAACTTATGTCATTCTATTCTATCACTAAATTTAGTATATTATCTCCACTGTACGAATTTAACCGATTTACGTTTGAGCAATATTAGCATTTATTGGAAATTTATTTCCAAAACAAAAACAATTGGTCGGAAATTCCACGAAAATATCGTACAAAATTTAGTCGCACAGAAAGACCAACAGTGCTCGGTATACGCATGTTTATTGCTAAAGTTCGTGAAACTGGTTTTATTGTTGATGCGCCAAGACTTAAGCGTGCTGCTACAGTGCGTACACCCGAAAATATCGAAGCTGTGGCTGAGAGCGTCCGTGAGGATCCATCAATATCAACTCGTCATCGTTCTCAAGAATTGAGCACTTCACGAATAAGTCTACGTCAAATTTTTCGAAAAGATATCGGTATGACGCCTTATAAAGTTCAATTGGTTCAAGACTTGAAGCCGCATGACCATCCGTTTCGTTTTTGCTTCTCTAGATGACAACTACAAACTGTATGATGATGTCGATTTTGCCAAAAAAAGTCATCTTTTTCTATGAAACATATTTTCATCTTGGTGAGTACGTTGATAAGCAAAATTGCCGTATTTGTGGCTCAGAAAACCTAAACGTGGTCTTACTGAAACCAATGAACCCATTACGAGTGACTGTTTGGTGCAGCTAGTAGAGCGGAGGCCTCATTAGCCCATATTTCTTTGAAAATGAGGGCAGCGCAAGGATAGCGGTCAATGGGGACAGCTATCACACCCTGATAACCGAATTTTTTTTATATAAGACTAGCACCCAGGGGATGGCTCCAACTCATGCAGTGCATTGTACTGGTACTAGGAAAATAGGTTATTGGAAGGAGGACAGAGGGAGTAGTGTTTGTAGACGTCAGATTTAAATTTACTCTGCAGGAAATACTTTCGCTGGAAGATTATTCCACAACCGAAAAGTGCGACCAAAATGCGTTGTGCGATTTACTGGACAATTAACTACAAAGGGATACGCTCTTCGAGAAATGCGAGTACTACCTAAAAATATATGATTTTTAAGGAAATAATTCCTTAATTTCGTTAGAACACATTCCGTTATAGTACCTATAGAACAATGAAACACACGCCACATTGTGGCGGTGCTCCAATGAACACTTGAAATATATGATCATTCCAACGAACGTCACAGTGAATTCTCATGCCCAGAATATCAAGAGCATCTGATTCCTCAATATTCACATTACCCATTGGCACAGATGACAGCACACCACCACGTCACTTGTGAGGATGTCGTTCATATTCATCCTTCTTGCCCCAACCTCCACGATCAAAAGAATATGAGTGACAAATATTGCTGTCATCCGCAAAAGCGTAGATAGAATTATAAGTGAGAAGAAGAAAGTCGTTAGGAAATATGAGAAAAAGAGTAGGAGAAAGAACAGAGTCTTGTGGTAGTAGCATCGAACGCACTTTATTTTGACGATACTACACCACTGGACACAAATATTTTACGAAAATAAAAATGCCTAAAAAGAAAATACACCACGTCAGGAACTGTATGATAAAATTTTAGCTATAAACTTTATTGGTTTGTGTCAAGGCTCTGTATCTGTTATTGCCCTAATTTTTTGAGCTATTAATAGTGCTACCACATAATTAACAGTGTTTCCAATTTGATTCCTTTTTGTGTATTATAGTTTTACATCTTTTGACTTTAACGTAGATAAATCGAATTTGTGGCAACTGCAGGAATATTCGATATTGATAATGAATTGCTATAAAGGTGGCGCTTTTGGTTTGGGTGAGGAAGTTATCATTTTGCAGTCATAAATAAATAAAAGTGTTGTAAAAACGAATATTAAGTGCAAGATTAATCTGCTGTATTAAGATAAACTACATAAAGGTCAAGTGCGGATATAAAAACTGTAAAACAACATGAAGGTGGTATTTATTTTATTTTGACGTAATTCAAAAGAGCTCAAATATATTAAAAAGGTTAAAACGTAACGATATTATCATATCATCAAAGTATATAACATCATATACCAATGTATCCAGCCCGTAGTCGTGCCATATTTAAGTAGGTTATTAAGTATAGATCCATAATACATACCAAGCTTAGACACTATGTAGCTGGCAAAGAACCTGCCTTTCAAGTCAGGCATTTGCAAGAAGGCGAAAGTTTAATTCCTAGTTTCACCTTCCATTGCAACTGCAATAATAGTCATTCAAAAGCCCTCCAAGTCTAGTATCGGCCTATTTAACTGCTTAACAAAAATTAAATTGTCTTTAAATTAAAAAGATTTGTACACGAAAAATCGAAGCACTTCAAAAAAATTTCAATATGAGCCGGAGATGAAAGTTAAGGCAAACACCTGTTAGATGACGCTTGACTCAGGCATTTCATAATCGCAGATTGAATGTTTGAGAGCATATCACTTCCAATTTTTATTAAACATTAAATTAAAATACTTTTCAATGAACAGTGATTTTTGGTTTAGAAACCAATATAAGTCATTATAACTGGTTATCCATTTATCGACGGTTTGGTAAGGCTGATATGGCGCTAATAGAATCGTAACCGCCAACTCATCGCTATGGTTAGAGACGGCCATTTAAATGACATATTATTTCGTTCATAATGGCAAAGTCCAAGGATTATACTGAAGAAAAAGTTTCATCGAAATCATAGCCTTATATATGTTTTACTTAACTTTACTTTTGTAACCTGTATTTATAACAAAACATTTGAACAGGTCAATTAATAAGTTCGTAGAATAAGTATGGAACAAAATTTTGACAAACTCGGTGTTATTATTCAACATACATAGTTGCTTTCGTGGATGATACAATAAGTATAACGATTTTCCAACTTTTGATATCACTTTTACAGTACAATTTCTCTTTCTCGCAATTACTTCATCAAATGGTCTTAAATTTCTATCCAGAAAGCATTCTTTTGAGATCTGAAAACAGACAAAAGTCGCTGGGGGCTAAGTCCGAAGCATACGGTGAGTGGGTAGGCAATTGGAAGCCCAATTCATTAAATTTTGCCATCATTTTCATCGTTTTGTGGCACGATTTGTGAGCTCACGTGACATCCTCTATGAACAGAGCTTTCCTATACCAAATTGTTCGTATAAAATGGTAAAACACTACTATCTGATATCTTTACAATATCAGCTAGCTCTTGCTGCTTCAATTTGTAAGCATTCATAGCCACTTTGTGGATTTTTTTTATGTTTTCTGGAATAACAACCTCATTGGGCGTACACTGCTCTCTGCATCATTTGTGCTAGTACGACGATGTTAAATTCATCAAAGCAATTCTGTACCATTTGTCTTGATGGAGCAGAGTTCGGACAATGTTTATCAAGCTATTGTTTTCACTGTATTTTTTATTTTATTCTTTTATCAAAAAGCAATGTTTTATCACAACCTGAAATTCGCTTTTCCATATTTTTTTTTTTTTTTTTTTCATTAACTAAAGTTGCTTCACAGAAAATGCCATAACTCACGAATCAATAGTCAGATTTCTGTCAAATTTATACACGTATCGTTTGAAGGTTAACACTAAATAAATATCATATGGACACAATTCTAGTACTGCCATCTACTTATGTGTCATCTTGTAGATTTAGTTAAAAGGACTGTTATATTTTTCTTTTAATGCTCAGGCCACTAATGGTACCGCAATTTTTATAATGAGAAATCAATGTTCAAAAACCATTAAACCTTAAAAATTTATTTCAATGGAATTTTTAATAAATACCCGATTACTAATTTAATAGGTAAAAACACACATTTTACTGCTTATGATAATCACCATGATATTCAATGAACAAATGAAGTATCGTAATTTTGATTTATTTTTGTTACTGTTGATTATTTTGCCCTCAAGAATTCTGGCGAACACGCCACAGGTAGCTGTGATAAATGCATCTTTAACCAGCATGGCACTATCTGTATCTAGATTTACATTTATCGGATCATAGATCATTTGATTGCATTTACATACCATTTACATACATTCACAAAGTTAAAGTCAGAGAGAGAAGTCCGTAGAATACATATAATTTGTTTTTTGTCTGATCTCTCGTTAGTCATAATCAATGCTTTTTTTTGCTGTAACATGCTGTTGCAGTACAACAACTTTGGTATGTAGCCACAGGCTGTCTGCAACATATCATAGATTTGTAAATACCCGCGGCTGGTAATAACTCAAATATTTATTTTAAATAATTTTTATATTTTTTTGTCGAACCAGTAGACAAATATAGGGTCCGCCAAATAAATTTTTGCTTTTGAAAATGCTATAAAAAAAACTACTGAATGTTTTCTCAAATTTCTTTTTTTATTTGAAAGCACAATCCTTCCGGTTAATAATGGAAAATAATTTCATTCAAATGGCTGTCTCGGCTGGCCATGCAGTAGCCTACACGATCGGTCCAATTTTTAAGCACTTTATCGATTGTGTGCAGCTGTATTTCACCAATGGCTTCACGAATATTGTCCTTTAAAGCGCCAATTGCCTCTGGCTTGTTGGCGTAGCACTTATATTTGACGGCACCCCTCAAATAATAGTCCAACGGTGTCAAATCGCAGCTCCGAGCTGGCCAAACGACATCAGCTCTGCGGCTGATAATGCGATCTTCAAAAACAGGGCGCAAAACATCGAGTGGAGCTTCAGCGGCGTGATTTTCAATGTATGCGTGCTGGTTTTCTATGCCCCAAATGCGACAATTTTGCACTTAGCTAAGCGTTGTTCAAGCTTATACACAATCATATTCGTTCAGCGGAAGGATAAAACTAATTATCTGTCAAATCAGACATGAGCTAAGTATTACCATGCACAAAATAAGTACTAGTTGAAAAAAAAAACCTTAGATGGCGGACCCATTATAAAACAACTTCAAAAAATAAAATAATAGGTTAAGTCCGAATATATGATACCCTAATCTACAACAACAACATTATGGAACAAACAGTTTTATACAAGATAACAATATCGATTTGGACAACATAACTATCACATATGGTTTGTGTCAATAATAACAAATATTGTATTATGGGGGGTAAACATCTCTTATTATAATTTAGTATTCGATAGACGCCAAAGTGTAAACACACATTTTTTCAATCGCTATAATAATGTCGAATCTTGTGCCTAATTAGAAAACGTCTGATGAAAGTTATCGATTGTTGGTAGAAGCTTATTGTCAACATACACCAATCACAAAAAACTTATTAACTATAGCTTGTGCGATTCAAAAGTGGTGATTTCGATATAGAAGACATGAGAGGCCTGTTAAGCCGAAAAAGTTTGTAGGTGAGGAAGTGGAAGCATTACTCGACGAAATTTAATATCAAACGCAAGAAGAACTTTCATTGTCATTGGGAGTCACACTAATAGCAATTTCTTTACGTTTAAAAGCTAGTTTATTGGGTTTCGTATGAATTGAAGGCGACGAGACGTTGAAAGATGGTTTTGTATATCAGAAATGATGCTTGAACGCTACAGAAAGAAGTAATTTTTGCATCCTATAGTAACTGGTAATGAAAAATTAATACATTTCGATAACCACAAGCGCAAAAAGTCATGTGTAAAGCACGGCTAACTGTATTCTAAGAGATCAGAAGGGTGTTTGGTATTATCAGTTGTAGAAATCGGGTTAGACGATCACAGGGTACTTGTACCGCAGAGAGCAATCAATCGTTTGAAGAGAGCAATCAACAGTTAACTAGCAGATTATTCGACCAGACACAAGGCCATGATCTTCATCATGACAGCGGTCAGCCACATGTTGCAAGACAGGTCAAAAACTATTTAGAAAACAGTGAATGGAAAGTTTTGATTTTGGATGAAAATTTCGTTTCTTTTTGTCAGTTGCTACCGAGAATTGTACTGTCACGGTCTATAAGCTGATATTAGTAATTAAGTTTGGTCAGAAGACGAATTTGTTAACAATCACTTGCAATATGTGGATATCTCGGCATGCTATGCGCAATAACTACTGTAGTTTGGCTGTTATATCATCGTTAAGGGGTATAATAAAGATATCGAGTAGTCAAGGTCGCTGGGACTTTCCGCCAGAATTTCCTTAGCCATAATGTACTAGAAGAAGATGTTAGAGAAATGGTGAAATGACACATACATATGCACTTGTCATTAAAGCTTTTTTAAAGTCGAAAAATCGCAAGCATAGTGGCGATAACCATTCGACCGACTACTCATTTATGACCCGTAGACTATTGCTGTGATCAATACAAACATTATGAGTCTTAACTCTACCTGTTCGTTCCTCAATGCTGGAGTGACTACGTCTGAAATTCGTGTGGTGATAATGTGAGCAATTATTTTATTGACCATGCTGAAAAGTGTTGTTCCTCGCCAGTTGATTCGGTTCCTGGGATCACCTTTCTTTGAAATTTTAAAAATTACACCGTCTTTGAGCTCACTGCCATTAATACAGTTGTCCAAAAGCCTATGATGAGGGGAGATGATATGCGTACTAATATTTGAGTCGGTTTTTAGCAGTTCCGATTAAATGCCATCTAAAAAACCCTGTTACTCTTGAGTATTCTTATTGCGCTAACAACCTTATGTATCACAAGATTTGATACATACATTTTACTACCTACTACTTCGCGTTGAGCAACTTGCATGTTAATTGGGTGTTAACAGTTTCTTTTGCAAGTATTTTAGATTAAAATTTCCTCCAGAGAAGCAATTGCTCATCCACAAATGTTATAAGCTCTTCATTATCCTAAAAATATTACCAAATAACATCAACTATTTTCTAAAGGTGCAACAGATCACAATATTTAATTTAGTAGACGAAACTATGAGCATGTTTAATTCCACCGATACAAATGAAAACAGGTTTAAGACCATTTTTTAAAGATGTTACAGACGTCACTGCAAACTCAACAAACAAGTGGTTGTAAAGAAGAATGCAAAAACCCAAATGTTCATTTAAGAGAAACAACTTTACAAAGACGCCAGTTCATTTGGTGATTATTATTTGAGTGTGTTTTTAAAAAAATCCAAGATATCTAATTAATGATCTTGCAACTGTTCATTAAAAAATGAACGTAATTATTTATTGAACTTAGAATTATCGATTTAAATTGATTTCCTATGTGTTCAGTTGAAAAGTGATCGATTATCGTTTGTAATGTTTATGGCATGTGAAGTATCAGATAATAATAATAATCATGCAACAATCAGTTTAGTGGTAAACATATACTCTGGCTCATCAGTATAGAACCACCTTATTTTATTTAGCCAAAGTCAAATAGTACTTTCCTTCCTGATAAGTGTATCTGGGTACCCGTAAAAACGAGAGTATTTTTTTTGAACATATGGACAGAGAACATTTCTGGGTGAATTATTAAAAAAAAAAATTGCCCATATATGTGTATAAGGCTCGAGATTGCGGTCAAGTCGCCTGGGACTAGAGTTTTTCAGAACAGGAGGAAGACAGACTGGGTTGAGCATCGCAATATCCTGTCCCGAACTCTTCCGGATCCTCCGAATATAAATAGTTGCCGCGACATCGAGGCTTCTGTTAAAACCTTGACGGAAGCTTTCGATAGGGCAATGGGAGAGGCATGCAGACCAAGGGTCTTAATTCGGCAAAAAAAAATTTGGGCTGTTGGCCAGTGAAATCAAATTTTCAGCCCCTGTGCGATATAGTTTATTCTTTAAAGAGAAAAATAAGTTTTTCTATTAACTATGATATGGAGTATAATTACTTGTGGAGTATAATTACCAAACTAGATTGGGTTCTAAGTGCGCCGTTGTAGTATAGTAGGGTAGACAACCGCCTATCAACCAAGAAGTCCTCCGTTCAATCCGAGGCTAGACCATCTGACAATTTTCAACAGTGGTATCGCCTAATAACATTGCTAGCGACTGGTTATGAGTATTTACGCTGTGAAAAACTTTTCTAACTAATGTGTCCGCTGCTTGGAGCCGGCGTTAAACTGTAGGTCTCTTTCAATGAGTCGAAAGATAGAACGGGTACAGTTCAGTGATAGAGAAAAGTCCTCCTTTTTCCTTTTGGAATGTCGCGAGAGTTATGTTTGTATGTATAACTTGATTTCAGAATAAAATTATTGAAACTTATCCATTAAATCTGGTAAAAACTAACACGATACTCATTAGTAGTAAATTTTGTCAAACTACGGCTCCTTACATATTGTATATTGCTAGCCAAGAAATGATAAATCTATTAAATATTTATTTTAATTAAAATCACTAAGTATATTAAGAAATACAAACATTTAAATATCCCTCAATAATACAATTCAATAGGAATATAATTATCATAATAGTGATAGAATATCAGCTCTTTGATGTTGGTCAGTTTATATTCATCGAATAAATCTCTATTAAGTTTCTAGTTCACATTCATTTTGCCATTGCAGTGGGCTTATGCCAACACTGCGGTAAAAGCATTTCTCTTAGCCGATGGATTAGCGCCATTTAATGTTGAGTGCTGTTGTGAATATAAATTAAGGTATTAGAGGCATGGAATAGTAAGCACTTAGAGAATAACTAAACGACTAACCAAACAACCTTGTGCTCTATTCCTTGAAATTGCAAAATTTCATTATGCAAAACCAATATTAAGTACTATTTTCATCTACTCTAGTTTGTCGATTAGTGTTAATATTTATTAAAATTTCTCGTTGCTGTGTTTGTTGTTATTATAAGTATTAGCGTAGAGTTTTTTACAGTATCTAATAATGAATTATTGCTTTATTCATAATTATTACCATCTGTGGTATAAAGGGCTTTTAATCACTATTACCATTAAAAGAAAACAATTTTTTTTTTTAATAAAACCTTTTTAATTTTTGTTGGAATAAATGACCTGTTGACCTCTTTATAATTGAACTTTATCATTAATTAAGCGTTTTCACATTTTTTATATTCAAATCTGGCACGACTTGGCAATAAACGTGTAAATAATAGTGTTGAGAGTAAAAAAAACGATAGCTATATATCGTTTTTTATACAGTTATACAAGCTTAAATCATAATAAAATAAAGAAATATATGTATGATATTATTGTTCAAATATAATTTCGCCCATGTGGCCGGCACGAATAGCGCGCACAAGGCGCAGTCTGTAACACCAATATTCACAAGCTTTTCTTAGCACATACGGTCATATTTCGCCAATAACTCTTCGAATTTTGATTTCTAGCTGTTCTATTGTCTCTGGCTTAATAGCAAAGAAAATAGTGCAATAAAGTTTAATTACACGATCATAAACAAAATACCACGATCGGACAACAAAATTTTTAATAACGAAGTTTGAGTAACAGAACCATTATTTCGATAAAAAATGTTTCAAAAATTTGCAAGCGTTGCTCTGATTTAAGTCTAACCAAACCAAGGCGAATTCAATAAGGTGGAGTTGTCATTACAACAAACAATTTTTTAACAAGAACAACATATATTTTGTTGCTTTTTTGCGTGACTAAGGAATGTCAAAATATATGACAGAAATGAAATGTTTCTATATAAATGACATTTACTTTTACTTCTGTTTGCTTTGGAGGATTAATTAAAATTTTCACAAAAAAATAATTTTAATTTAATTAATATATGAATATAATAAAAGTGTTAGCCTTTTTTTCATAAAACTTGCCTTGGTTATAAACATGAAATTGTGTTTATTAAAACCAAATTAAAAGAATTTTGACCTGATGTTATTGTATTTATTACAGCTTTGGAGAAATCACAGTCGAGTTATATCAGAAACAATTACCTAACACTAGCCGGAGTTACTTAGACTTATCATCGCATTTTCGATAAAATACATACAGACTTGAAGCGTACGGGAGCTGGTATTTTATTAATATCTAACTTATGACCCAATACAAATAAATAGTTCGTAGTTTTTCATTACGTTAGACGACGCTAAACATTATCGCTAGAGTATACACCGTCATGAGAGTGGTTAAACGCAAGCATGGTGGAAGCAGACAAAAACGATTGACCAGTGGATTGGGAAAGAATTTATCAAAAAGTCTTTTTGGTACAGTTTTATTAACTTATAAGAGCTTTTTCAAACATAAATAAGTACATAAGACAAACATAAATTTGGATGAAAATGGTTTTATTAACTTCACAACAGATTAAATGATCGCGCCTAGTAACTTTGCTTCTACTTATTATTACCCTTAGCTAACGATCACTTCAGCAGCCACTTATCGGATGTTATAGTTATTAAATATAACAGCCCAATACAATTTTTATCATAAGCATCTTCGATAACAGACCACTGGCAACATAGGGACTTAAATTTACATATCGTTGGCCTAGGCCGTCAGATGGGTCCGATGAAACAGTCATTGTAAGCGAAGCTTGAGTTGGTGTGATGGTACAAACATTGTAAGTGAAGGCTGGATGACTCCAATATTAAGGATATTGTTAGAAAAGGTTGTATGGGTCTTAGCCGCCAAATATGTATTAATTTCTTTATTTTATTTAATGTGAATACTAAAAAAATTATAAAAATTTTTCTACAACGGCCAATTAAAAATTAAAATAAAATCTAAAACCAAGCAACAACAATTGTAAATATAAACAAAACTTTTGACAATTATTAATCACCATTTCAATTAAAAAAAACAGTCAGCCGAAATGACAACACCACCTTATTCAATTCCCCTTCAACCAAACTAAATAAAAAGCAACTATCAGCTGTTAAATCCAGTGTTGCCAATTTAGCGCCATTCACGCTGTATTTGGCGCATTTCAATTACAGAAAGTCACATTTTTTCTCTTTAGCGCTTTTTTCAAAAAGCGCGCTAGGTTAGCGCTTTTCTACTTGCAATTTTTTTGTAAGAAATATAAATTTAATAAACTAAATAAACTCGCTAATTTATATAAACTATTGACTTAAAATGCTTCATGCTATAAGAATTACATAATTCCAGATAATATTAGTGTTTTTGAAACGTAACTCAAATCTAAGGGCCCATTCAAGACTTATAAGTCATTTTAGAAGAAAGCTAAAATTTTTAATTTTAAGCTTGTTATTTGTTATTACATTTTTAAAGATCTCAAGGGGATCACAGAGCCATAACGAGTTCTTTCCCCTTACGCCGATGATCTAATCTGATACCAAGTCATGCTATGGGCTTTTCTTTCAATCTTTCTTCTCTAGTAATGGGCTTGCCTTCCAATTCTTCTGCTTATCTACGAGTTCCATTCAATAGGTAGTTTTACTAAGTCGTAGTTTGGTTTCCACAGAGTGTGCCCAGTCCATTTCCTTGATTACAAGAATTTTGTGTGATCTGATCAAAACCCAACATAGATAGTGGTTTATAAATGCCTGAAGATTTTTTTTGAAGATTTTTATCCGCAAGCTCACTCTTTATGCTTCTGACTGTATAGAATTAAGTTTTCATTTTGCATTTCGCAATGTCTGTTAGCAAAGAGATAGATGTCATCGGAGTAATCAAGGTCTTACAACTTTATGTTAAGTCCCAAGATTATACTACGTTGCAACACATAATCGAGTACAACTTTAAATAGCAGTGGAGAAAGAACACAACCTTGCCTAACATCAGTACCAAAAATTAAGAAAAGATTTAAGTTGTTGTTTTGTTTTAAATCGTTTTTAATTTCATTTTTTAATCGTTCAAATTATTTTAAAAATCTTTGTAAAAGTGGAAATTTTTATAGTAGAAATGATTTCTCTACAATTTCATTATATTTTTTGGCTTTAAATATTATTAACGCTTTTTTACAGCGCGTTTGGATTACAAAAAGTTACATAAATTATAATTTAGTGCTTTTTAGCGCCTTTTGACTACTACGTCTGCGCGTTTTGGTCATAAAAAGTTGGCAACACTGGTTAAATCGCTTGTTAAATGAAGCTGTGTTGCCAACTCAAAATTATAAACATCAAAAAAAAAAAACTCCCGATACAATGTGTAAGTGGGTGCTTGACAAAGTTCAGTTATAAATTTGACCGAAATTACAACACATTTTTCTTGTATCTGATACAAGCTTTATTAAAAGCTTTGATGGATACCTTTTTGCCACTTTTGGGGTAAAGCCGGAATTTGAATTTACACCATTAAGAAAGTTCTGCAAAGATCGAAACAAATGATAATCTGAAGGTGTAGGGTCCATGCTCATTCAGTTTTTGCCTGGTCTTTAAAAATGTCATGATGGAACACACCGCCTTTTCTGTTGATCAATTCTCGCCTCTTTAATTGCATAGCCTGCTTCAATGTCGTTAATTTTTGATAGTAGAGATTAGAAGCAATCGTTTGACAAGGCTGCAATAGCTCATAATAAACAATTTCTTTGCAATCCCATCAGACGCATAGCATTACCTTATTTGGTGCCCATCTTGGCTTTGACTTCGTCTGGGAAACATCACTTTGCTTCGTCCATGATCTTTTTCGCACATTATTGTCGTACGTAAATCTGTTTTCATTGTCTGCAAGCATTCGTTTCAAAAAAGAACCGATTTCGTTTCCGTTTAGCCGTGAATCGCAAATAGTAATTCCATTAAATTTTTTACTGTTAATGATGTGGCACCCAAACATCGAGCTTTTTCATTATGTGATTGACAACTGTTTAGTGATGAATAATGTGCGATCGTTCGTAATTTTTTCCATGATTTCATCGACTATTTTAGGGATCAATCTCGATCAAAGCCAGCATGTTAATGCGTAAACCATTTCACTGCTGTTTTTCTAGTTACAGCATCGTCTCTGTAATTGTTGTACAATACTCTCGCTTCCGCTTTTTAATGATCAAATGGCTGAAGACAGCATTTTTCAACGGAATAAAACTATTATTCACGTTTATAAAGAGCCATTGTAATAATCTGAAGAGCGGATCATCCTACTAATAGAATGGTTTGCATGTAATCTCGATTCTAGTAGTAGTAGAGTCCCTTTTAGGTTGTATTCCACAATGAACTAAGAGCTTTAGGATAGCTTCAAGAACAATGTTAGAGCTCCATTCTGTTATAAGGAAGCTTAGGTTGATTTGGTCCATCAATTACGGGAAAATTTAAATAAATCGGTCCCAAATCGTATTTTTGAAGTAATAATGTTATGGAGAGTATGATTAATCACCACCTTGTGGGATATCTGGAGTCCAACGATTTACTTAGCGATCAGCAGTATGGTTTCCGAAAGGGCCGTTCTACTGGTGAACTGCTGGCGTTGCTCTCGGAGAAGTGGAGCAAGTCCATTTATGGTTTTGGCGAGAGTAAGGTTGTGGCTCTGGATATCTCAAGGGCATATGATAGAGTTTGGTACGAAGATCTCATTCCGAAACTTAATGCTTTTGGTATCGGTAGTCACTTCTCACGATTTATATCGAGTTTTCTCAGAGATCGCTCTATAAGAGTTATAGATGGTTATAAATGGGGTCTCATCCGATGAGTTCAGGGTAAACTCAGGTATACCGCATGGCTCTGCTCTTTCTCCTACTCTTTTTCTAATATTTCTTAACGACTTACTTCTTCTCACTTCTAATCCTATCTACTCTTTTGCGGATGACAGCAACATTTGTCACTCATTTTCTTTTGATCGTAGACCGAGCCCATATTATGGTTTCCGAGTGGGGTTGTGCAAACAGGGTCGATTTTAATGCACGTAAAACTCAATGTTGCTTTTTAACACACAGACGTGGTAGTGTGTTGTCATCTGTGCTAATGGGTAATGTGGATATTGAGGAATCAGATGCCCTTGATGTTCTGGGCATGAGAATTCACTGTGACGTTCGTTGGAATGATCACATATTTCAAGTGTCGAAAGAAGCATTGGCTTGGTTTTTTAAGACGGTGCAAGAAATACTTCATTCCATCTTCTCTCCTTAATATTTACAAGCACCGTCGCAATGTGGCGTGTGTTTTATTGTTCTATCGGTACTATAACGGAATGTGTTCTAACGAAATTAAGAAATTAAATCCTAAAACTCATATATTTTTACGTAGTACTCGCATTTCTCGTAGAGCGCATCCATTTGTAGTGGATTGCCCATTAAATCGCACAACGCATTATAGGGAGAATTCGTTTTTTGGTCGCACTGTTCGGTTGTGGAATAATATTCCAGCGAAAGTATTTCCTGCCACTTACGACATGAATAAATTTAAATCTAACGTCCATAAACACTACTCCTTCTGTCCTCCTTCCAATAACCTATTTTCCTATTACCAGCACAATTCACTACATGAGTAGGGGCCATCCCCTGGGTGCTGGTCTTATATAAAAAAATAAAGAAATGGAGAATCAACTCAATTCACGTTATCGCTACTTTAGTAAACAAAATGAGTGGAAACTTGTTTTGAATAATACAATGACAAAAGAGAGCGAATGAAGAAAAATAAAATTGACAGTGCGTTAATACGAATATGTGCCACTTTAGCAGAATCTACAGAGTGGCCAGAGTATCCACTGAACTTTAGTAGACGTTAACTCAATACTATTCCACTCAGCTATCAAAAAAGTCCATATTTCAGGATTAAAAATTGTTTTAAGAACTTTTCTCAATGCAGTAGAAAGGGATTAAAACCGAATAACTGGGACGGTCAATTGAGAACATTATGATCGTTGTCACTGATCAATTTTTATATAAGCTTGTTTGTGTTAAAGGTTATTATGATGTCGACAAACAATATCCGTAGTCTACAAATTGAAATTTTTCAGTAGTTGCCTAGAAAGATGACTACTAGGATCGTACCATCCATTTATCCACCGTTAAAGTTTGCTTACAAAGTTTAGCCTTACCTTCGACAACCAAATTTTGTGCAAGTCCATTTCAAAACGATTAATTTTGATCACACCTGACAATATTACCTTGGACTAGTCCTTTTCCGTTCACAAAGCAAAGAATGGTGTCGACGAAAGCTTAAATAAACTTTGTAATTAAAAGATCTCATGTCAGCATCAGACTCTATCGGTAGGTTTTTGATGAATCCACAGAATGGATGTCACAAGAATTTCGCAAGGCCTCAAGTAATCCGGTAAGCCAACAAGAAGACACAAGAGTTTTTCCCGATTTAATGATTTAAAAAGTTCAACTATTCTAAAATTTTAGAAATAATTTATTGTATCTGGCAAAAAAGTTATCGTCTTAAGATTAAAAAAGTAAAGAAGTAAGAAAGGGTGCTTAGAATCATATGATTTCTATGTTTTAAGATATTCAAACTTCATATAGGCAATATTTTAAACGGATATAAAATATTTGAATGAAACAAATCTTATTACTGGAGTTTCTTACAATCATAGGTAAAACGAGCTTGATAGCACTGATTTACTTAGTACCTTAACAGAGTTTCGATTTGTTGAGGTCAAATCGACCCAAAGGATCTTTTGTGTAACCATATACGTTCACCACTAAAATTGAGAATACAATCAGTTATCCTATTCGCTGAAAGCACAAAGACCATTTTTGCATTACCTCGCCTAGGAGCTCTATACCTGAGCAAAGTACGTTTTTAGATGTTCGAAATAAATTGTGCAGAAAGTAAACTGAATAGTATCCATGACGATGGTATATATACCAACGATGTTCGGTAACTAGACCCATTAGTACTCTATTTTGCAGCAGTAGTAGCTTTCGATATCTACCAGGAGAGGTGTATGTAAACATTTTCTCTCAAATTAGTCTGGAGGCACTCTCTCATAACTGAGAGAATTCTTCTTTAGCCTAGAAGTTGATTCTCCCTTTGGGTATCCCTCAGGTATAGGCTCAGCGGAAATAAAAAGCTCTCAAACTCCTCTATACGCCAAGAAACAGGTCTTTCGTTTCCAAGATGGACATCATAACTTGGACATAACAAAGCGTTAGCTTTTTGTGTACATCAGTTGTGACAAATCTGTCCTGTTTGTCACTCGATAACACAAGTAATTTCGCTGTATATTTCTGCCAATGAATGGATTGTTACTCAATAAACGCAATATATTTGTGCAGATAGATGTTTATGCAAAATAGTTCTAAGGTCAAGTGTGAGACAGGTCCTAATTGTGTCCTTAATTAAGCAAAATTAAGGTGAGAAACCTTGTCCAGTAAAGCTTTTGTAATGTTCTGCTCCGTTCTAGGCCAAATCAGCATTGGTAAAAGACTAGTAGATCATTCTGAGTTTAAAACCCCATAGTATGGTATACCATTAAGCGCTGACAAGCATAATGCGGCCTCCTGGTAACATTGGACAAATGTTTATTCCATTTAAAAGTCCTATCCAGAATAACATCCAAAGCTTTTATTTTTTTAACTGACCATAATATACTATAGCTGCTATAAAATGATTTTGTTTCATGTGTGATTTGGAGTATATGGTATATTTAAAAATATTTTATATTAAATTTCGTTATGAAACAATTTAAAATTTCAATTTACGAAATCATTATGTTCTGCCATATACATACACTGCAGTGTGCACGTAAACCATTCATATCCTGGCAATTATGACGTTAATTGTATTAAATAATAAAGAACATTAATGTTTAAAATTGCTTATGTCCGTGCATGGTACAAAACAACTCATATTAAACATTTTAAATATCTAGTCACCAGCCCCCAGATGTATACCTATTCAAGAGCATCTCTGTACCTGACACACTAATTCTCATTTGGATATGGACAAAATACACAATAAATATACAAAAGCTGTGTATGTGAATCTAAATTTACCACTGAAGGCTCATTAACATATTCTATGATTTTGTTATGTATGGTATGGGACTTTATTATGGGTATTTAGAGTAAAGCCTACAGCTGGACACTCATCATCAGTGGATAATTAGATGGATAATGATTATGATTTTCCTCAAAACATTTTTCACATCATATTTTGGTTTCATTGTAAATTACATTGAAATTTTTATCTTTTGTAAAATAATAACATTACAGAGGCATTTGTGTCTGAGCGTCAACACAAACGAGATGAGAAAGCAAGAAAAAATCCAAGCAATGATGTTTTAACACCTAAAAATATAATTTTTGTACCTCGTCTTGATTTAATTATTCTGTCGGATAAAGCTATTAGTGTTGAGATTTTTGGGTTGTTTACAAACTACTCGAATAAAATATTTAAAGAAACGAATATTCGGAAAAATTCTGAGATATTTTGAAGAAATTAATAAATGATCAAAGTGGTTTCTACAAATCAATGAAAGGTAATTATATGAAATATACGAGTATATATTGTTACGAAATTGAAAATGCTGAAGACAAAATTCACCACATCAGGGACTTATTGTGAGCTTTAACTAAAGTTTATTGACTTGTGTCAAGGTTTAATAACTGCTAAAATTACATGTACTAATTAAGAGTGCTACCATCTACATGGAGTTGCCAGTTCGATTCCTTTTTGTGTTAATAAAGTTATTTTAGAACATTTGTTTCAACGTAGATAAATTGAAGATTCGTATCTGTACTAGAACATTCGAAACTAATGATGAAATACTATAAAAGATGGCACATTGCGGCTGGTAAGTTAGTGATCATTTGGTTGTCAATAAGTAAAGTCGCGTTCAGGCGTAAATAAAAAGTGTTATATAAGCCAATTTGCTGTATTAAGACATAGTGTATAAAAGTTTTAGTGAAATTAATCCAGACCGTAAAAACAACAACAAAGTAGAGTTTTATTTTATTTTAGCGCAGTATAAACGAACTCAAACATTTTAAAAAGGTTAAAACGTGATAATATATGAAATGTATTAATCTTTCATTATATTAAAGATAATTATGAAAGATTTTGCAAGATAAGTATATGAAAGATAATTATCTATATCTTATAAAAGAAAGATATTAAGTGAAAGCTAATTATTATTATGAAAGATAATCATCTTTCATTATCATTCACTCATTTCAATTATAATTCATTACATGAAAGATAATGATATTGCATTGATTTGTAGAAACCACTTTGATCATTTATTTATTTATTCAAAATATCTCAGATTCTTTTCGAGTGCTCGTTTTGTAAACATCCATAAATGTCAGAACTAATAGCCTTATGTGAAAAAATAATTAAATCAAGACAAGGTCACTAAAGGCATAAAATTTCGCCGATTATAATTGGCAAAATTGCAATATTAATTGGGTATTAGACATTTGAGGTGGCTTTGTAGTGCAAACATATACAAAACCTAGCGCAGCCTCATTATCATGTTCGAATTCGAATTTTAAATTATTAAAAAACTTGATTTCTTACATATTGTCTATCCAAAAAGCAGCCTGAGGCCTTCCTTCCTCACCGTAATGAAAAATGGTCAACATCAACTACCATAGCATCATAGTAAGTTCGAGCAACGCCATTTCTAGGCAAAAAAGAATAAAGGTAGGAAACTACGATTAGCAAAGATATCTCACCTCTATACCGAAATACCCATAGAACAATGTTACTAATCAATCAGATGACACCACAATCATTTTTCATATATTCCTGCTACAGTAGACCGATCACCTGTTTAGATAGAAGAAACTGAAGCAAGTCTTGGTTGCTTTGTGTTCCCAAGAGCTGCAATGGAAAAAGAATTAATAGAATTGCCCTACTTAGACCTTTCGTTAAGTTGCTGATATGCTGATATGCTGTGTCGTGGGCTCATAGTGACATTACAAAACTGTTCCAAAATTTTTCTATTTGAACATAATGTCTTCACCTGGTTTTAAGATAAATTTTCTGGATGTAGGTTGATGTCGTCAACTAGGCTACGTCGCTAACTGCCGCACGTTATACTAGGTCAAACGCTTCTCTACAAATATCGTTTTCATTTTCACTTTCTATTACTGACACCAAAAGCATTAAATTTTGATGTGATTGCCTAATGCCAAACGCTATCAAACGCCATGGAGATATCATCCTTATCGTCCTGAGTACACACTTTTGCAGAATCTTTTGTGCCACTTGCGGCTTATAGTTTGTTTAGCAGATCTACCGCTTTCCTAATGAACACCAGCAGATCTGAAACCATAATGGTGATCCTATGTTTCTCTAAACATTTCCATCTAAACCTAACAAGAACACCGCCTTCACACAATATGTGTTCCGCTGTCTCTTAAGTCTGTGGGCACAGTCTACAAACATCCACATCTGTGACCGTCATACTCTTCAGAAATTGAGAACCTCAGAGCTACGTACAAATTGCTGACTGATCGCCGCCTTACAGCCCCTTTGAGCATTGCACTGTTACAAGCATCTGACAATTTCCCAATCCTTGATTAGATTGACGATGGTGGTAAGTAATGCCGCACAGTAATGTTCCGGACCGATGTAGCCAATGCATCCGCTCACTCATTACCATCTATCACAAAGGGTCCAGGTACTTAAAATAACTGAACCTCATTTCTAAGCGTAAGCCTTGAAACGTATCGTAGCAATCTTTAACCATTCTAGATGTCATACGAGTGCCATTTAGATATCCAAAGCCACAAGCTCACTCTCAACAAATTCATGAATTGACCTTAACTACCCCTCGGACAACGAGTAACTCTAGTAAATAAATCACCAATAGGGCGTCTTTTATGGAAACCGTACTGACGATCGCTTAACAAATTGTTGGGGTCTAAATACTTCACAAGACGGTGATTAATTAAAGTCTCCACGGAAAAACGAATATTGGGCGGCAGTTTTCAAGGCTACAATGAAAGACAACCTTCCAGCAAGATGAGAAATATCGCCATGATACGACGCACGTTGATTAGCCAACAGACACGCAAGCATTGAAGAGCACTGCTTCAGGACCGCCGCTGAAATGCCATCCGGCCTAGAATACTTATTTATTTTGAGATTTCCAAGAACACTTTTAACTTTACGGGCGCGGACACTCTTCGGACAGTGGTTGAATGTTCTCCAACCAGTTTAAATTACTTGCCAACATTCCAGCCAGAAGGTTTGTTTGCGTAGCGAATCAATTTGATTACAACTGCTGTTACCATAATTTCTGAATGCTTACTCTCTCCACCTGACTGTCGTAAGAATACTTTATATGGAGTCTGAAAAAGAGTCGAAGCCATATATGATACCTTCTCTGGCAGAGTTTTGGCTTCTATAAGAAACCCAACGTGCAAAAGATGTCTCCTTATTTAGAATTTAACCTGAAGGCAGTTATATTCTGCATCATTTATGTCAAGAAGTTATTGCCACTGTTATACAGCTTTACCACGACTGCAAAGTGTATTTTTTATAGAGGTATAGAATTTTAAGTTGGCATTACTTTTCAAGATGGCGACCGATTTCACAGCTGTCAAGTGATTTATTCTCAGTTTGGTTTGGCAATTCATCATGAATAAATTCTTGCCTGAACAACGCTTCCAAATAGTGCAATTTTAATTTTTATAAGTGAAGTTTTTCTTTCAATTTTCAATTTTCATAAGCGAATTTTGTTTAGCGATGAAGCGCACTTCTGGTTGAATAGCTACATCAACAAACAAAACTGCCGCATTTGGAGTAATTCTCAAGTGTGTGTGGAAACACCGTTACATCCAGAAAAACTGCTAATGGTGCACTTTATGGGCTAGTGGAATCATTGGTCCGTACTTTTTTAAAAACGATGGTGGCCAGAACGTTACAGTCAATGGTGATCGGTATAAAGCCATGATTGCTAACTAGATCATTCCTGAATTGAATAACCATGATGTCCAGGAGATGTGGTTTCAACAAGACGGCGCAACATGTCACACAGCTCGTGCCACAATAGATTTATTGAAAGACACGTTTGGTGACCGCCTAATTTCACGGTTTGGACCTGCGAATTGACCTCCAAGATCTTGTGATTTAACACCGCTAGACTACTTTCTGTGGGGCCATGTAAAGTCATTGGTCTATGCGGTAAAGCCACAAACGCTTAACCATTTGGAAGACAACATTCGCCGTGTTATTGCCGATATACGGCCACAAATGTTGAAAAAAGTCATCGAAAATTGGACGTCCAGATTGAACTACATCCGCGCCAGCCGTGGCGGCGATATGCCAGAAATCATATTTAAAATGTAATGCCATAAGTTTATCTTTCGGATAAATAAAATTCATGTCAATCGAATAATCCATCGTTGTTTTATTGCAACTTAAAGTTCTATACCTCTATAAAAACACTCCGGACCGATGTAGCCAATGCATCCGCTCACTCATTACCATCTATCACAAAGGGTCCAGGTACTTAAAATAACTGAACCTCATTTCTAAGCGTAAGCCTTGAAACGTATCGTAGCAATCTTTAACCATTCTAGATGTCATACGAGTGCCATTTAGATATCCAAAGCCACAAGCTCACTCTCAACAAATTCATGAATTGACCTTAACTACCCCTCGGACAACGAGTAACTCTAGTAAATAAATCACCAATAGGGCGTCTTTTATGGAAACCGTACTGACGATCGCTTAACAAATTGTTGGGGTCTAAATACTTCACAAGACGGTGATTAATTAAAGTCTCCACGGAAAAACGAATATTGGGCGGCAGTTTTCAAGGCTACAATGAAAGACAACCTTCCAGCAAGATGAGAAATATCGCCATGATACGACGCACGTTGATTAGCCAACAGACACGCAAGCATTGAAGAGCACTGCTTCAGGACCGCCGCTGAAATGCCATCCGGCCTAGAATACTTATTTATTTTGAGATTTCCAAGAACACTTTTAACTTTACGGGCGCGGACACTCTTCGGACAGTGGTTGAATGTTCTCCAACCAGTTTAAATTACTTGCCAACATTCCAGCCAGAAGGTTTGTTTGCGTAGCGAATCAATTTGATTACAACTGCTGTTACCATAATTTCTGAATGCTTACTCTCTCCACCTGACTGTCGTAAGAATACTTTATATGGAGTCTGAAAAAGAGTCGAAGCCATATATGATACCTTCTCTGGCAGAGTTTTGGCTTCTATAAGAAACCCAACGTGCAAAAGATGTCTCCTTATTTAGAATTTAACCTGAAGGCAGTTATATTCTGCATCATTTATGTCAAGAAGTTATTGCCACTGTTATACAGCTTTACCACGACTGCAAAGTGTATTTTTTATAGAGGTATAGAATTTTAAGTTGGCATTACTTTTCAAGATGGCGACCGATTTCACAGCTGTCAAGTGATTTATTCTCAGTTTGGTTTGGCAATTCATCATGAATAAATTCTTGCCTGAACAACGCTTCCAAATAGTGCAATTTTAATTTTTATAAGTGAAGTTTTTCTTTCAATTTTCAATTTTCATAAGCGAATTTTGTTTAGCGATGAAGCGCACTTCTGGTTGAATAGCTACATCAACAAACAAAACTGCCGCATTTGGAGTAATTCTCAAGTGTGTGTGGAAACACCGTTACATCCAGAAAAACTGCTAATGGTGCACTTTATGGGCTAGTGGAATCATTGGTCCGTACTTTTTTAAAAACGATGGTGGCCAGAACGTTACAGTCAATGGTGATCGGTATAAAGCCATGATTGCTAACTAGATCATTCCTGAATTGAATAACCATGATGTCCAGGAGATGTGGTTTCAACAAGACGGCGCAACATGTCACACAGCTCGTGCCACAATAGATTTATTGAAAGACACGTTTGGTGACCGCCTAATTTCACGGTTTGGACCTGCGAATTGACCTCCAAGATCTTGTGATTTAACACCGCTAGACTACTTTCTGTGGGGCCATGTAAAGTCATTGGTCTATGCGGTAAAGCCACAAACGCTTAACCATTTGGAAGACAACATTCGCCGTGTTATTGCCGATATACGGCCACAAATGTTGAAAAAAGTCATCGAAAATTGGACGTCCAGATTGAACTACATCCGCGCCAGCCGTGGCGGCGATATGCCAGAAATCATATTTAAAATGTAATGCCATAAGTTTATCTTTCGGATAAATAAAATTCATGTCAATCGAATAATCCATCGTTGTTTTATTGCAACTTAAAGTTCTATACCTCTATAAAAACACCCCTTATAATGCACATACATTGCAAGACCTATTGTAACAGTCGATGATCCGGTTGACGAATGCCATAGTGCATCATCGTGGCTAACGTTGATAATGGTAAATCATTGATAACTGAATATGAGTTTTCGTCGGTGTCATGCATGACTTTTTGAAGTAAGTGTACAAATTTTCATAGATTGCAGACAAAGTCTTGCATCGTTCAGACAGTTTCGCTAAATTTTAGCATGTGGTTGATTCATAACAGACAATGTCGTTAAATTCCAGCCTGTAGTTGACTGATAATAGACAATGTCGTTAAGTTTCTGCGTTTAATAACGTTGCCATACATAACTGCCTTTGTATGTGCCACTATCAAGAGAATTTACTAATTAAATTTGTCGTTTATAATAATTTTACAAAAATTTGAATTCATCGATGAAAATGTCATAGTGACAATGTCATTTAAATACGCCGCCGGGCGTTGTTACGCTTTTAAGATTCAAAAATACTTTCCATTCTCTGTTTGATAGAATTTGTATCAAATTAAATTACCATCCGAAAATCTTATATCACTAGCAGATAATACCTGCCAACCATTATATGTAAATGTAACAGCAGTTGTAAGAACAACATCAACAACATTATTGTCTCCTGTTGCGGATGGAAATTTGCTTTAACTATATAAAATAATTAGATTCATACAAAAACAAATATATGTATGTAGATATGAATGTACACACACAGACCAACACTGAAATATTTTAATAACAAATAATTTGGGGTAACAACACAAGCAACACTGTATTGTTTACATGAAGAAGAGCATTTTGTTGTCAACAAATAATTACAAACTGCAGAGATATTAATGAATAACAACAAACCATGGACAGACATTTATTTTCTCCTGATGTTGTTTTCATTGCGGCAACTGTCTCCCTTGTATGCTAAACACATTTTCCGTACTTGTATGGCCAAAAACCGTAACAAAAAAAGCAAAGGTATCCACCACATTATTGTGGCAACAATAGAGTTTTGGTAAATGTAAATGTAAACAAAACGAAGCAAATAAAAGGCAAAATTATAAGACATATCTCATCTGAATTACTAAAGAAAATTTATTAAATTTTTAATTAAAGTCCATAATAAAAAATTCATTTTCATTTTTATAAAATAACATAAAAACATATGTATATATAACAAATTTATACATAATAAAAGAAATTTTCCAACTCATACCCTAACTGATACGATTTTGTTTACGTGTCCCACTCACTTCGTTCACTATTGCATATAAGGGGTTGTTTTTTATAGAGTTATAGAACTCTAAGTTGCAATAAAACAACGATGGATTATTCAATTGACATGAATTTTATTTATCCGAAAGATAATCTTGTGGCATTACATTTTAAATATGATTTTTGGCATATGACCGCTACGACTGGCGCGGATGTAGTCCAATCTGGACGTCCAATTTTTGATGACTTTTTCCAACATTTGTGGCCGTATATCGGCAATAACAGGGCGAATGTTGTCTTCCAAATGGTCAAGCGTTTGTGGCTTTACCGCATAGACCAATGACTTTACATAGCCCCACAGAAAGTAGTCTAGCGGTGTTAAATCACAAGATCTTGGAGGCCAATTCACAGGTCCAAACGTGAAATTAGGCGGTCACCAAACGTGTCTTTCAATAAATCTATTGTGGCACGAGCTGTGTGACATGTTTCGCCATCTTTTTGAAACCACATCTTCTGGACATCATGGTTATTCAATTCAGGAATGAAAAAGTTAGTAATCATAGCTCTATACCAATCACCATTGACTGTAACGTTCCGGCTACCATCGTTTTTGAAAAAGTACGGACGAATGATTCTACCAGCCCATAAAGCGCACCAAACAGTCAGTTTTTCTGGATGTAACGGTATTTCCACATACACTTGAGGATTACCTTCTCTCCAAATGCGGCAGTTTTGTTTGTTGACGTAGCCATTCAACCAGAAGTTCGCTACATCGCTAAACAAAATTCGCTTATGAAAATCGGAAACAACGGTAATCTCGTTTTGAGCCAATTCGACGAATCTACGGCGGACGAATCTACGCCGGGCGAATCTACGTCGGTCACCATCTTGAAAAGTAATGCCAACTTAAAGTTCTATACCTCTATAAAAAACACGCTTTATAATTATAAATAATGTGTCATTTTGCGCAATAAACTTTAACTTAACGTTGGTAAAAAACTTATTAAGCCATATATTTGTAACTTAATTTGTACTTGTGTCGACTTAACCCTCTAACGTTTGAATTATTCGTTCACATTTAAGCAACCATAAATATTTGTAACTAAAGTTTTGTTCCATTTTTTTTGTCAACAATACTGTTTATTGTTTAAACAACGGTAATCTCGGTTTGAGCCCATTCGATGAATCTACGCCGGGCGTGAGTCTATTCATGATGAATTGCCAAACCAAACTGAGAATAAATCACTTGACAGCTGTTAAATAGGTCGCCAAGTAATGCCAACTTAAAGTTCTATACCTCTATAAAAAACACGCTTTACTATAGACAAAAGTCCAAAAGAGTGTGTGTTTTGTTAAAAATGTCCACTGATATCATTTTGTGTTTAAATTATAAATACAGTCTGCGTGCAAGAATCTGTATGACGAGAGAAAGCCGCACTAAAACGGAAATTCAATTTTAATTTCTATATCCAGTACTGCCTCATGGTTATGAGTCTACAAAAGTACTCCTATTTATAAATTCCGTTATGATGGGCTTTTACATCAATTTTAAAATGATTTCCTCATTTATTGTCATACTAATATTCTAAATGCAAAAGACTACTTTTAGTTTAGTGTATGAAAAAGTACTAATTTATTTTATTGAAACATAAAATACAATATGAATTATATATAAATGTTAAGTTGATTTCGTTTCAATTTCATTTGAGAAAGTATATATTCTAACACCCCCACTCGAAATCTACTTAATGTAATCCTAACAGTTTACAGAATTTAAATTGATTTTCTTTACAAACAGGCTTACTCGTAGTTAAAAAATCGGCAACTTGATCATTAGTTGATACTTGTGAAATGAAACTTGATTTGATCTCAACTTCTCACGAATGTAATGATGTCGAATATAAATATGTTTCGTTCTTGGATGATATAACTTATTCGATGCTAAATGTATTGATCCTTGGTTATCACAAAAGACTTTAGTGGGTATTTCATAATCAAATTCAATATTCAATTCTTTCTCCAACATACGTAGCCACAATACTTTTTGAACTGTAGCTAATAGTGCCATATACTCAGCTTCTGTTGTAGATAGAAATTACCATTGGAATAGAAATGTAGCTTATAAATGATAGTCCGTTTTAAATAAAATAGCAAACTACCAATTGCTTGCTGATATGGTAAGGTTTCATGGTTTCATCTTGTCTTACGTTTTTTGTTATTTTTTGATTAATATCCATTGGTGTTGAAATCGGATTACAGTTTTCCATTCCGAATCTTTTCAGCATATTATCAATATACTCCTCTTGTTCTATAGCTACATATTCCTTTGTTATGTTGATTCGCAATCCCAAACAATATTTTGCTTCTCCTAAAAACTTTATTTTGAAAAATTTCATTAAATTTGACTTAAATATTGTACAGAAAATCTCATCATTTGAAAATAAAAGCATGTCGTCTACGTAAAGTGCTATAAATGTAATTTTGTTACCTTCAATATGATAATAAATGCAGTGATCAAGCTCTGAACGTTTCATACCAAATCTTTGCAAAGCTTCGTTCAATTTGTTATTTCAAACATGGCTAGCTTGCTTAAGTCCATACAAAGCTTTTCGAAGTCTTAAAACACATCCTTGACAACTGATGGCGGTTCAACATAAACATTTTCAACTAAATCTCCTTGCAAAAAAGCTACAATTGATAGTAATTCACTATTAATAGCTTCTCCTTTTAGTTTAATATATAAAAAAGTATTAATTTATTTTATTGAAAAATAAAATACAATATGAATTACTTTTACAGCATCATGTGCTAAAACAAAGAAGATTTTGGCAAATATGAATTGTTAATTAAAGAAGGAATGGACGATGTAGTCCATAGTTTAAATTTGTAGAACTTTTATTTTTTTAGTAGCATTATCATTTAAAACCGGTGGCGGTGGCGTGGAGGTCATGACGAAGAAAAAATTTAATTGTGGTTTCGAATGTTTACTAAAAAAAGGGTTCAACTTCTTCCCTCCAGACAACTCCATCTAAAAAATAAAGAAAAAAGCCCCCCGACCCTTCTCGCATACCTCTAGCTATGATGACAAATGATCAGGAAAAACACGCCACCTACTGGGAAAAAATTACAATGCTAAAGTAGAGATCACCACCAATTAGCAAGGATTTTCACCACTACACAAAAAAAATCATATGGAGGAAGCTACAGTGGATTAATCATCTACTTAGCTTGAATATCAAATTGATTAAAGAAACTGAAACAAAGCAATAGATGCTTTGTGGAAAGCCAATATGCTCCCTAGAGGAGTGACGGAGAAAAAAAATCATTTAAAACCAATGCAAAACCAGCAAGAATATCATCAACTACCTAACTTGATTGTTCGAATTCACTATCAAGGAGTCAATTATTTCTCCATCTGAAAAATTGACTAATTTATTCGTTCTATTGCATAAAACTGGGTCTTTTCGCCATAGTTTGTTTATGTAATATTGTCAAATGAAAAATATGCACACAAGAAAATGTTTGCCGTAAACTCTCAAGCATGCCCTGAGGATTCCATGGCTTCCATTAAGTTTTTAGTTGCAGATCGTACAAAATTATATTTGCTTGGCCAAATTTTCCGTTTAAACCAATATATTGTAAATAAAATACTCATCAAATATTTTTTGTAATGATTGTTCGATATTTTAAACTTTTTTTTTAATATTTAAATGCAATCTTTTTTCTAAATACAGGGTATCCGCCAGGATATTTAAAAGCAATCTTTTTTCTAAATACAGGGTATCCGCCGGGAAGGTATACTGTTTTGTTTGTTTATAATTTTTGATTTTATGAAAGAGAATGGATCTCATATCGATAAATGTTTTATTTAATGTTGGCAATTATGTATGGAATACAATATGAGATATATGCCCGCCTCTGTTAGCCTCACAAATGCAAGCCCTTTTGAGCATATTTTTAATTTCATCACGAATATTTTCTTTGAGTTGCTCCAGCGTTTCTGGTTTGTTTCAATAAAAATAAGTCCGGAGCAGTCATATCAGACGACCGTGGAAGCCAATCAATATCACCATTCCTTGAAACAATTTGTTGTGAAAGGAGGTCTCGCAGTAATTCCATTGTAATCCTGGCTGTATGCGATGTGGCACCGTCTTGTTGAAACCACATGTTAGTCAAGCCCAAAGCATGCAGTTGTGGCGTTAAAAAGTTTTCAATCATATCACGATATCACTCCACATTGACACTTACCGTTACGCCGTTTTCAGTTTCAAAGTAGTAGGGTCAAATAATTCCTCCTGACCAAATTGCACATCAGACTGTCACTTTTAATGGATGCAAAGCTGACTGATGAATAATTTGAGGGTTTTCCATTGCCCAGAACCGACTATTCTGTTTGTTCATATAACTATTTAACTGAAAATGTGCCTCGCCACTCGTGATTTATTCATGAAAATCGATGATTGATTTTGATAAAATGTTTTAATAATTAAAACACGTTCGTTTACTGAATATTTTTCCATAATAAGTTTGCCACATCTCTATTTCAGGACTGCCAAATATGAACTGAAAAGACTAATGTTTACCAAAATGGCGGCAAAACAAAATAGTATACCTTCCCGGCGGACACCGTGTAATTTCTTATTTGCTTTGACTGTTTTCTTGTACAGAAATGTTTACAGAAAGAACAAAACTCATCTGATTCGATTCAGACAAATTTTAAACAATAAACAGTATTGTTGACAAAAAATGGATTAAAACTTTAATTAAAAATACTTTTGGTTGCTTAAATGTGAACGAATAATTGATAGCTGCCCTGAGGTGGCCAAAAACGTTAGAGGGTTAAGCCGACATAAGTACGAATTAAGTTACTACATATGTGGTTTAATAAGTTTTGTACCAACGTTAAGTTAAAGTTTATTGCGAAAAATGACACCAAATTTATAATTATACAAATAGAAAAAAATGCTCTGGCCTTGGATAACCACTATATTTTTTTGATGCGCTACAATCGCTTAACTTAAAATTTCAGCAGCATTTCAGATTCTATAGATGATTTTTTTTCGAACTTTTTTTGTAAAATGTGAGTTTTTGAAGACGCTGCTACATACATCTTATGATAACATTGAAATGACGTATTCGATTTCGTTATGCCATATGTTAGAAAATTCTAAATTGTACCAGCTTTAACATATTCTATTATAATTTTTTAATACAACCAATATTTTTAGAGATATTGAGGAACAAATTATGCTTTAAAAATATCTTTTTTTTGAAAAATTATAAAATTTTTGATTTTTAAAAATTCACAAAAAATAAAAATTAGCAAATATTTACTAGTTCCACTATTTATTCATAAAGCTGCATATAATAGAAATGAAATAAATACTTATTTTTTCCCAATAAAGTGAAAAAACCTACTTTTGAAAAAAAAAAATAGGCCAATCACAGAAGTCATATACCACGGAAGAAGCCACAAGTATAACAAGTCAAAAGAGAATATCGATATGATTTTGCTGAGTAACACATAAATAAGCCTACATAACTCTGGGAAGAGGTTTTATTTACAGATGAAGTCAAGTACGGTATTTTTGGCATAAAAGGACACTGGCTTCTATGAAAAAAGCCTTATAAAAAAGCATTAAAAGTGCTGTACGTCAAAAGCTTTAAACCTACAGCTTAACATACTAATAGAGAAGTGATGGTATGGGGCTGTATGGCAATACGTAGGAAATGTAGAGTAAATTCAATTGAAAATGGCTTATAGGGTCTACTTAGAAGTTCTGTAAAGAAATCTAACTGTCAACTACTGAAAATACATTGCACACAACACGAAGGTTTAGATTATTGTATATTGTAAAAAACTAACCGGACTTAAGTCCCATTGAACATATATAGGATTGCATTAAAAAATTGGTTGCATTAATGCCAAATTAACTTTATTTGTCGTCGAGAGTATCCAAATTTTTATTAAAGCCCAGTTTGAGTTAACAAATCTTTGTTTTATTATTATTTTATTTTGTTACGCAGACTTTGGCTACATTAAAAACTGTCATAAAATTTTTTTAAGATTTCTAATTATTGACAAGCTATGCAAATGCAAAAGGGAAACACATAACCTAACTTTTAGAAGCTTATCTCTAAATCAAAACCAATTTCAAAAAAAAATTCGTTGCTCCTTCGCACCACGAATAGACCTCAAACTATGCTAAATACTCGTAGCTTGTGCGCATATTTATGCTGCTTAGTGTAACATATATTAAAATTAGGTTGACATCAATTGATGGCATTCATATTTTGTAACCGCTTAACATAATGGAATAAAAAGTAAATTTTATAAATATTGTTACGAGAATAAAAACGCCTAAGTTGTAGAATTTTTGTATATTTTGTGTCACCCTGTCATTGCCATTCTCATTTGTATATATGGCAGCACTGCCAGTTAAATCATCCCTGGATAACACAATCTTACATGTTTGAAATTAACGGATAGAGCATATGAGATCATTTGAGGCATTTCCGGAATTTTTAGACATGGTTTTAGTTATCGTTTGGCTGTCGTTAGAAAAAGACGTGTTAAGTGGAAATAAAAGTGTTGTATAAACGTATATTAAGTGTTGTATTAAGACAAACAGTATAAAAGTTATTATGTAATAAAATAAATAAAAACTGTAACAAAAATAAACTGTAAAAAAATAAAGTTTATTTTATTTTAACGCAATTTAAACGAACTCAAACGTTTTAAAATGGTTAAAACGTAATTATATTTTTTAAGTTAAACACGAAATAATTATATTATATTTTAATGCTATCCAACTAAAAGAAGGTGTAAGGTATTGAATCCCATATACATTTTTCCAAAATTTTAATTTTAAAAATTTTTCGGGCTTTTTTCTAAAAATGTTTACGGTCTGCCCCAAAGTGCTTTGTAGCACAGTGTATAAATGTATTTAAAAATTATTCAATAGTCCACTTAAATTTTCAACAATTTCCGAGTATGTATTAACATTTTTTTTCTTAAGTTTTCATTGTCCTTTCTTTAGTCTGTTTTTTTTCTAAATTTTTAGGTTGTTGTTGGAGCAAAGAGATAAAATTTTACAATTTTTTGTTTTATTTTATATTGTGAAATCAAAAATAATGAATAAGATTATTATGAATGAAATTCTCAGTGTTTGTAAGCATTTGTATGCACAAAGTTGCATATTTTTTAATTAAGTTTAGTTTTTTAGTTGTTTAGTAAAATACGAAGAAAAAAAACTTCTTTTAGTAATATTTTTCCATTTTGTATTCTGAGTTTAGTTTTGTGTAAACTTGGCATATAAAAGAGAAACTTTTTCTTTAGTTGCTGTTGTTATTGTTTATTTCATTAAACTTTATTCATTTTATGGTTTCATTAGTGGCAAAAAGTAACTAAAAAATTTACATCTTTTTTTGTAAGTAACTCCCATAAAAATGAGACTTTTTCTCTTGCAGTCTTTGCATTTATTATGTTTGACTTCTTTCTTGTTGTTGTGTTATTTAGTATCTCGAAAGACCACTTGTTTACTTAGGTTTAAAATTCTTCAAATTTTATTTAGATATTGGAATTTTTCTAAAAAATTTTTCAGAATGTTTACTTTACAGAAGCAGAAGCGGCGGATAAATGGATTTTGTAGGCGGGTGGATCTTTTTTTGCCTTGAGTTACTTTTTATGTTTGTGCACAATCAAATGTGTATGAGGTTAAGGGTTTATTTTTTAGCTATTAGTGTAAATTTCATTGATCTAAGAGATCCCTATCTTAAGATCTCCAAAAGGCAGACTTAGTTGGTTTTATATAAATAGGAGTCTATTCTGTGCTTTAGATCTCTTATGATAAGCTTGGAAATAAGTTTAATTTAGGTGATCTTTTGCAGAACCTTATAAGTTTGTTTGTTAGGTTCCGTAATAGATGACTGCGCGTAAACATTCAAGCTGAGTCAAACGGGCTCCATTTTTAAAAGAACACATCATTTGCATATGTACCATAATGTGTACCAATGTGGTACTAGATCCAACCTGTAAGTAGATATATCCCAGTAGGTCATTAAGTCTAGACCTAGATAACTCACCAATGCTGAAATTATGTAGCTTCCAAAAAATCTGTCTCTCTGCACAGCTATGGCGGGCATTCACAGAGTAAATTCTCATTTACCCGTTATTGTAACTGCAGCAATGACCGTTGAACGGGAGCAGGGCAGTCCAAGTCAAGTCGCATGTTCACCTAGCACCCAATTTCTTACTGCCAGCAACCGTGATATGTGTACTATACTAAGAGCCATGAGCTGCAAATGGTATTTCTCATCAAACGAGGATCATACTAATTTCTTCACCCGACAAGTGTTCAAATTACATCATGTCTTCTTAGAGTACGACCCGCGTGCTTACCTTGCATACAATGTCCTGTTATAACCAACTGCAACTTCGATATCTTCGGCCTGTGATAAGCCAGAAGGTGTATCAAATTTGCGGATATTACGCCTTCTGTTAGCCGTCCAAAGAAGGAGTCTGAGGATAGTTCTTTTACAGACCCCGCTATTGCGATTGTAAGCGTGTTGAACATATTTAAAGTAGATCCTAGATTTCTTGCTATCTCGTCTGAAGGATCTAATTCAAATGTGGCCAGGGATAAAACTTAATTTGTAGTAGCTGTAGTAGTAGTGTGCGTTGGAGAAACACACTAAAAAGGTAAACGACAGCACAAATAAACAATTTCAATGTGCAAAGCGACATACTTACGTCAGATTTCATCACAATCTATCACACAACTTAAACAAATTATTGTTTATTTCTTATTCTCTCTTAAATATTTTAGTGTTGGTTCGAGTGTATGTATACATATACGAAGCAAGGCTACCGCCCATCGACTACACGACTACAAAAGACGCTGGCTACAAAAGTAGCCAAGTAACCAGCTACTTATTTATTTTAACGACTACAGCTACAAAATAAATGTAAACAAATCGACATGTTATTATTATTTTTCAGTGGTGCCACATACTTACATTTTTTCGCGTTTTCAATGCATATATTTCATGTATTACATTATCAAAACTGTTTATTGTTGCCAAGCAAAGTAGAAATTAGCCTAAGCTGGCTACGTGTTACAACGGTAGTGGTGTTACTGTTAAAATAATTATTCTCATATGCACACATGTATTCTATTTTCGGCAGCTTGCAGTCGATGGTCGGTAGCCATAAGCATGTTCATAGCATAGTTTTCATGCACTTGAGTGCTTATCTGAGCAAGTATGATCTTAACTAAGGTGGTTTCCGACCGACGACTCAATTTTGGCAACTCATTTTCAAAAAAAAGAAGGAAAAGGGTAAGGGATATCTAAGCCCGTAAAAGACAACACCAGATCAGACACCGTAGTTCATTTTGGAACAGTCCATATAAAATATTCTATTATCAAATTTGTTCACTAAGTTAGTCCTACATAACTCGCTCCTGAAGAAATTCTGACTTTGAACATTCTATCAAAATCCATATCCACATACTCTTAATCTTCAAAAAATTGTAAGGAAATAAGCCTCACTGCTCGGTAGGCAGAGATGGACCTTATATGAAGGTCAATAGGTGGCTCGGGAGGACTAGTTCTCTATGCACTTGTTATACAATTCGTGTCGTTCTCTGAACCTCACATAGCTGATAGTTCTTCACTGTTGCCATCCCCCATAATAGAGATCCAGAACGGGAAAATAAATAACTACACATGCATTTATAAATGTTAAGACCGAAATTTATACCGAAGGAATATTGTATATTTAGACTCCAGGATAATACCCAGACATTTAGCATAACTAGATAAGGGAATTTCACAGTTTCTCAACTGCGGTAGCTTAAAGCTTGGAATATTAGCCTTTTTCGGGAATAGTAGCAGTTTAAATGGGCTTACATCCACGTTACTTTCAAGTTATTAAATATCCTCAAGCTATTGGACATGATGCTACTAATCACATTTGGGAAGAACCATCATAAGCGACAAGAATCTAGTTAACAACAACGTGCGCAAATAGAGAGAAGATTACAACGCTCTAAGGTGTGCCCCGTTCAATCTTGGACCTAAGCCTGTTATCAAAATTTGGTGATACTTATTCTTGATTTCAGCATAAATATCAACCAATTGTACTCTCCAATGTACTCTTCAACATGCTAGATAATATTGGGAGCTAGGTTAAGTTCGATTACAAATTGTCGGTAAAAGGTTTTAAAATGTAATATTTGTAGTAGTAATAGGTGTATCAGGCAGCACTACAACTTGTGCTAAAGGTGAAATTTTAAGATTCAAAACGAATTATTCTGTGACAAGTTATCTACGTCATATATTACTTTTCTATTACAGAAACGCTAAGAATGCATAGCATGATGCTGAAAAAATTTGTAAAGTTTTAAAAGACTATACTGGAACTTGAAAAACAAGTCGACGAAATCATGGAAAAAATTGAGAAAGACCGGCATATATGATAAGCAGTGTGGACGTTCTTAGGGGACTAGCGTTCACTACCAAACAGTAATCAGTCATTGGAAGAAAGCTGGAAGTTTGGGTCACACAGCAAAAATTTAATGGACCAAATTTCCATCTGCTATTTATCACTAAAACAAAATAAAATCGAGCCATTTCTCAAACGAATGATTACGGGCGATGAAAAGTAGATCACGTTCGACAAAAATACTCGTATTTGAAAATGGTCATTGACAAAGCCCTGTAGAGATTTGAAGACGGTGGCAAAGTTAGAATTGACAACAATAAATATAATGCTGTGTGTCTGGTGGTATTAAAAGTGAATCGTTCATTATAAGCATCTACAACATGGTCAAACTATTGACTCTGATCTTTACTGTCAACCTTTAATGAAGTTGAAGCACATAATTCAATTCAGACGGCAAGAATTGATTAACAGAAAAGCTGTGATGTTTCATAATGACAACGCCAGACCACACATGTTTTTGAGGACCCGGAGTCAGCTTAACTAAGTAGTTTTAATACATTCACCTTATAGTCCAGACTTTTCACATTCTTTTAATGGCGAAAATTTATTTGTCGTAAATGCCAGCAAAAGGCAATTAGATAAGATAAGAAATTCAAGAAGTTCTACACTGATGGAATAATGATTTTACCCCAGAAATGACTAAAGGTTACTGACCACAACGCACATATTTGGTTTAATAAAGCTCGTTTTAAAAATAACAAAAAGTGGCTAAACTTTTGGTAAAATTTTTAGTCGACCTTAACTGAAAGTGTCAAATAAGCTGAAGTCTAGTTTTCGAACTATCGTTTGCCTATGCATAATGGGAATAAAAATATTTCCCTTTACATCCCTTCTCTGCTTGTAAAGTGTAAAAAAAAATTTGTTTTTCCAATAACTAAACACAAAGTTTAGCAAGTGAATATTAGTTGCTGAATATACATGAAGAAGCAACTTATGGAATTTATCTTTACTTTACACTTTTTCGCAAGTTTTTATTGCTTTCCACATTTATCACTCTTATTGACCGCATAATTTCGAAAAAGGGGAACTTTATAGCAACCTAAAGTTTCAACTTCAACTCCATTAAGCACACCAAACTTACGATTCCGTACTCCAGACCAACTATTAAACATAAAAAAAGAAAAATCTTAAAAATAACAACAAGTAATACTCGTTAAAGAGTAACACATTTGAAGGGTGGGAAAGTATGAACCAAATGGGTTATTGGTTTGATGACACATAACATCCTCTTCTTAATAACGTTGTAATATTACCAACTCATTCACCCTTCTACCACTATTATACACCAGATACCACATACCGCATCATACTTTTAACCATAGAAAACTTTTACTTTAAAATTGAAAGTTTGAACATGAGAATGGTGTATATCCCAGGGAATATATGTACGAATAACACACCCACATAACATGGGAGTTTTTTTTTTTACCAGCCCACGACAATACACGTTAAGTGAATTGTTAAAAAGAAAACCTCGACCTACAATATAACAGTATACGCATCAAAAAAGGAGCATGTAAAACAACAAAAATAACAACTTTATAGTTATAGTCAATGTAGCAAAAATGGTAAAGAAACTATCAACTTCAACATCAAGGCAGTCATTTTACTTTTAGTTATACGAAGGTGGAGTAAACAGTGTACCTCATAAATTTGTTTAGTGCAACAAGCACAAAAGCCAGCCAGGAGATCAGGCCGGACACTGACACATAAGGTGAAAGACTTCCTCTTTCTGCTCTTCGGAACCACAAATCCTGCAAAAATCATTCGAGGGAATGCCAAGTCTATATCGGCTTGCTTCCCAATCAGGCAGTGCCCCGCTAGGACCGCAATTGTGAGATGGATGGCCACGAGACATTTAGTCCTTCTTTCATCGAGGTTGGTTTAGCAGAGCCTGCTGATACCGCAAATGCCCTCATACCGCTAACGATATTAAGCGTTGATATACACTCACTGGAGAATATCCAGCTTAACCAAGGCAATCGGGACACCAATGATAGGCCCTCGCTCGAAAGTATCAAGCTCAGTACCCAGCCTGGCCAATTCGTCAGCAACGCAATTGCTGACGATATCCCTGTATTCCGGAACCTATATAAGAGTCACTTTCGAATGAGCCGAGATTTCCATAAAAAACCTACGGCATTCGTGGACAACGATGGACGTCGAGGTGACCGAGAGCAATCCGAGATTTCCTCAGGATCTGTGATGTCTGCAGGTAGCATGTTGCGAGATCTAGGTCTGTTGGGAATTTGGTCTCTGGCAACAACACAAACTTGAGTTCCAGGCCAAACTTCTCCAAGGTCCTTAATGCCAGGATTTTAAAGATCCGCTGAGCGTTAGTCCTCACAGGTCAGGGGACCAGGGTTAGTCAAAAAGACCTTCTTAAATGATCAAATCAAGGCCGATTCTACCACCTTTCAATTAGCTGTAGTGATGGTTCCAATCGATGACAGCGTAGACCAGCTCATAGTCTCCGACAACCTGGCAAAGTGACCGACGTAACCAGGTATCGGCGAAGTTCCATTCGCGACCAACCTATTTCGTTTTTTCCTATCTCAGAAAAAGGAGGGTCTCTGACCCCCACAATAATCAAGAAGCGAGATCCAGAACACGAACTATAATGAGTTAGGCTCTAGCATCATATCAGGGCTTTAGCTACACCCAGCAGCAAGGATGCCCTGTAGGTTTATTACTAGCAGGCACCCTCTTGGAGGGTTCAGTAGAAGGATTTGCGCCCTCCTTGATAGAGATTACTTACTTTGATTAACAAAGCTAATTTTGAACAAAAAAAGTTTTCTTTATTACACCACGAATTTTTCAGCCCCTCTCTTCCAACATCGGCCTGCTGTGATAAAAATAGTAGCAGAGAGTTCTTGATCGGTGGAAGTAATACTTTGAAAAGCTGGTCAATAGTGAAATCGGCGAAATGGCCCCTCAAACCGATGTCCCTCTTTTCGAATACAACAATCTGAAGGATGTTCCCGTAACATCCTTAAGCGATGTTCAAACAGCAATCTATAGAATCAAGAATATCAAAAGTGCTGCCACAGATTGCATTCCAACAGAAATTCTGAAAGCAGAACGCAGAAATGACGCCAGAAAAATGGAACGTTAGCATATTTTGCCCGATCAACAAAAAGAGGCAGAAAGGAATGTAAGAATTATCTAGGTATTAGTCTCCTCAATGTCGTGTATAAGATCATGGCGCCCTTCTTATGTTGTAAACTGAAGCAGCAAATCATCCGTGTAATTGATTTATACCATTGCGGTTTCATACTTTATCGCTCTACAATTGACACAATTTTACATTCAGGCATATCCCCCAGAAGACCCATGAATTCCAAATCTATACCCATCTTTATATTCTTTATTGGTTTTTAAGAGGCTATGACACTCCTAATCGGAACTTAGGGCTATGAAACTATGCTAAATAAATGTAAATAGCACTTGCAGTTACGTAAAGTCTATCGGAATAATATTGCGCTGTTAACCATTTTGATAGAAAGACGTGTTGTCATATAGCTTCTTTAGCATACTTCTGTAGCTGATGATGAAATCGGCCTTAGTAATCGAATCATAGCTAGCACTCGAGAAAACCTGCTGAGATCAGGTCTGATAAACCAAGTATATGCTTTCATGCGCAAAGCGCATCAAAATGGATGCAATCATCAATATCGGCTCATATAATACCGACGAAGTCAAGAACTTCGCTTACTAGAGCTTGAGATAAAATTGAGTAGTGAACATGACCAGCAAAGGTAGTCTACGAAAGTTGTTGCGATCAAAACATCTTTCGCAGAAGCAGAAGTTAAGCTGTACTCTCAGCTCAAACAGCTCTTTGTTCTATATTGATCTGAGCCTTCAACATTGTAATTAACGGACGAAAAATTTTGCCGGAGTTTGAGATAAGATACCTAGCTGGAAAACAACGGCTGTGAACAGAGGTGTCTGGACAAAATTTGTCCATCAAGCGAATCGACTTAAAGGTTTAGCGCAACAAAAGTAAAGTAATTAAGTACAACTTTCCAGTTACCACTATTAACCCTTCAAAGGATCTTAAATAAGTGTCAATTTGGACGATAGGCTTAGTTGGAGATTTCACATCCAAGGCTACAAAGGAATTTTTGGGCAAGTCTCTTCATCCATGGTAAGTTATGGGGTCTTTTGGCGATAATGACGCTATGGATAATTACCGCCATTATTCACATGGTGAAGGAAGGCTGTAAATTAATTAGACAAGGTACAGAGACTTGTCTGCCTCAGTGTAAATGAGGCAATGAGAACATGTGCAATAGCGGCAATGGAGGCTTTGATTGATTTAATGCCACTTTATATCCATGTGATGATGGTGACAGCGAATATTTTCGTCAAAGCCCCCCTCTACAAACCGGAATCAGAAGACTTTTTATTCTGTGCAAGATTCTCCAAAAACCATGATTGAAGTTTTGCTTGATCTTGTCATTTGATTTTAATACTTATCAAAACGAAATTATCATACTACCTTGATCAAAATGTTCCCGGTACAACTCCCGTGTGGCGGTCCCATAGTTCCGATTTGAGTTATTTTTTAAGTTGGTACATCTGTTTTTGATACTCCCGCTAAGTCTTAGCGTCATAACTTGACTTTAGCATTTTCTATATTATTTCCTCTCAGCTGCTGAAACGCGTTCCTCGTAATGGCTTTTTAGTTCGATTGAGAGAGAAAGAAGCCAATTCATAATGTAAAATACACGGGTTTGCTGCCCGCAATTTTGGTCTCTTTCGGCGAATTGCTTCACGCAAACGTATCATGACGCCCAAATAATAATCTTTCTTTACTGTTTGGGCTTCTGGCAAAAATTTGTGATGCACTACACCGTTGTAATCCATGAAAACCGAGACCATTGCCCTCTTTTTTGATTGAAAACGACGTGTTTTTTTGGGCTCGGCTAATTTGGTTAATGCCAATGGGATTAAATTCAGCCTAACAAATTATGTCTTTTGCGACGGTCCAATTTGTAAAAAATTGCCAACACACATACAAATACATAGGTGTACTCTTGGTTACGTAGCTTTTGCAAATGTCAAGCTATGGTGCTAAGATTTAGCGGGAATATCAACAACAGATGTACCAACTTAAGAAAAAAATAAACTCAAATTAAAACGATGGGACCGCCACACGTTGGTTATTCCGGAAAAGTTTTCAATCAAGGTAGTATGCCCCTCGTAGTAATTAATACGGCTCTTTGTTTGTACTGTCGTGTTGACTCTCGCATTCGTTTAGGAGTATGTACGTGTGTATTTGTAAAGGGACATTGTTATATATCACATCATACACAATAAAACTTTATCTAAATTACATGGACTGAACGGGGAAGTTGCAGAAAAAAAAACAACAAATGAAATAAAAATGGCAAGACCGATTTGGTTTCAGGGTTTTGTTTTGTTTTTGTTTGACTTAAAATGGTAGAGTCTTCTTCAGAAGCATTTACCCATTCACTCACATTGCTACTTACATATGTATATATGTACATACATATATAAGCAGTCAATGTAAAAAAAAAGTTTATATGAAACAGTAATTGCGGCAGTAAGTCTGTATGCTTGTGTGTGTGTATGTGTGTATTAGAGCTTGTGTAAGTTGTTCACAACAATTTTGGCTTTTCAACAATTTGTGGTCGGTTGTTGCTTTAATAAAAATATGTTGCAAACACAATTTAAAAACCACATAAACCGCACAATTTGCGAATGGCCAAGATGTAATCAAATTTACATTCAAATTTTCACATACAAACACAGACACACCATACACATTCTCATATAATATACGAATTTCTTGCATTGTTGTTTGATTTTTTTTTACAGAAATTGCATTTATAAATTCATATACCGTTTTGTCCTTCAGCTATAGAAAACAGTATTAATAGAGTTTTTCAAAAAGTTATAATTATTGAAAGATTGCAATTAAGGCTGGTTATAAGAGAGAAAAGCTTTTCATCAGTGAAAGCTTTACGATAACTTGCAACAGTTGATACACAAAATGGGTATTTTTTAAATATATTTTATTCACAAAATATTATGAATGTCCAACAGTATTTCCAAATACTGAAAACTCTAAAGCACACTACTAGCTATTGCTGTTGCTGCAATAAAAATTTTACTTAAAATGTCAGGTATAAAGGAAATATATTCTGAACGAGTAGACATTGGGATTAAAATGCATTTATACCAGGCACATAATATTTAAGTACGAAAATTCGTTTGTTCCTGCCAAAAGAGTGACACAAACAGAATTTGAACGTGCTCTTTAAGGCTGTCCTCCACATTACAACTCAAAATAACAATTCTACATAAAAGAAATCTGCTGGTTTCCAAATATATTGGACAAAAGAGATTATATTTGAAAGGTTTTATCATCTTTTTTAAAATGTAAATTTAGAGTTATATAATAAATAATTTTCGTATTGTTATGACAAGTAAATTTAAATTATTTATTAAAGTGTACCGCCGTGATATGTAGAGCTGCGAAGCAATCGATAGTACTATCGATAGTATCGAGTTTTTTTCACTATCGATACTATCGTCAAATTCTAAGAGTAAATACTGAGGTCACCAAATGTACATAATCAAAGTCACATTTGCATAAATTCGTTCGACACAGGTTGTTAGCCGTCTGTAAACTTTTATAGTTACATAGGGACACAGTTTAACAGTTTCTTAAATTTCTATTTACTAAACTGAAAGTATGAATTGTAACTAAAATATGTTCGTACATACGATTTTACATTTGTTTAAAACAAATTAATCTTTATTTTGTCAGACCATAGCATGTTTTTCCAACTATTACGTGGCAGGTGTTGCTTCCGTTTGCTGAGAAGTAATACATTTCGAGGACTCTTACCCATAAGTGTAGTTTCCATAAGTTTTTTTCTTATTATCCGTCTTGAAACAGGAGAATAAATTCATTTTTTAGGCTTTTTGATGACTTAAAGGAATTAGTCTTTGAAGTGCGAATTAAAAGTTTATTGAAACTGACAGTTGTCCTACGCTTTGCAATTTTCTTTCACTGGATCTTATTAATTACTTTGGTTTTGAAGCACTTCATGGTCTGAACAATTTTCGCTATATATCAAAATCTTCAATAGATAAAATGACATACTGGACAAAAATAAAGTGTCCCTATAATTTGCTTGAACATCGTATGTTTATTATTATTCTTCCCTTTCACTTAAATTCTAATGTTGCTGCCACAAGTAGCACACCAAAGAATCCGATAGTATCGATAGTTTGCAAAAAAACTATCGATGGGCCGACTATCAATAGTTTACAGCTCTAGTGGTATGGTATGTAAGACACTCACCTAGACCAGCCGAAAAAAGAAAAAGTTTTTTCAACAGCTGTATCACCTCAGCTCTATTATTTCATTATCTAGCAACAGCATTAAAAAATACTTGACTATTTTCAATGCGTTTGTAATTGCTTAACTAAACTTAAAGAAAACCACAGTTTTTAACTTCATATTTAATAACTGTGTTGCTGAAAATTTTAAAAAATAATAAGAAAAGTAAAAAGCAAAAACAAAAAAATAATGAGTAAATAGCTTGCTTAGTCAGCAAAGCAACTATTTTTTGAAAAATTGCTTTTGCTGTTTACTATAATATGGGTGTATTTTGCGACTCTGTCACCAATAACATAAAAGAAAATTAGAAACCAAAGATAGAATAATAAGTGAAAAAAAAATAGTAAATTTGATGCAAATATTGTCGTAGTCAATACATATCATTAATAAAAGGGGGCGTAATTGAATATGTGGGTATGCTACGTACCACACAAAGTAAATATTAATTTTTGTATATCTTCAGAACGGCTAAATCTTCTGAATTTGATCTTAGTGACTTCGTTTTTATAAAAATTATTCAACAAAAAATTCGCGAAATTGGATAAATGGGCGTGGTACTTCCCATTCATACTAAATATGGAATTTTTGTATGTGAAGAATGGCAATTAAAGCTTCGAAAACAAGGCTTTTCAGCCTCAATTCACTGATTTTGGTCATTGCTATAGTGGATGCGACAACTTGTGCGATTTCTTGATGGATTAACTCGTTCTTGTTTACCAAATCGGTTCATCTTCCTTAATTTCATCGCATAAATGCTGCAATAAGTTAGTATAATACTCGTCGTTGATTGGTTTCCCGTTTTAAAGATAATGCAGAAAACAAACCCAAAGGCAGTAAAAAAAAAATTACCTGCAGATGGAACCCTCTTCGCCTTTATTCGACTCAGATGTGAAGTGGTGGACCCATATGTCATCTATGGCTACGAATCGATGCAGAAATTCGGCTTCATTGCGGAAACGAAAATGTTAACCGAAGGGCAATCAACTTATTCAAACTGTTATGTTTTCTAAGCATTTTTAGAATTGAATAAAGAAAGAAAAAACACTAATAAACTTAATTTTTTTTTGATAAGAGATGTTCAATTTTTATTTATTGAATTAGTTTTCATCGTTGCAAACAAGAAAATTAAATTTAATTTGTACTGATGGTTTTAAAGTTCAAAGTCACCATTCAAATTTTCTTACGTAAGAAATATTAATTTGTACGAAATGGCTTAAAGAAGTAGTCGAGTCTTGTTTGTAGTTTTTCTTTTAGTTAATAGATCTTGCTACGATAATACAACAACGATGCGCATACCATATTATTTTCAAGCCATTTAATCAAAGTATTAATGCTTTCGACTGCTTTCGATTCGCTCACTTTAGCTTGTTGAGTATCTTGTTCTATAGTTGACCCGTCGTTATTATTATCGGATATTTGAAAATAATCGTTATCTTCTAAAATTTGTTCATTGTTTCAGTTTTCAATGCTGTGTCAACATTATGTTCAACCTTTAACATCAACAATTGAACTTCTCGAAGTGTATCGTTGAATGCACTATTTGATTCACTCAATTCAGAGAGCTGAATATCGTCTTCACTATCATCCCACGTTTTTATCTACTTTCTTTTATTAGAACTGCTTGAAGTAGTTTATCCCACACTCACTTAAATAGCAAAATATATAGCATCACGAATTATATGTGTCTTTAAAATATTTTCAATTATAATGTCATTTGTGTGACAAAGTTGCATAACAATTTACTTCGACATCCTAACTAATCATATTGCATTTTGATCCATGGGTTGCAAAACCGCTGTTATTTTAGGTGGTAAAAGCATTGCTGCAATATTTTCATCATGAGATTGTAACATGTCAATTGGCTTATGGACAGTACAATTGTCAATTAGCAAAATTGCCTTTGGTGTTAAATTATTTTAAGCACAAAATTGGCGAACCTGCATAAATTTTCATGCAATAATTTGAAGAAATTTTTATGAAACTAAAAAATGAATTAAGGAACCACTTGAAGAATATCTCTGAATTTATCCAACACTTCTTCGAATTTATATAATTTAATGAGTTTTTAAGTCCCTAAAAAAACGTGTACTTACAGATTTATCAACCACCAACTTGTGCAATCCATTAGCACACAACAAAAATGTTATTCATTTTTTTTTTTTAATTTTTCGGCGTGTGCAGTCTTTTCGTTTGCAGCAACAAATGCTTTGTAGGATAAAAAACGATAAAATAGTCCAGATTCATCTGCGTTATAAAGTTCATAGGCGAAGATGTTCATTTTTTAAATTTTGCTCGTAAATTATAAATGTCGGGTTGATACTCTTGACACTGTCTTCTCCTATGTTAGGTTATTCTGTCTCAGTTCTTGGATAATTGTGATGATTTCTAGAGCTTTGAGGATTCCACTCAATTGACATTCTGTCTGGACTTTTTCAGATAGTGTGATCGATCCATCCCCACTTTCTTTTCCATATTTGTTTCATTAGTCATGCTCCACAGTTCTGTGTTACTTATGGTGCTAGGCCAGAATATTCTGCATATGATTCTGAGGCACTTGCTAATGAAACGGATTTTCATGTGATGTTATTCGATACAAGCCAGGTTTCACTGCCATACAACAGTACTGATTTAACACATGAGATGAATATTCTGAGCTTAGCCCGTCTGAATATATGTGAGCTTATCCATACTGACTGCAGTTGTTCAAATGATGCTCTCGCTTTATTGAGCCTGTTATCTACGTCTGTTTCTGCGCCACCGTTTGTAGTCATTGTACTTCCTAAATAGCAGAGGCTATCTACGTACTCGACTGGTTGACCCTGTAGCATGATGTTTTCCGTGCGGTATTGTTTATTCTCATGGCCTTGGTGTTCTTGGTGTTTATCCTAAGTCCAACACTACAAGCCAAACTTTCTAGGTCTAGTTACGACTGCATATTGGAAATCTTATGCGAGAGTAAACAAATGTCATCTGCATAGTTCCAGTCTTCGAGCTGGTATGAGAGACTTCATGTAATCCCACCCATGTGACGATGGTGAATAGCTGAGGTGATAGTGGGCATCCTTATTTAATTCCAGCATTGTTGTGCAATGATTGGCTGATGTTCCTGTTGTGAAGAACTGAAAGTTCTGCATCCTTATACATCGCTCTGATTATTCGAATTATTTTCTGGGGTAATCCTTCTGTTCTTAGTGCGTCTTCTAGTTTGGCTGTCGGAGTGTAAAGACGTGTTTTTATCAAAGCGGAGAATTTAAGTTTGTTGCAAACGGTTCGTGTGTGAAAACTAAGTATTTACAAGTGTGAGTGTTACAATTGTGAAGAATTGTTGTTTTAAAGTTGAGACTCCCAGGGGTAATTCTGTGGTGTCTCAGTTTTTGACTTCAAGGTCAGTAGCAATTTGAAGAAGTGAGGTTAGATAGGACTAACGGAGTGGAGTTACCATACTCGTGCGGTGGGTTTTGGTGCTACCAGAGTGTGTTTTGTTGACGGTTCGGCGTGTTTATTGGACATTGATTTTCGAGTTGTATTTCGGTTTCGGGCGTGTTTATTTGGAATTGGTGACGGACTTGGCTACGATTATTGACTTCCTGTTTGGCTGTGATTATTTTGACTTTGGTGAGTCGTTAGATTCTTTGAATTTTATATTATGCCTCCTGCGGGGAAACCTCGCAAGACGGCGAAGGGTGATGCCTCTGACGCTGCGTCTGGGGCAGTCACTGATGAGGTGATGGGGCCCCCTCCACCTGCGAAGTCTCGTCTCCGTCATACGGAGAGCGAGCTGAGCAGTTCGACCACCAAGCGCTTTAAGTCTGCTCCTGTTGCTGATGCTGCTGCTGCTGCTGCTGCTGTTGATGGTGTTAAGAGTGGTGCTGGTCGCGGTTCTGCTATTGGTACTGCTGCTGGTGGTGGTGTTGGTGGTGTTGCTGGTGGTGGTGTTGTTGGTGGTGTTGCTGCTGGTGGTGCAGTTGGTGGTGTTGCTAGTGGTGCTGCTGTTTCTGGCGCATGTACCACGTCGGATGCTGGTGCTGCTGCTGCTATCTCTGATAGCTCTGCGGTTGGTGGTGGTTTTGCTGCGGCGTTTCCCCTGTTGCCATCTGTTGGCAGGGAAAGCAGGCAGCGTAAAAGGGCTGTGGCTTCGGCTGCTGCCTTTTCTATGTGTGATGGTGGTGTTACTGTGGCTGACGTTAAGGTTGTCACTGACAGTTTCCGTGAGGTGCTGTTCGGTGAGAACCTTAGTGCGGAGACGATGGGCAGGCTCATGAGGCAGGCTAGTGGATATGAGGGCCTGGTGATGAAACTGCTGGTAGACAACGAGCGGTTGAGGGGTAGGCTGGACATCCTCCAGTCCCCCAGGCCGGTTCAGTCGATGACCACAGTGCCGGCTCCCGCTGCTAGGCCTGTTGCTCAGGCCCCAACGGTTGCTGCGGTGGTTAGGGCACAGGGTGTCGCGGTTCCCAGGCCTACACCCAAGCCTGTGGAAACCTGGTCGGTGGTCGTTCGCGACAAAAAGAAGGGCGCAACGTCCAAGGAGGTAGTTAGTAAGGTCGTCGAACAGGTCGGACCTACCCTTGGAGTCAGAGTGCACGAGATGCGGCCGCTGAAGAGGACTAGCGGTGCGGTCATTCGCACACCTTCGGCGGCGGAGAGGTCGAGGATTGCCTCGAACAAAAAGTTTGAGGAGGTCGGCCTGGAGGTGACTGTCAGCGACAAGCTTGGTCCAAGGGTGGTGGTTGCCGGAGTGCATGCGGTGATCACTCCTGATGAATTTATGTCCGAGTTGTTCGAGATGAACCTGAAGGAGCGAATGAGCTACGAGGTGTTCAAGAGGAGCGTTCGTCTGGTTACCAGTACCTGGAGGTCTGACCCTGCCGGACAGGTCAGCGTTGTGTTGGAGTGCAGTGAGCGTGCTGCGAACGCGCTCCTGGATGTCGGTAGGGTCTACGTGAAGTGGTTTAGCTTCAGGTTGCGGCAACAGGATGCGATCCCGCACTGCTACCGCTGCCTCGGCTTTGACCACCTGCAGCGTGAGTGCAGGATGGGGCAGGATGTGTGCAGGACGTGCGGGACGATGGGGCATCTGGCCTCACGTTGTGTTAACCCGGTGAGGTGCCGCAACTGTGAGATGAGGGGCCTGCCAGCGGACCATAGTATGCTGTCGTTTGCGTGTCCCACGTACTCGGCTATGGTTGCCAGGGCGAACGCCAGACACTAATGGAGTTGCGCCTTTTGCAGCTGAATTGTCAGCGCTCGAAGGCGGTGACGTGCGAGCTGGGGCAAGCTATGTGTCAGCTGGACGCTAGCTTTGCCCTGATCCAGGAGCCGTATTTCGCGAATGGTGATGTTAGGGGGATTCCGGGGGGGTTTCGCGTATTTACTGACGGTGTGGGAAAGACCGCGATTATAGTTAGGGACAGCGACGTGGACTGTACCAAATTAGTTGATAGCCAGCTTGGGGTGTGTGTTAGGGTAAAAGGGTGGTTTGGGGAGATGTTTCTGGCTAGCATCTACTGTAGGCCTGGCGTTTCATTGGAACCCTATCTAGGGTATATGGATACGGTACTACTCGCGGCGAGTAGTATTCCTGTTATCCTCGGCCTAGATGCGAACGCCTCCTCTCGTATGTGGTTCAGTAAGATCTCCAGACTTGGGTCTGGACATCCGAACCTCTTACGAGGAGGAGTGCTTAGTGAATGGTTGCTCTCGAGAGATTTGAGCGTTTTGAATGAGCCGAGTGAGCTATATACTTTCGATGGGCCAATGGGCGTCAGTGACATTGACGTGACAGCTGCGAATGGGGCGGCAATTACTGCTTTGGACTTTAATTGGAGAGTTTGTGACGATTGGGGGATAAGTGACCATAATCTCATCGAGATTAGGGTTACTTGTCCACAACGGACTAGGGAGACTGGTGGCGTTTTACGATGGCGAACGCGTGACGTTGATTGGGACCATTATCGGTACTGTTTTAGGGAGGCATTGTCATCGGTGTCAATTGAAGACTTTAGGCTACTAACGATTGACGACCAGGTTGACAAGATTGTCCGGACGGCATCTGCGGTGAATGATGCACTGTTGGGCCGAGCTAGTTATGCGAAGCCCAAAAGGGTCAAATGGTGGACCCCTGAGTTGGAGACGATGCGGCGGCGCGTTCGACACCTCCGGAACGTTTCCAGAGGGGTAGGCGTACCAATGCTGAAGATCTAGCTCAGCGTAGGACCGAGTATCTTGGCAGCCTTAAGACGTACAAGGACATGATTGTAACAGTTAAGGAGGACGAGTGGAGGAGATTTGTACAGGACAATAGGGATGACCCCTGGGGTAGGGTTTACCGTATCTGCAGGGGTAGAAAGAGTCAGGTGGACATAGGATGCCTCCATGTTGGCGACACCGTGTTGTCTTCATGGAGGGACTGCACGGACGCATTGTTGGGGGTCTTCTTTCCAAGGGCGGAGCCAGGCAACTATCCTCCCCCACCGGTGGAGGTTGCTGACCCTCCAAACTTGGTGAGGTCGGAATTAGATGAATGTTTTTGTCGGGTGAGAAGTAGGAAGTCCCCAGGTTTGGATGGGTTGACCGGAGAGATGTGTAAGAACATCTGGAAGGCCATCCCTGAATACCTGGAGGCGGTGTACGGTAGGTGCATTAATGAGGGCTACTTCCCGAAGGCATGGAAATGTGCTCGTGTTGTGGTACTCCTTAAGTCGCCTGATAGAGTGAGGAGTAATCCTCGCTCTTATCGGGGCATCAGCCTCTTGCCAGTATTTGGAAAAGTGCTGGAAAGAGTTATGGTGTACAGACTCAAGGAATGCTACAGCGAGGGCCCTTCATGCTACCAGTTTGGTTTTAGGGAAGGCAAATGCGTCGAAGACGCTTGGATGCATGTGAAGAGTTCTGTCGAACAATCATCTGCGAAGTATGTGCTTGGGCTTTTCATCGATTTTAAGGGAGCTTTCGATTATCTTTCGTGGGACAAGGTCTTACGAAGGCTATCGGAGGTTGGCTGTCGTGAGATGGGCATTTGGAGCAGCTATTTCGAGGGTAGAAAAGCGTGTGTTGTTGGATCCTTTGAAACAGTTTGGATGGAGGTTGTTCGGGGTTGTCCGCAGGGGTCCATCTGTGGTCCATTCATTTGGAATCTCATGATGGATACTCTGTTGAGGCAGCTCGGGCTGACATTCAAACTGTGTGCGTATGCGGATGACTTGCTCATCCTGATCGAAGGCCGGTCTCGTGCTGAGCTGGAGAGAAGAGGTGCCCAGGCCATTCGCATTGCTTGTGAGTGGGGTGTAGGGGTTGGTGTGGACGTCGCAGTGGATAAGACGGTGATGATGTTGCTTAAGGGCATATTGTCAACCGGGCGACCTCCGCTCATTAGAATTGGTGACAACAGCATTCGCTATGTGACTCAGGTCAGGTACCTCGGAATAGTTGTTGGGGAGCGTATGAGCTTCCAGGCTCATCTCACCCATGTCAGGCATAAGCTGGCAGCTATCGTTGGAAAGGTTAGGCGCATATTGAGGAGTGATTGGGGATTCAGCAGGCGTGCCGTCCGTATCATATACGATGGGCTTTTCGTCGCTTGTGCGGCGTATGGCGCGTCGGTGTGGTATAAGACGGTCATGTCTGTTGTTGGACAGAGTAAGATTCTCACGTGTCAGAGAATTGCACTCTTGGCATGTGTTCCGGTGTGTCGGACGGTCTCTACCGATGCTTTGCAGGTCCTTGTTGGTGTACCTCCGCTTGACTTGGAAGTGGTGCGTCGTAGCATTGCTTTCAGGGTCAAGAGGGGACTGCCACTTGGGACGAACGACTGGCTTTCTGTTTCGGAGCTCGAGATTGGGAGAGATAGGTATAAGGCCCTTTTGCAGGGGTGCCTCGTAGATAGGTGGCAGACGAGATGGACGAACAGCGACAAGGGAAGGGTGACTTATGGATTTATTCCGGACGTTACGTTCGTACGGGAACACCCTGACTTTGGCTTTGGCTTGAGTCTGGGGTTCATACTGACGGGACATGGCTCTTTCAATGCATTTTTGCATCGAATTGGCCAGACTGAATCAGCGGACTGTCGGTGTGGGAGGGGAACTGAGGACTGGAGGCATGTACTGACTTCGTGCCCGGACTATGATGACGTTAGGGATTTAGATAGTATGGGTATTACTCATACTGCGGGGGTGTGGGATTTCAGTAGGGTATTGTTGGACGATCGTACTTATGGTAGGTTGGGCGTTTTTGCCCTTGAGGTGTGTAGGCGTAGAAGGACGGCACTTTTAGCGGAGGTTGAACCTGCATCACCAAAATAGCGGTCTCCTGGTTAGCCTTTTTCTAGCTTGGCGTCCCGCTGGGGTGCTGACGGTTTTGATGTGTTATGCTGCTTGCTGTGATTGTCTGCTGTTTGCTGTTTCCCGACCTGCTGTTTGCGGCTTGATTTGTGGCTGCAGTTTTGGGTGTTGTGTGTTTGTACTGGTCAGCGTTTGACTGGTTGTGTTCTTGTTGTTGTGTATTGTGTCCGTGGCGCACGATGTCACTTTGAGTTCTCCCGTGAGGGTGGCTCCGTTTATTGTTGTGTTGTTTGAGTGTTTCTTGTTTGTTGTTAATACCATCTTGGTCACCAGTCCGAAGTTGTTTGGGACTTAAACTGGTAGTAGCATTTATGCTACGAGGCCTGACCGGAGGCTTAATTCTGGTCCCACGGGTGTCGGGAGCCCCAGGAATTTCGGTTCCTGCCCGACTATGGTGAGGCCCCCTTGTGGGAGCAACGTGGTGGCTGTGGTTTAGACCCAAATCGCGGGGAGAGCTATGCTGGCTCGGTGTGGAGTTACATTTTTAACCGGGTGCCGTGACCCATAGATCGGTAGGAGTTTAGATAGTCTCCGGCACCTTACCAAGGTGTGAGGTCATGTCCAAATAACATGGCTTTAAATTGGTACTCACTGGTGATTTTAATCATAGGTGGGGGCGTTGGTGGACGCATTGTATTCACTCGTGCTTTGGCACCGTGAGGTAACGTCCTAGGGCAGGTACTCACGTTAAACCACTGACTTAATGTTCTTAGTGCGTTATATTTATCCGTTCGCCTGATGGTATCAAACGCTTTTTTGAAATCGACGAACAGTAAATACAGGGTGGTACGCCATTCTACGGACTGTTCAATGATTATTCGTAAAGTGTTGGCCTGACCTACGCTGCTTTTATTCGGTCTGAAGTCTGCTTGTTCGTATTATGGTGTTAAGTAGAGTAATACCTCTCCAGTTATTACAGTCTTTTAAGTCGCCACTTTTCGGTAACTTTACAATGATGCCCTTCTTCCATGTAGGAGATAGCCTCTTTTCCTCCCATACTGATGTGATGTGAGGCAGTAGAGTTTCTACTGTATTGTATTAATAAATCTTCATGAATGTCTTTTTATTCTCTAGTGAGCAATCGCGGAACCTACACAGCTTTCTTATCTTAACATTCCTGACCAGTAAGCGATGTATAGCACTCGTATCTTTTGAGCAATATCACGCAGCTCCGTCCTTTGTTCATATTGTAGATTTCCTAAATCGAAACTGGCATGGATGCCTCATTTGGTCGACCACTACAGTATTCGAATGATTCCGTTTAAGCCCTGGCGCCATTTGTACATCAGGTCTGATAGTTTTAGGAAAACCTCGTATAAAAGAAACTTCCATTTATTTATGTTTTTGTAAGAAAATTATAAATACATTTAATTCATTGGTAACTACCCGGTTGGGTCATTGGCCTGGCATAGCCATGCGCTTCATCTAGTGCCCATCTTCTCCAATTTCATATACCAAGCGCCTGATCTTTCCATTGAAACTTTTCCTCTTTCTTGAATTCATTTGGGATCGCTTTCAAACAACTTTCTTGCTGGATTATATTGTTTAATTCTCACGACATGTCGTAGCTAACACATCTCTGCCATTTAATAAATTGAATACGTATTACTTTAATAAGATCTGCATACAATTCAAAGTTCATGCAATGACGATTTTCTCCACTGACGCAGATTGATCAATAAATTTTACGTAAAATCTCTTTTTCGAACACCTTAAAAACCTTAAAATAGCTCCATCCGCTTATACGCTTCAGCGTCTTGTAGAATACAAGTTTTGTTTGTCGAAAGAGGGTCTTTTGTCTTAACCAAAATAGCAGCTATTTCCAAGTATGATTCTTCGTTTTATCGCGAAACTAATGTAATTGATTTGGTTATGGCGGGTCTGAGGTACATAAATTCCTCAAAAACCTTGAAGTTATCAACTTTCAATTTTTCTACACTCTTTGTTCGTAGACACCATTACCTTAGTTTGGATTCTTTGACTGTCAGTAGCGTTGCCAAATATGCAGATCTATCAGTATTTGCGGTTTTTTGAAGCATTGAGCAGTTTTGAATTTTTTTGTTTAAGAAATCAGTTTTTATGTTAATTGTGCAGATTTTGCAGTCTTTAATATTTCAGGTTTTTATTTTCAATATTGTTATTTTAATTACAATTTCTAAAGTAAGAATTTCATCAGACTTGATTAATATAACTGTGGTGAGATTTACTCGTGCCTTTTATAATGCGATAGTGTAATTATACCCTTTTTTGGTCACTCATAATAAAAATAAAGAGAACTAACAAAGTGTGTGATACTCACATTTATGCCCAATAAAGTTTGGATTTTTTTTGGCAAAAGTACAGTGGGGTCACATTACATAGTACGTAAATAAAACTAATAAAATATCACTCATTCGTACGTACTAACGCAATAATGCGATCACATTGTTCTTTTGCCAAATAAAATGTATATTTTACATTGAAGCTACCTAGCGCTAGATGGCAGCAAACACATAAAAACTTTTTCTTTTTTAGAAATTACGATCTGTCAAACGTCAGCTGTTAAAATTTTAGCTAAATTCATCGATTAGTTTATTTGTTGTAGTCGTTTGAAATAACCAACATTTGGAAAAAAGTGAATTTCCTGTAGTGATTAAACACTAATATTTGAAAGGTAAAACGGCGAAAGAGACAAAAGAAAAGCTTGATAAACATTACGGCGAATCTGCTCCGTCAGATTATATGGTAAAATATTGGATTGCTGAATTTAAACGGGGCCGAACAAACACTGCAACAATACCATCAACAGGAAGGCCAAAAGAGGTGGTTACTGAAGAAAATATCAACAAAATCCTCGATATCGTTATGAATGGTCGCCGTGTCAAAACACGTGAGATTGCTGAAATGGTAAACATATCATATGAACGCGTGTTCAACATTTTGCATGAACATTTGCATATGAGATGGCAAGATGGGTGCCGCGTTTGCACAGTGTTGAACAAAAACGAATCGACAGATCACTTCACAGCGGTGTTTGGACATGATAAAGCATAATCCTGCTGATTTTTGGCGTAGATTAATAACTGTTGATGAAACGTGGGTCCACCACTACACACCTGAAACCAAAAATCAATCGAAGCAATGGTTGGAAGCTAGTGGAAGTGCTCCGAAGAAGGCGAAGACAGCGAAATCGGCTGACAAGGTTATGGCCACTGTATTTTGGGATGCACACGGAATATTGCTCATCGATTATCTTGAAAAGGGATCCACAATCACAGGAGAGTATTATCGTGCATTATTGGATCAATTGGTTGATGCAATCAACGAAAAACGACCACATTTAAATAAGAAAAAAATGCTCTTTCTTCAAGACAACGCACCGGTTCACACAGCATTAGATACGATGCTAAAACTACGGTAAATCCACTTCGAATTGGTTGATCATCCACCTTATAGTCCAGATTTTGCCCCTAGTGACTTTTTCCTGTTTTCAAACTTGAAAAAATGGCTCGCAGGAAAAAGATGCATCTCAAACGAAGAAGTGATTACCGAAACTAATGCGTATTTTGATTAGTTCCCAAAATCGTATTATTCAGATGGTATGAAAAGTTGGAAAATCGTCTTACTAAGTGTATTGAGCTGAAAGGAGACTATGTTGAGAAATGAATGGTTTTTGGAAAAAAAATTTTTTTTCCTACTTAGGTAGCTTCAATATCAATCCGCCCTCGTATGTTGTGCAATCCCACCATTTTCGAAATTACGTGATGTATTGTGAAAACAATAGCTTATCTAAAAAAAAAAACGGTTAACACCACTAGTTTCAGCAACCTCTAATTCGGTATACCCGCTGTGGGCTCCTCTTGTCGGAAAAAGTCGGTCACAGTGTCATCATATCATTTTAGTATATTACATTTAATTTGTTGTAAATAAAAAATACACTATGAAATCAATTATCGGGTATGTACTGTAAACCGTAATCGAGTAAAGGTATAATCGAATGAAAATTCAAATTGCTATAGTTTTACAAATCAGATAATTTTTGATATTTGGCCTTATTAGTTCACTTAATTATCGTTTAAATAACTTCGTTGATTATCAAAAGTATACAGTAATTGACATATTTAAGTTTTATTTGTCATTAAAAAATCTACTCGATTTTAATTTCACTCATTTCCGGTCTACAAAACATACCCGATACGGGTATATGTATATTTTTTATTTCTTTTAAGCATGAGCAGTTTTTTCACTTGAAAATCAATTTTTTTCTTCCTAATTTTCAGTTTTTCTAAAAAAATATATGGCAACACTGTCTGTCAGATACTTTTGATGCCGTCAAACACAGACCTGCATCACGTAATATGCGTCCGATTATATCAATACCGTATTAATAAGGTTATAAATTTTTAATAAAACATCTGAATCTCTTTATCATATTTTCCAAACGTAAGTCAAATTTTTAATAAGAATTAAACTCCAAAAATAATTCAATAAGCCATCAGGTAATTCATTACTTCTGGACAAGGACGAAAAATACTTAAAAATAATCCCTTCTTTACCAAATAATAAGAGTAAAATTTGTCACCTTCTGATTAAAACCTAATAAAGTATAATAATAAAATCTAAATTAAATTTATTATTTCCCAAAAGCTCTTCATCAACGCCCCAAAATAAAGCATCTTAAGAAATTAATTAAATTATTACTTTAAATGAACAGAGAATTAAATTTTAAGCATCCATAAGGATTTGGAAGCTAAATAATCTCAAGTGTTAAAGTCAAATACGAGCATTGATGTGATAAAAATTAATCATACATGAAACCCTACGAACCCAAACCACACGACAGCACAGCAAAGCATAGTACAGCATAGCACACCGAATAATATTTCATGTTCAGTTTCTATTAATTTGATGGGCATATAGAGAAAAGGTGATAGAAAGCAAAGCCTATTAAGTGTAAATTTATAAAGGACTACGACTACCATTGCCACTTGATGCATGTGAGTATTACTCACTCGTAATCTGCCAAGCCGTTATGTTCCATGACAAATGATTGCTAAACAATATTAACAACTGATGGGTTTATATGTAGGAAGACTATGGTTATTGGTTTACTGTCTAGTTTATGGTTGGTTGGTGTGTCTTATGTTGGCAGACAAAACAAAAAAAAGGAATTTTCCATATGAACACAATAGACAAGTCGATTTTTTATTATAGTTTTCCTCCGTTTCTTCCTTCTATTTATTCCCAATTTGCGAACACTTATGCTTTGGCTAAAGATCTATTTATTATACCTGCAAAATGATACATATAATATGTAAACACATACATACATACATATAGACAGGCGCAGGCACAGAATTAAGACGGAAGAACTATAAATTTTGTCACGGTAATGAATGACTGATTTGTATGCTATATCGCTCATATTACACATAAAATTTGTAGGTTTTCTTCTTCTTACAATCAACTTTGTTTAAACCACTAACCACGAAATTTATGAAGACACTCTATGGTACACTACACTTTATATTTAAGAACATATTGCTTAACATAATATGTATGAAAGGCAGAGAAAATTTGTATTGTACCTTTCTAAGTTTAAGCAAAATTTTACATTCTCGCTAATAATATTCCAGGAGCAGAACAGCATTGAATATAAACATCCTTAACATCCTGCTGGAAAAGATAATATGAGAAGCAGCTGTAAACATAGTTGGCACACTTCATATCAGACAACATATGCTACTTGTTTATGCCGACGACATCAACTTCATGGGTCGAACATTGCGAGAAATAGCTATCGCCTTTGAAGTGGTCGAGTAGGAATCTGCAAAAATGAGTCTGGCAGTGAACGGAAATAAAACGAAGGTGATGGTACCAGCGTACAAGATCTCAAGCGGACAGTGAAAGTTGTAGAGTACACCTTGGAGATAGTCAGCGGCTTAATCTACCATGGCTCGGCTAGGATAGGTTAGGTTAGGTAAGGTGTTGGACCACCCTAAATGTAAAGAGTCCCAGATGTTTGGCTCATTGTGATGCCACATGGATAAATGCCAACCCGGGGATCAAAAAGTTTCCATAGGAAACCAGTTAGTCTCCAAAATAAATCTCGCAATTGCGGCTACCCTTATCCTGGAGAGTTCGTTCAAAGATGACAAAAAGTAGGAGTTCGAGCAAGAGCCAGACTTTGACACATAAGGTGAAAGACAGTCTCATCCTCCTCTTTGAATCCACAACTCCTGCAAAAATCATTCGAGAGAATGCCAAGTCTATTGGCATGCCTTCCGATCAGACAGTGACCCTTTACGATCGCAATTGTGCGGTGTATGGGCACCCGACTTAGGAAGAGAAGACATTTAGTCCTCTTTTCACCGAGGTTGGTCCAGCAGAGCCTGGCGATAATGCACGAGACCTCATGCTGCCAACGATACTGAGCGTCGACATAAATTGACCGGAGAATATAAAGCGTAACCGAGGCAATCGGGACAACAATGATAGGCCCCGTTTGAAAGTATCAAGCTCAGTATATATCAACCTATATGACAGTCTTGTGTCGGAGTTTCTCATGAATATACAACATCCCACTCTGCCCCACATCTTACAGCTACCGGTGTAAACCTCAAGGGCATTTTGAGGAAACTCCCGTCCATCAGACCAGAATTCCCTCGTGGGTATATCAACGTGAAATCTCCTATCGAGAAAGTTATGAGGGATCATGTAATTGATCCGAAAATGTCTGAGAAACCCAATAATCGGAGCATGACCAAAGTCCAGATTTAGCTGCATTTAGCCTTACAGCCACCAACTTAGCTTTCTGCTAGAGAAGAAGGTCGGTGGGGAGCCAGTTAAGAATAGTAAATAAGGCTTTGGCTCGGTCAGTTTTGAGATAAAAAGAAGAACAATACTGGCTAATAGATGTTACTTGTGTTTATACCAACAGTTTAAAAACAAAGCTAGATAGCTCTTTCATAGAAGCCGTTGTCTTTCCTGTTTACAAAGAACGAGATCCCAGTCAACCTTCAGATTATAAAGGTATTTCATTTACTAACTGCACTGTGCTATTGATGGGAACATTAAGTGAAAGTGGTTAATAAGCGCCAAGTTCTTAATAAGCATGGAACAGAATTTTGTAAAACTCCATTTGTTCAGTTTATAAAAAGAATGTATTTGGATACACAATTTGTTGTGTGGACTGGTAAAGATTGTGATGTTATTTTGAAACAAAGTCAGGTGCTAAGCAAGGTCTGTCCTTACTTCTTGCTTTGAAAATTAATGATCTGCCCAAATATTTGTTAGGTTCCAAGGGATAATAGGTTTGCGTAGAACTCTATCATCTTTAAATACGTATCAGCATATATAGCGATTTCCTCTCTTTTTACAAGTAAGTTCAGGTCATTATGGATATTCGAATTTCTTATAAACCACGGAACATTGGTTGTCAGACGCAATATTTTATTTTGTTGCCTTTGTATTCATTCATTGTTAGAATCTGAAGCACTAGATTCGCTTAAACATTGCATTATAAAAAAGGAGGTTGCAGTCTAAGCTAAATACCGAATTTCTATTAATAAGCCAATTTATTTATATCGTCTTTGATTTTATTTATGTCAACTTCTCATCAATGTGGATTTTCCATGCTCTTCGAAGGCAAAATATATTCCCCAGTATTTAGCCTCAGAACCTTGGTAGATAATTTATACAGTGTGAATGTAATGTAAGTATATGTGTCCAACGCTTCAACTAGGTCTCCAGCTGTGCTGTATGATCTTAAAAATACCTATTTGCTTCCTGTGGGTCTTCACAAGCACTTAAGATAGCTGTGTCATCGCGACTGTATGACTGCATGTTGGCATACTCCCTCTATAGATTGAGGTTCACTTATGCAAGTAATCGCCTTACTTAACCTTTAACTTACATTCAGTTAAAAATTCTTGTAATAGGTTGCCGGCATTTGATAGCAAATTTTATTTCAGTCGGAGTAGTATTTTTTTCCTTTGAGAACCCTTCTTATGACACTCACCAGTCTGGGTGTTTGTTGATTGTGCTATGTTTGTTTCTAAACCTAAATTGATGATCATATTCACTAGTGGTGCATATAATTTTGTAATTAGTGCATTTTCAACAGGGTTGCAAAAACCCGGTTTTTTTAATAAAATACAACCCACCAGGTGTTATTGGATTTTTTCATAGGTATTTATGGGTTTTATAACTGCTTTCGAATTTCGTTTAAGTTGGCATATTTTTCGCTTCTAGTACAATAACATTTTTTTTTTAGTATTTATAATGCAGAGTGAAAAACACTCTTAGTGCGATCAAGGCATCATTGTGCACTATGATATACTGTAATAACTTCGTCTATAGGAAAAGGGCCGTAATGAAATATAAAAAAGACGGACAGATAAAGTTTTCCTCTTGTATGACAAGGTTCGGTCTCACATCGCCAAAGTTTCCAAACAATTGTTAAGAAAAATCAAATGCCAGTCCCGCCGTAATCTCAACACTCGTATTGATCCTTCTGAATATTGTCTGTTTCGACGGAGACAATCACCCCTATCATGAATAACATGGGAAATTTCTATTCCCATGAAATTTGCATTCCCCTCAAAGGGAACATTTTTACCTTGAATCTCCTATGAAATTTTTGTTCCCTTTTTACAAGCTATCATTTTACGTTGAATGTTAACAAAAATAAATAATGAAAAAAAAAGAAATAAATAATTAAATGATAAGTGTAACTCTCCAGTGAAAATGATGTGAACAAATCAATGGGAAAAGGAACAAATTTTGAGGGAAAATACTATTCACGATTAGGGGAATTCTGACAAGGCTATCATTCCCCACTGAATAATCAGAAAACATTCCACGGGAAAATTATTTATGATTGCAATTGTGGGAAATGGGAAAACCGTTTGAGGCAAAAATTATTCATGATAAGGGTGAATATCTTTCGCCATGTCACCGAAGCACTTCTTTAAAAGAAATATAAAATAAGCTTCAAAGTGTATCGATTAAAAAGGCGAGAAGTTTTCGGACATTGGCTGAGAGGTGAGAAAAGAAGTAAAGCAGTGATTCGATATATTTTACTTTGTTAAATTTGTTAATTCATTATCTTTTTGAGCTAAAAAAAAACGGACCGAATTAAATCATACTCCCAGTACGTAAAATTAAATTATTTTTGTTGAAAAAAAAACAACGAAAATAAATAAAAAAAAAACCTCCAGGTTTTTTAAATATAATACCCAATAAACACCGGGTGGGCTTAATTGGGATACCCAATGGGTTGCCAATCCTGTTTCTCAAACAGCTTGAATGTAAAGGGTGTCAAAAATTGGAGTATAATTTTAATTTTGAAAAAAAGACTCCTTCAGATATTAAAAGTATTATTTCAGTTTTTTACAAATAGGTTCCGGTTAAGGTTAAAAAATTCGAAAAAATGGCAGCAAAATTAAAATAATACCTCAATTTTGGACATCCTGTATTAGACAACAGGCATATTAGATAAGCGATGCTAACATTGGTAATTCTTTGACATTATCTGTAGTATTCTGGATGAAAGCTTGCCTCAAATATTCCACAAATAAGTTCCCGCTTTCAAAATCTTCTCTCGCCAAGTCTCCATTCGACTTTCGCTGCCAGGTCTGTTTATAATTGGTCTTTTGAAGTTTCTTGCTGCGCGCCGTAAAAAATAATCGAAATCTGCGATCACATCCTGATCTTTAAAGTAATTATTTTAAATATCTCAATGCAATAATGTATGAGTATTCACAAAATAAATTAGCTTGCGAATTATTTCTAATTCTTTAGCGACTTAAGCTTATTTTTCTTTTTTGTAATTGAGTTTTAATTGAAAGCTACTGCCCTCTATAATGGCCTGAATTAGTCACATGGATCACTAGTAGAACAGCTGTAGTTCGAAATTATTCAATAAACTGAAAATTAATACAGTTAATCAAAGATTGGACAGTAAAAGGAACAACAAGAATATGCAAACGGAAGCAATTACTTCATAGATATATAATTACAGATAAAAACCCAGTGGGTTAATAGCGTTTAATTATGACAGATATAGTGCAGCACGCGAACAGACATGTCTTGTATGGGATGTTTTTTTTAACATCTGATAGTTGCTTTTGGTTTCTTTGGTCAAATGACGGTCAGAATGTTACTGTCTATGATGAACGGTGTAGGTATATGATTAGAAATTATTTCATATCTCAATTAGCTGCCACAAAACTTGCTGACATGTGGTTCCAACAGGACAAAGCCACATGCCACACAGTGCACGTTATAATTGATTTACTCAAAGAACTATTGACGAAAGAGTAATTTCACATAATGGTCCAATTAATTGGCCACCAAGATCAAATGTATCAGTGCCAGCAACCACTAGGAATGTATGATGCAGAATTTAACTATCTATGGGTTAAATTCAAAATAAGGCACATCTTTTACATTTCGCGTTCCTGTATAGAAGTAAAGGAGGTTACTTTATCTGGCTTAGATCTTTCCGACTCCATATCGAGTATCCTTGTGAATTACCCAAACTGTGAAATTTTTGTTGCTGATGCTTTCAATGTTCATAATTCGCCGTGGCTACGCCATTCATGGCGCACAGTTCTAGAAGGCCAATATGGAGAGTTGTTTGCTGCATACAACCACCTTGCGCAATTAGTGAATGAACCTACTCACATGTCGTATGTAGATGGGCACCATAATAACACTTTCGACCGTTTCCTCACTAAACACCCTGAAAATTATGTAGTTGAGGTCCTTGAACCACTCGGAAATTCGGACCACTCTACCATTTCTGCTTCTTTCCCGTACTCCACTCTTCACAACGCTTCACATACAGCTACGAAGCGCTTAATTTTTAATTACTGAAAAGCTCGTTGGGCTGAGCTCAGTGATTCCTATCGAAATTTCAATCGGAAACTTTGTTTTCTTGATACTAACGTGAATGCCAAGGCCAAATTGGTTGCCAATATAATAAACTTAGAGATGGATAATTTCATTCCATCCTGAAAGCTTCCGATTAATAAATCTTGGTTTAATCAAACGTGCAAGCTTGCAGTCAGATCCATACTGATTCGCTATGCAAACAAGCGAGTTCTTCGTGTGCCGCAATACTTGGGCGCGAAAAGACTCTATACGATCAGCGCCTACGTGCTAAAATTCTTACTTTTCCGCGAGGAAGTAAGAACTTTTGGTCATTCATTAAAAGGCTTAGGAACAACGCTAGCTCGGTTCCAGTCCTTATGAAGAATGACCAAAACTTTCACTAACCCGGTTGAAAAGGCAAACCTTCTTCTGGCTCAAATATTTGCAAGAAATTTGACCACTGCCCGAACCAGAAAGAATACCAGTGACTATGCCTAGTATATTCTTTCGAGCCCGTCCAGTAAAAATGGTTCTTGCAAATTTCAACGTCATTAAGTCTTCCGGACTGGATGGCATTCCAGTGCTCTTCGACACCAGCGTGTCCATTGGCTTATCTTTTCAGTGCGCCTAATCGTGCGGGTGTTTTTCCATCTTGCTGGAAGGTTGCCTATGTAACGCCAATCTCTAAAAAGCGTGAAGCAAATAACCCTGCAAGCTATCGCCCAATAGCAGTTGTTCGGCACTTTCTAAAGTTATGGAAAGTATGATTAATCACCACCTTGAGAGTTATTACAGTCCATGAATTTGCCAAGCGATCGCCAGTTTGGTTTCCGTAAAAGTCGTTCTACTGGTGATCTGCTGGCGTTACTCTCCGAAAGGTGGAATAGGTTCATTCATGGATTTGGTGAGAGTAAGGTTGTGGCCCTTGATATTTCCAAGGCGTTTGACAGGGTTTGGCAGGAAGCTCTCACATCCAAACTTATTGCTTTTTTTTGATTCATATCGAGCTTTCTCAGAAATCGCACTATAAGAGTAGTTATAGATGAGATCTCATCCAACGAGTTCAGGATAAATTCATGGATACCGCAAGGCTCTGCTCTTTCTCCAACTCTATTTCTTATATTTCTTAACGACATTCTTTTTCTTATTTCTAATCCTATCTACTCCTTTGCAGATGACAGCAACATTTGTCATTCATATTCTTTCGATCGTAGGCCGAGCCTTTTGGAGATTGGGGCGCAGAGGCAGAATATGAACGACAAGCTTACAAACGACCTGACGAACAGGGTCGATTGTAATGCGTGCAAGACGTGGTGGTGTGTGTTGTCATCTGTGTCCATGGGTAATGTAGGTATTGAAGAATCAGATGCTCTTGCTGTCTGGACATGAGAATTCACTTTGACATTCGTTGGAATGATCACATATTTCGAGTGTCGAAAAAAGCTTTTTTAAGACGGTGCAGGAATTACTTCACTTCATCTGATCTCTCTAATATTTACAAGTCCTATATCCGACCCAAATCGGAATACAAGTCTCATGTATGGGCCGATGCTTCAAAGTCTATTTTGGAGCTTCTCGACCGCGTAAATGAGAGGGCGAAGGTTTTTATTAAGCACGGTAGGGTAGCCAACTCTATCGATTCAATGTGGCGTGTGTTTCATTGTTCTATTAGTACTATAAAGGAATGTGTTCTGACGAAATTAAGGAACTAATTCTTATTAATCATATATATACGTAATACTCGTATTTCTCGAGCTCATTCCTTTGTAGTTAATTATCCAGTGAATCGCACAACGCATTATAGGGAGAATTCCTTCTTTGGTCGCACTCTTCGTTTGTGGAACAATCTTCTTGTCACTTACAACATGGGCAAATTTAAATCGAACGGCCATAGACACTACTCTATTCATCATCCTCTCCGCAATCTAATTTCCTCGCATCATGAAACTTTCTTTTGTACAAAGCTGGTTTCATTAATATTAAAAATATGTTTCTTTTTTTATTATGATTTATATGTATAGAACTGTAAAAGATGAAAATAGTACATACGTACACTGCGCGTCATCATGATGGCACCCTCCTTTTACTTAGAGTTAATGTTAAATATTATCTGAACCAATTGCGATATGACCATAAAATTTCCATTTAGTAGACTCCTATCAATTTCCTTTAAAATAAAGTAACAATGGTTCAGATAATATTTAACATAAACCACAGTAACACGCGAGACCGTCTTGAGGTCGCAAAAGACGTTATATGTGAGACTAAGCCCAAACCCTTATTCATCAAAACTTGTTCATCATTACTGAAGATCAGACGTGAGTTTATAAGTACGACGTGCAATCCAGACATCAAGCAAGTGAGCCGAGTTAAAAAAAACCACGTCGTTTTCAAATGGTAATGACCACGATTTTTTACATGAATTTTTGCCAGAAGGCCAGACAGTAAACAAAGAGTATTATTTGGGCGCTATAAGACGTTTGCGTGAAGCAATTCGCCGAAAGTCACTCGTGCATTTTGCACCATGATAACACACCGTTGCACAGTGCCATCGTTATTCAAATTTTTGACAAAATATGCCACAAACAGCCATCGACTTCATCTGATTTGGCTCCCTATGACTTTTTTTTTTGTTCAATGCGTTGCTGATATAGTGGAAAATTCTCAGGAAGCACTGATATATATTCCAACAACCGTATATAAAAAATTCTTCGAGGATTTGATCAAGCTCTGACAGAAACGTGTTGCAGTCGATGGGGATTATTTTAAAGCAGAAATATAGATTTAGATGAATAAGCTTGTATTTTTAATTATCTGGATAAATTTGACTAAACAAAGTCTGAGATATTCTACTTCTAAAATTTGTAAGAGAGAAGCCAAAATGAAGACTTCAAAGAAAGGCAAGAATCAAACAATATGTACAACAAAAAAGTTCCTTTGTAGGTAGGACACAAATGAAATAATGCACTTGATATGCTTTTCAATTCCTAAATGAACGAAACCATAATATGGTTTTGCACAGAAAACTACACACAACCTATAAACGACTTAAGTACATATGACTTTAATGCTCATCATCCAACATTTTTTTTTTGTGTTCTTGTGCATTTCAGTAAAAATGATTGTCTATTGAAAGTTAAAAAATCGATTAAATGCTAAAAGTATATTAATGAATTGTATGAGACGAACTGTTTTGTTCACATATAAGAGGCTTATCGGGATCATCATAATTCATACTCTGGAGTAAAACATGTTATTGATGTTGATACTCAACCATTTTTATTTCTTCTTTCAATAATGTCTTCTTCATATCTAAGCAACGAGTGTGAAAGTGTGTGTATGCATGTACCTTGTCATAGAACTTTTATCATCTGTTCAAATGGCTGATGCCAAAGCTTCTTCTTTTTATAATTCTATATCACCTGCATTGATTTGTTTGTCTTCATGGTTATGAATATTTTCTATGACTATCGTTTTCTTTTTTATACTCGACTCATATGATTAAAGTCAGGATAGTAAAAATGATAACCTTTAATCAAATTCGATTTCCTTAGGGACTTATTTAACAATCACGCATACACAGTGAGAGATAAGTACATATTTATTACAAATATACACATTCAATCATCTAACTATTCAAAAACAAATTCATTTATCCATTAAGGATTCATTCTTAAGCCATATATTTGATATTATAAAAGGATAAGATTTTAAAAGGTAGAAAGCATCTTTTCATTTATGCGAACATATAAAAGTTTGTTTTTATTTCTTTTCTGAATCATAATTAGAAAAGTGTTATTAATGAAATAGCAGTGAGGCCTCCATAACTGACACCCAATTTACACGATGAATTCAAAGGCATGCCTTTTTTTGAATTCTCTTTTGAATGAATACAAAAAATTTCATTAATAACAGAAATGGTGCAAAATTATCATATTTGGGGCTCATAAAACCCAAATGTATTCATACAGAAGCCAATGCACCCATTACGAGTGACTGATTGGTTCGGTTTGTGGAGCGGATGCATCTTTGGCTCATATTTCATATTTCACAACTATTACGGTCCATGGAGACACTTATCGCATCATGACAACCGATTTTCTGTGCCCGCTTTTCATGGTATTGATATGAACAGGATGGTGCAACTTGCCACACATTTCATGCCGCAACCGATTTATTGCGTCAAACGTTTGATGGCCGTTTAATTAGCGGAAATTGTGATATCAGTTGGCAGCCAAGAAGCTGCAATTTGACATCGTTAAACCATTCTCTTGGGGCGCCGTTAAAGACAAGTATTATGCCTACAAACTAGAGACAATTGAGTATTTGAAGGCCAACATTCGTGATGCCATTGCCGAGATACGATCCAATACACTCAAAAAAGTTCTCGAAAACTGGTCTGATCGAATTGGGTACTGTGAGGTCAGCCGCGGCAGCCATATGTATGAAATAATATATAATTTTTAACCGGACCAATTGTATTGTACAACAAAAAAAAATTATTTTAATTTCATTATTTTATTGTTTTTTTTAAATTTAAACTCTAAAATTGCACACCTTATATATATAAGTCAGGCGCCAGTATACAACGTAGCCGTAAAATATTTCTACTCAAAGTCTCGGTTTCTGGATATTGTTTAAAGAGTCAATGCGTTCCACCCTTATCACAAAGTCGATTGATAATTTCATGCTCTTCATAGTCATCAGAATCGTATGTTTTCATCAGATTATACACATCTCTATTTGAATTTGTGTTACGCTGAACAAAAACATTTTCACGTTTTAAAATGCATATATTCTCTGTGCGTACCCTGTCACCCTGTTAAAGGTATTTTTTTTCACACACATTATTAATAATTCCCAACGTTGCTCAAGCGTAAATCGATTGATTTCGTTCAGTGGAGATAATATAATGAATTGTGTGACAGAATAGAATGTCATATGTATTGGCAGATTCGAAATAACCGCTGGTTTAAATTTTAACTTCTAAATTCTAAACTATTCAAATTCCTGTGGACGTCCACCAAAGTATTTGTACCATTTGCAGAAAAAATTTAAACGCTCTTTTAGGAATACTAAGATTTCTCGGAATACATAAACCAAAATCTGAGCAATATCGGAATTATGGAAACCAAATCACTTACCACTTTCGTGCAGCAATGTCTCTTTATAGGTATATACTTTTGCGCTTTATTCGCTTTGATAACGAACAAACTCGATCAAGGCGTGTTGAAATTGATTAACGTGCTGCCATTAGAGACATCTAAACCATGCTAATGAGAATTTATTTAAAAGTTACAAACCAAGATAGAGTATTACCGTTGATGAACAATTGTTTGGGTATAAAGAACGTACACGGTTCATGCTATCAAAGCCAGAAAAGTATGGCATTAAAATCTTTTGGGCGTGTTAGTTTAGGTTAGGTAAGGGAGTGGATCCCCCTAAAGGGAAGAAGTCACACTTAGGTCAGATATTTGGCCCATTGTGATGCCACATGCATAAATGTCAACCAGGGGATCAAACAGTCTCTATAGAAAACTATTTCACCTTCAAAATAAATCTCGCGATCGGGGCCACCTTTATCCTGGAAAGTTCAGTCAAAGATGACTAAAATTCGTAGTTCAAGGACCTCCGTCTTCTAGCAGGAAGGAATGCAAAGTCGATTGACATGCCTCCCAATCAGACAGGTTGGTCCAGCAGAGCCCGGCGATTTCACACTTGCCCTCATGCTGCCAACAATATTGAGCGTCGACACAAACTAAACGGAGAATATCCAGGTTAACCGCGGCAATCGGAACACCAATGCTAAGCCCTTTTCCGAAAGTATCGAGCTCAATACCCATCCTAGCCAATTTGTGAGCAACGTAATTACCGACGATATTCCTGTGTTTCGGAACCTATATAAGACTTACCTTCGAGGGAACCTAGATTTCCATAACAAACCTACGGCATTCGTGGACTAGGATAGACGTCGAAGTAACATTTGCGAAAGACCTTATAGCATCAACTCCGTTTTTTGACGCTAAGACCGCACGACAAACACCATTATATAACGAGTTTGAGGGCCTGACCCCGATGAGAGGGTATGTGGATCGATACCCGACACTAAAATAGCCAGGTCATTCGCAAAACCAAAGACCCTTAAACCACATCGCTACATATTCCAAAAATACAGCGATGTTCCACAGCAAAGGCGAGAGGATCCCTCTTGTAGGGTTCCTCTATTCACTGCCCTTACAAAGTTAGTATTGCCAATGGAGGCTGTAATAAGCCACATATTCGCCCACATTACATTGTTGAAAGCCTAGACATAATTCGGAGTGCAGCTCTCCTATTTCTGTACCGCATCGTTTGATCCATTCTGGACAAAGATGGGGGGGCCCTTGACAGCATTAGCTTTATTACCTGGTCTTACCTTGGCAATTCCAATACTCTGCGAAGAGGTATCTTTCACACTACTGCAAGAGGGTGAAACGAGGGTAGGCTAGGCTGCAAGTGGTGGTCTTTCCCTAGAAGGCCCTCCTAGAGGGTTAGGAATTTTGTGTGAAGAAGACCACCCTTGAGGGTTGGATGTCTTATTTGAATTAGAAAGCCCACCTGAAAGGTTGGCCATTGAAGCAAAGCCGAGAAGCACCCCCTTTGGGTTGAGCTTCGTGTCACAGGCAAATTGCGAATTATTTTTTTGTTTTGTTTCTTATTAGTTGTTTTTATAAAAGAGCTCAATTTGGATTCCATAAGTGTGGCGGAATAGAAGTCGACTAGATCATCATAGCCGGGTAGGTGAAACTCCGTTCGCAACGTATTTCTTTCTTTTCCTATCCCAGGAAAAGAAGGGCCTCTGCCCTGGCCGATCCTTCGCACGGGTCGCATAACACCATGATTCAGCCCTCACCTTCCACCATAATCAAGAAGCGAGCTTCAAAGCACGAACTATAAGAAGTTAGGCTCTGGCACCACCTCAGGATTTTAGCTAAATCTAGCATCACAAGACACCCTGTAGGTTTATTACCATCAGGCACCCTCTTGGAGGGTTCAGTAGAAGGATTTTGCGCCTTTGGGCGTGTTACTCGGCAGAAATATGAGTGCAGATAATTTTAAGTTGATGAAGCCTTACACTGGTGGGGAACAATGAGAATAAACAAAACATTTCTGCCATCAAATATGCAGCCTCATTAAGATAGGTAAGAATTAGTATGTTTATATATCTTTGTAAAACTATAAAGCTTAATTAAAACACACAAATTCCTATTTTTCAGATATTTTTTATAGTGGTACCAGGGTACCCTGTAACCCTATTAAGGGTACAATATATAAATTGACTTACCAATTCCTCCAAGCTGAGCCACGGTTGTCGTATACCACCCTGAATAACCCCCGTTATAATCCCCGCGTGGCGGTCGCATCGATCCAACGGTCTCTGTGTTAAAATCCTGCTAAATCTTAGCATTGTAGCTTGAAATTTGCAAAAGTTACGTCAATAAAAGCAAATTAACCATCAGAGAGATAGCGGAGGTCTTGAAGATTGCCATAGATCCATCCAAGATATTTTGCTTAATGATTTGGGAATACATGATGGTGGCAAAAATAATCAATTTCATGCAAAAGAGTGACCGTGTTGAAGTCGGAAAAGACATGATTTGCAAAGCTGAATCCGATTCCACATTCATCAAAAGGATCATTACTGGGGACGAGTCGTGGGCGCAGTCCAGATATCACGCAATTGAATGGCGTTCACCAAATGAGACGAGACCAAAAAAATAACGTCGTTTTTAGCCAAAAAAGAAGTCACCAAGCCGTTTTCTTCGAAAATGACATCAATCATGTCTTGCCACAGTGTAGTTCTCTACAACTCTTTTCCTCATTCGGAGTCTGTCATATCGGCCATCTCATTTTTAAACGATATATTTTCGCCTGTAAGTGTTCTGTATATGTGTCTTCTGATCGTTTTGTTTCTCCGTCTCTTTTTGTGTGACTATATAATTCTAGTTTTGTCCTGCTGGTCACCTCTTGTTTGCTCATTAAGTTTTTTTTAAGATCTGAATATTATCCACCTGCAGCCGCCTATCTGTTTTTTAGGTCTTTGTCTAGTTTTCCATTCACTCACATCACTGCTTCAAGATATCGAAACTTAGTTCTTTTGTTCCGATCCGGATGCAGTGTCGAAATCTTTCTCGGCTTATTGTCATCGTCTCTGTTTTGTTAATTTTTACATGAAATCTCTGGTGGTCATCTCATTGAGCTTAAGGTTGCTTTGCAATTCATTCACCGTATCTGCAATAAATACCCAGTCGTCCGTGTTTGCAATCCTATTCGTTCTTACTGGTTTCCATTATCTATTGGTTAACACTAATTCATCCAGAAAAATGGTATTTTGATAAAACCCGGAACACCCATTAAAAAAACGTTACGGAAATTTGCCAAAAGAAACTGAATAAATGACAGGCAATATGGCCAATTTCTACTGTCAAATTTCTTAAGTCCCTATCTAAAGATACGTTATTTACCTCTCATTAATGTCTCAATTAAACTTCAATTATTAGTAACCCTTTGAGCGCCAATGATAGTGGTGGCATCAAAATTGCCTGGTTTTCCGTTGAACTCAATTTCATGTTTATCGAAACAGAAACAAAACAAAAAACTAAGAAGTTTAAGTAAAATAAAAATTACTCTGCCACCTACAACAACTAGGGTGGTCCATTCAAGTGCAACAGTTTGTTGTCTATTCCATAAAATGACATTGAAATCATAAATTTAATGTAATGGGGGGAGCATTCTACACAACATTACTCGCCTTCTGTGAAGTTCATCTAATTTATCAGTTGTGCAGCGATGGGAGAAACAAGAATTCTGATGTTGTAGTAATAGTCACAGTTGGAAACTTAAACTCCGAACAAAACAAGATACAACACAATTCGTGTAACTATATTGCATAGTTTATTAGTTTAAAACAGCAATGGGGAGCAACAACACTTAAAACATTTAAAATTACATACTGTTTTACAAACTAATGATCGAACACAGTTCCAGCACTCAGTCATTCTTCTTCTCTAAACATTTATTCAAATGTATTGGTGAAACCATTATTTGGCCGTTGTTGCTATTTCTGTAGGCAGAGATAGTCAGTCAGTCCATGGCGCTTTATTTAATAGATGGCAATTGATTTAAATGATTTTTGCTGCTTGTGTTTTGTTATTATTGTTTCTTGTGTTTATTTACTTTTTAGTTTTCATATTGAAATATTTTTCGTTTTCTGACTCTGACTGTTTGGTTCATGTATTTTCGATATTTTGTGGTTTTGCTTGTTTGTTTTACTCTCAATAGACATACATAGTTGGTCGTAATTTGTATATTTTATTGGCCATTTTAGCAATTAAAATTGAAATGAAAAAAAGAAAAAATAATTTTCGCAGAACTGTCGACACAATTGCCACTATTTCGTTCATTATATATTTTCAGTTGTTCTTTATGTATTTATTTGTTTACAGTCGTAATGCATTTGTTTTTCTAATGCGTATGTACTCGTACTTGAATCTTAATTACATTTCGACATATAATATTGTTACGAAAATGGAAATGCTAAAGACAAAATTCACCACATCAGGGACATATTATGAGCTTTTAACTATAAAATTTATTGGCTTGTGTCAAGGCTTAGTAGCAACCTGTACTAATTAAGAGTGCTACCATCCGCATTTCTGACGATGTTACCAGTTCGATTCCTTTTTGTGTTTATAAAGTTCTTTTAGACCATTTGTGTTAACGTAGCTAAATCGAAGATTCGTGTCTGTACTAGAACATTCGAAACTAATGATGAAATACTATAAAAAAAGTTAGTGATCGTTTGGCTGTCAATAAGTAAATTCGCGTTCAGGCGTAAATAAAAAGTGTTGTATAAGCGAATTTACTGTATTTAAACATAGTATATAAAAGTTATAGTGCAATTAATAAAGACCGTAAAAACAACAACAAAAGTAGAGTTTTTTTATTTTAGAGCAATATAAAAGAACTCAAACGTTTTAAAAAGATTAATACGTAGCAATATAATAATTAGCAGCTGTGTGGAAAAAAAGTTATCTTAGTTTCACGATCCAAATCTAACTAAATTTAGGATGAGAAAAATGAATATGACACAATTATTGAATCTCCCACATAAAATATATTTGTACTGACAAGGCACACTGAACAGGGTAGTGTTGCCTATACAACAACTAACTTTTAAACAAAAACAACATATATTTGTTGCTTTTTTTGTGAAATAAAATGCACCTAACCCTCTTCTTACACTCGATAAATTCCAAACGATATTGTGCAAAAAATGGCTTAAGTAGAGGATTAAGTGTATAATAAGAAAACATTTAACTTTTATAATAAAACACACCTGAGTCTGTTCGTACATTTTACTTACGTTTCAAACAATACCGTGCAAAAAATCATGCAAAATCAGGATTAAACTAAATAATGCTATTGATAATGAAGAATCACTGCATTACATTAAAAAAAAAAAAACAGTCAGCCGAACCGGCAACACCACCTTCCTAAATGTTCCTTGGTTGTTAATGCTGAAAAGTAAAACTTTAAACCTTTAGTTGCATTTGAAGGATTTCGAATAGGATAAGAAACATAGAAATGATAGTCCAAAGTAATATATCACTAACATACGATATGCAGATGACACCACTACCACCTTCCGACAATATCGGATTGACAAGATTGTTCAGAGTAGCAAATATTCCAACTTGAAAATCAATAACTCGAAAATAAGAATCATGATTGTTAGCAGAAAATATACTCCATATGAAGATGCATAGATAACTATTTCAAGTAAAGGGTGGTCCAATTAAAACACACGTTTGTTAATGGTAAATAAAACAAAAAGTTTTCAAAGAATTATCTTAATATTTTTTATTATAATAGAAGGATCTATCACAATAATGTGTAAAACAAAATATCGGCCAAATGCTCGCCACCGTTTCGGTGGCATTCCTCTATCTGTATTTCAATGACCCTGATCTCAATTTTTGGGCACAAGAAGTCCGTTATCATCATGCGATAGTACGCCGAAGTACGGCCCGATAGCGACGCCAGCCCATAAACTGGCACTGTTTCCACATTTCCTACATACCCGGTTTGTTGAAATTTGCTCATAATTCTCTTGATTGTGTACACATATGGTCGATTATGCCGAACAAAAAAATTACAAATTGCACGAAATGCATTTTCGCTGCTCAATTGTGTACATATCTATGGTTGAGTTTGTCAAGCACCGAAACAACGATATAATAAATTAAAAAAATCCTGACGTTAAGCTTTGAGTGACAGTCGTATTTTACATGAGTATTGCGACGCTGGCACCCTTACGGTGCCCTAGGCACGGGTGGAATAACGTCCACCAATGCTCTCCACCACTGATAATTACAAATGAGTACCAAATTTAAAGGCGCGTTGTTAGGACGCTAGCCTTTACAGCTTGGTGAAGCGTTGGAGACCATCGAAACTCCTGCAGTGATATGGATCACAGCACCCAGTTGAGGAGATGCAACACCATATCGAACTTCACGCTCTGCTTGAGTTTTGGCCTTAAATCACAGTCACCACGATGCTTCCACAAGGGGCCTACCCAAAAGTCGGGCAGCGACCAACGCATTGGGGCTTTCAATTCCCGTGGCTCCAGAATACCTGTGGTCAGGTTTCATAGCACGAGGGTGTGGGAAACTCACCCACGTAGGGTGGGCGGTGCGGAGAATACACCCACGTGCTACCTCTAGTTTCGACCCCGTAACGGCCCAGACTGGTCTCAGTGAGGTGCGACTGACAATTAGCATCGTACATTATGGTTGGAGCACCCTTTATTTTGGTAGCTGGTTAATTGATGATTGGACATTTGACAAAGAAATAAAGTGCCCTATTGAACAGAGAGAGAGTTCGTCATTAATTTTAGACTACGTATGGTTTTGGTTAAATGCTACGTCTGGTGTGTTCTATCTTATATGGCTGTGAAACATGAACACTAAAAGTAGCTGATGCTTTCGAGATGTGGATATATAAGAGGTTCTCAAAAATCTACTGGGTAGACCATACAACTAATAATGAAGTTTTAAATCGCATGCGAATGGACAGAAAATTTCTGAAGACAATAGCAAATGGAGAGTAATATTCTAGTTTTGTTAAACAAATTGTATGAAATAAGAGAGATGTATTGTAAAAATACATTGTAATTTTTTAAATGAAACTGAAAGCAAGTGATCGCTTATATAGGGTGGGCCATCTATCGAATTAAATTTGAACCAGCGCTTATTTCGAATCCGAAAATACTTTTGTCATTGTAATCTGTCACAAAATTCAGTATATTATCTCCACTGAACGAAATGCATCGATTTATGCTTGAGCAACATTGTAATTTATTGAAAATTTATTTTCAAATCAAAGACAATTGATCGAAAATTGCACGGAAATGTCGCACAAATTTTGGTCGCAGTAAAGGACCAACAGCGTCCAGTATACGCAATAAACTTTTATTGCTAAAGTTCGTGAAACTGATTTCGTTGTTGATGCGCCAAGATGTAAGTTTGCTCCTACAGTGCGTACACCCGAAAATATCGAAGCTGTGGCTGTGGCTGTGAGTGTGCGTGAGAATCCATCAACATCAAGTCGTTCTTGTTCTCAAGAATTGAACATTTCACGCACCAGTTTGCGAAAATATCTTGGTATGACAGCTTACAAAGTTTAATTGGTTCAAGAGTTACAGCAGCATGAATATACGCTTCGTTTTCGCTTCGCTAGATGGGCCAACGAGAAACTGCACGATGACGTCGATTTGGCCGAAAAAATCATATTTTCGGATGAGGCTCATCTTGACGAGTGACTGTTTGGTGCGGCTTGTAGAGCAGAGGCATCATAGGCACATATTTCTGTGCAAATTAGGCCGGCGCAAGCATTACGTATTGATGTGAACAATGTTTGGTTTAATGTCGCAATCGATTTATTGGATCAAACGTTTGATAGTCGTTTAATTAGGCGAAATGGTGTTGTCAGTTGGCCGCTGCGATTTGACACCGTTGGGCGATGTTAAACTAGAGATAATTGAGCATTTGAAGGCCAAAATTCGTGATGCCATTGCCGAGATACGATCGCATACACTCGAAGGAGTTCTCAAAAATTGGTTCGATCGAATGGGGTACTGTGGGGCCAGCCGCGGCAGCCATATAAATGAAATATTTCATTTTTAATCGGAACACTTTTACTTCACAACAAAAAAATAAATTTTGCAAAATTTCAAACCGTTTTTGTTTTATTGCTTTTTTTGTTTTTAAACTTTTAAACGGCCCACCCGATATATCCTGTAAAGGATTGTCGCATACAAAACAGAACAAAGATGATTCAATGTCAAAATAACCCTATCTAGCTTTCTGGTATGGTTTTTTATTCAGCAGTAATATGCAAGAAATGATTCATTTCAATGGTGGTGATACTGTTTTTTTATCACAAAAGTATTCTATTTAAAAACCCTACTAAAATGCACAAAAATAGTTGTAGTTGAATACGCTTTTTAAGATTTACTATGAAAGTACTTCTGTGCAACTACTACTACTATGTCATAAGTATTAAATAAAAGTTTTACAATTACATGATAGCGTTATAGCTCCCAAACAGCAATTTGCGACTATACCATATAAGCTGGCATATCCGAAACAAGAGCGATGATGAAGTTACCCACAAAAAGGGGTAAAGGGGTGACTTTTTTAAACGTTTGAGTTTTGAAAATTTAAAAAAATATACCAAAAATACGCAAAAGTGAATGAAATATGTATTTGGGGCGATAAATTAATGCATTTACATTTTAAAGATTATTTCATGCAAATGTTGCCCATGACTACACATTAGGTGGTCCATAACTAAGCTGCATTTTTGGCATACTTTTTCCATGATTTACTGCGGTATCTTATCAACAACACTAAAAAGAGTATCTTTTAGATTACGTTGACAGCTCTTAAACTGCCTCTGGCTGCTTATCACATCAAATTCGGAAAGTAAAGCTAAGCCAAAAATGATTATGGGGATGTATTGTATCAATGATTTGTCAGCTTTGTTCGTTTTTTAGCATATTAATGCTAAAATGTAAACCGTACTAAGCATATGTGTCATTGTCACATGTCACAAATACGTTTTTACACTGAAAAACTAAATAGCAAAAAATCACCCGTTATAAAGCATATTATTTACTTTATTTTAATTAGTTTTCAATAAAATCAATACGTAGTCCCTATACAGACTTTAGATAGAAACTTGTCAAAATAGTATTGGGTATACAAGTTAATAATGTCGATTTGAACAACAAATGGCATATATGTATATCGCATATGGTTTGCGTCAGTAATAACAAAGGAGGGTAAACATCTGTCATTATAATTCAGTATTCGATAGATGCCAAAGTTTAAGCCCACATTTTTTTCAATCGCTATAATAACGTAGTCTCATAACCTTCTTTCCTTTGAAGAAAACGGCTGCTGAAAGTTATCGATTGTTGGTAGAAGTTTACGGTCAACATGCAGCAACTCAAAAAACTTGTCAACGAGGGTTTGCGCGATTCAAAAGTAGTGATTTCGACACAGAAGGCAAGGAGAGGCCTGGTCAGCCGATACAGTTTGAAGATGAGGAATTGGAAGCATTACTCGACAAATATTGCTGTCAAACGCTAGAAGAACTTGCATTATCAGTGGGAGTCACACCTTTCCTACATTTAAAAGAATTGGAATTCATTCAAGAACAAGCATATTCGGTCTCATATGAGTTTAAGCCGGGAGACGTTGAAAGGCGATTTTGCGTGTCGGAATTGATGCTTGAACGCTACACAAAGAAGTCATTTTTGCATTATATTGTTACTGGTGATGAATAATGGATACATACGATTGTCCCAAGTGAAAAAGTCATATGTAAAGACCGGCCAACCAGCCAAATCAACGCCGGAGCCGAATATGCTTGACGCCAAGGTAATGCTCTTTATTTATTGAGATCAGAAGGGTCAGACGATCACAGGGGACCTGTACCGGACACAATTGATGCGTTTATAAGTAGCAATCACCGAAAAACGACCAGACACGAGGCCATAATCTTCCATCACGACAACACTCGGCCACATGTTGCAAGACCGGTCAAAAACTATCTAGAAAACACTGGATAGGAAGTTTTCGCTCACCCGTCTTATAGCCCAGATCTTGCCCCTTCTGACTGTCATTTGCTTCGATCGATGTAGAACGTGCTTACTTTAGAACAGGGTATTTAGAAATTGGCTTAATTCATTATTTATCTTAAAACCGGAGCGGTTCTTTTAACGCGGAATCCGTATGCTACCAGAAAGATGGGTAAAAGTAGGGAGTAACGATGGACAGTACTTTGAATAATGTATCAATTCATTTTGTCCATTTTTTATCCATTTTTCTAGGAAAAATCGACATTATTAACTTGTATACGCAATAAAATATGCCGCAGTACGGTTTAATTGCGATTTGTCTAAAAATGCTGTGTATACTCGTATACTGAGGTTGAAATTCCGCTGAATGATGCAAAAATCAGATAAAACTTCAACTAATTCTTGATTTAATAATTAGATTTAAACATACATAGATTACACGTTAAACACACGTTAAACACTTTAAAATGTTTTTGTCATAAAACATTTTTCACAATCAAATTTACTAATTCCGTTTAGCAGTTTAACAATGGCTGTCATTCAGGCAGTTGTGTAGATTTTAAGTTTATCTACCGAAAATAATTTCACAATTAAAATCCCTATAATTGCTTTAAACTAAAGTACTTATTAGTTAAAGTAAATATACTGTTGTTTTTCTAAAGTCAAGTTATAAAACAAAATTAAAAAAAAAAACAAGGAACAGTTTGTGGCAACTGTAACCTTTTGTAGTTAATAATATCGTGATCATGTAATAAAATACTCTTGTCATCACAGTCATCTTTCTTTCGTTTGGTTAATGACAAACTACCAGCATGACCAACATTAAAAGCATGAATAAAAAAAATACGAAACAACAAAAACAACAATGAAACATTAAAAAAACCTTTAAAACAAAAAAGTGTATTTTTAACTAGTTAAAGGAAAAGCACCAACAACAACAACAACAACAATAGCAACAACATGCTCATATATACTAAAGCACGTAAAAGAAAATTTATAACTTTACAAAGGAATCTATGGAACGAGCTAACTTCCACTATATCCACAAGCTTGCCAGATGTTTATTTACACCAATATCAACAAAAATTCTAATAAAGCAGACAAAATTACATTTTTAAGACTCTTTTTTAATTGATGTTCATTAAACATACATTTAATATCGCCGATATTTCAAAACTATAGTCTTATGTCATGTATGCTCACACGAAGGTTCGAATTACTTTGCTTGCTGTTTGAATTATTTATATAAATTACACTGTTCACAAAGAGTCTATTCTAATTGGTTTAGAATTGTTGTAATTTGGGGTTTTGCTTTCAAAATTTTGTATTAGGAATAATATAATTCGGTATGTAATTGGAGATTGAATTATGAATGACAGCCAATTACGAAAAACATTGCAGTAATAAAATTGCTTCTTTTTTATTTAGCTTTTTGGAAATAATATTGTAGTTTAAAAAAAATTAAACAATAAGTTTTTTTATTGAATGAAGGTAGGTAGGGAAGTACACCACCCAGAGACTACAGAAACCCATTGTGGAAAGATCTTTCCCTGAAAAGACAATGGGAATAGAAAGGAGAAAGGAAAAAGGAGAGAAAGGAAGGACAAATAGAGGAAAAGAAGAAGAAATGAAGAGTAAAAAAGAGAATGCGAGAAACAAACTCCAGCCTAGACCTGAGAGAAAACCCACCACGCAGCATATACTAGCTAACGCAATTTCATTCAGGCCATTCAAATGCCCTGGCCTAGCAACCTGAGTCTGCGTTCATGAAGAGCCGCAGTCTCCGGCTCGCACGTATCTCCGCAAACGCAGCAGAATGTTAAAGTGCCGTCTGCCTAATCATCGTTCTTACCCTCAGAGATCTGTGCCCAGTCACAAAACCTATCAGAATCCTAAAAGGTTCCCAATCCGTCCTAGAGCGGTCAAGTCAAGGCCAAAACAGCTTGGAAGCCCTAGAGTTTCCTCTGCTCCTCCATTACTCCTCCATTCTACGACGGGCTCAGCTATGTCTCGAGCTCCCAAAGAAACCAAGCGGCAGTCTTACAGACGCATGCGTCAATTCGATGACTTTAGCCGCATCCGCTCTTGTTAGTTCATCTGCAATCTCATTCCATACTGGACACATCAACTGTTGAGGACAGCAAAAATATCAGCCTGCAAAATGCTGAACTTATCCGGGAGTCTAAAAGACACTTTAATGCCTTTGTTCAAAAAGTAAAGATGGCATGGCCATCCAGTAGTCTATCAACATATTGTCTCTATCCGGATAAACTGCCATAGGGCAGCTACTAAAGTTGCATTCCAATCCAGCGCCCCTAAAATGGCAGAAAGGCCAAAATCCAGAACCTTGGTTAAGAGATTAGATCCTAGGATAATATCCAACGCTGCCTGAGGAGTACTCCTAAATGCACCAGATATGTCCATAGCAACACAGAAGTCGGAGGACTGGCATTTTACAAAAAAAAAGCCAAAAGCAAATTACATTTCTTTTATTGGTTTGGTAACATACTTTAAAAAAATAAATTTTACCGGTAAGTTTCTAGGCTGTGATCACTGCAGACGTAATTTGTTTCAGTATGCTGTAAATCCTAGCTTAGGATCCTTCTGATATAGGTCTGCCATTTTAAAAGAAGAGTCAGTAACTTAGAAAAAATCGGTGGTAATATCGCTCTGCCGAAATAATAAAATTTGGATTGATTCTGGTAAAACAGGACAACAATTCTGAATACATATTACGCATTGTAAGGTCATTTATTCAAAATAATAAAACCCAAATATGGTAAGGTTCGTCGAGATGATTAAGTTTGAACTCTACTGATAAGATATCATCCCTTCGAGGCATTAAAATATCTTTAAATAGTAAAAAAAAGCCATCAGCTTGTCAACAAGGATACAGGTTATATAAACAAGGATACCTTTAGAAACATTAGGTAGGTTGGTCAATAGTATACCAAAACGATTTCGATTTACAGGAAGCAAATAATAAGTTGTTGTAATATTATATAAGAATTGATTTGTTTGATTTTTATACTTTATTTTGTGGCGTAGTGTATATCAAGTTATCATTATTATGTGCTTTACTATTATAGAAAAGGTAAGACAATGGTCTAACTAGAAATACTGTGCGAAATGATGCGCTCTTTTTCTAACTGATAAATTTGATGTTGAAGGTGCACCTCGCTCTAGTCTACATATCACTAAAAAAGTCGATGTAAGAAATTTATAAAGACAGGCACATAAGCAGCATAAGCGTTGCTAGGGAACTAGACATTTATCATCAAACCGTTATCATCCATTTGGAGAAACCTGAATACATAAAGAAGCATTATGTTTTGGTGCCACATGTTTGGTGGTATTGGAAATAATTGATCATTATGAGCAGGGCAACCAAATATATGCAATTGTTTGTTTTTTCCAATTCAACCATTCCAGCCAGACTTAAGATATTTATCCATTTCATAAATGTTTATGATATGGCATCGATTTATCAATGCGTATTTTTGCATATTTTGCTTATAACAGTATTTTTTGCATATTTCAACTTTAAAAGCATATTCAGAAATTTTTTTCGTATCCAAAGAGTATTTGAAACCTTTTTAACGCATATTTGGGTTATTGTTTTAAATTCTGACCAAGATTATCAGATTTAAAAATTAATGATTGCGATTTACAGATCATATCCAAGGATCTTAAACAATTTCTGTCGGATCATACAAACTATAGGGAGCGATCAGAAAGCATTTGACATTCAAAATATGTTTGTTTGTTATAAATATTTACCAAAAAATGCTTAAATGATACAAAAGACCAATCCTTATAGACTTCAGTAGATGAAACAGCTGATGCTACTGGATAAAATTTCGTAAAAGTTATTGTGGGTGTTCTACATTGTGACAAAGAAACATCGATCCAAGCTTCTCACAATTGCACAACTTTCTGCTGATTCGCTAAAGATAATGGACGTAAGTTAAAATTTGATTTTACATTTTATAACAGGCGCTACTCTGTGTATAATAAAAGCAGTCGAAGCCATAAGGGTGTTAAACACTATACTAACGCACGTTACATGCATTGCTCCTGTGCTTAGTTCATCACTTATGTGAACGTATTTGAGATCTACATGTAAATGTAAATGAAGTAAATGTAAAGGAAGTGTCCTTGGAAGTTCCAAATACAGTTGAAATATGTCCAAACCTTCCATTACAGCTCTAGCCAGTTATAACTCGTTGGGGAACTCGGTTTGCGCCCATCAATTACTACGCTTACAATTGTGAAAAAATCTTAGAAGTTTGTAGCACATTAAATAGTGGGCAAATGTTAACAGTTGAACAATTTAAAGTAAACTGACTTTTAATGGCTGCAAGCTTCGGTGTCATTGAAAAGTTATATCATTAATTGAGCAGTGTGCCATATTAACTGAGATGGTGCAGAGTATTGGGAAGATGTGAAATTGCAGATTTTGCAGAAACTAAGTACTTAATGTAGTATAATATATGCCAATATCTAGCAAAAGATCTTTGCGCATCTTCTTTAAATCTAGTTTTAAAATATCATCTTAAGGAATTGTTATCATTAAAATATGCCCTGCATCAGTAGACATTGACATATTCAATGCATAAAAGTTTGCTTAGATGTAATTGGCACGCTTTAAGTTTGAAACTTTAAATCAATATTTTGTTGTTTATTACCAATTAAAAAATTCTACTTAATTTTATAATAAAATTTTGACTCATGTATTCAGATTTCAATAGAAATTGGTTTTTATTCTGTTGTATTGTTTATGATGATATTTTCGAATTTTTAGTGTATATTTTATGCGAATAAAACACTTTTTAGGTGCATATTTCTGGTTTCCCTGATTATGAGCTTCTAGAACCTGGTCAAACGATCGATTTTGGTATCTTTTGTCAACAATTAACGAAATTAAAGCAAGCAATTCAGTTATTTTATTTTTTTATTTATTTATTTTATTTTGAAACCTTCTACAACAATACTTAAGTTCAAAAGTAGTAGAAGCATACAATTAGTTATTTTAACACGTATAATAAGAAATTATCGGCACATTGATGACATAAAGATATATAATAATTAAATTAAATCAAATAGAACAATTGTTTCAAACAAAATACAAATTGAAAATATTTAAAATAAATATATATGTGTGTATCAAATCATAAAATATTTTCAGTCTCAGTCCTTAATTAAGTATCGTAATATAGAAAAATTTGCCTTTTAAAAAGTATGACGTTGCTAATTCCCCTAATGTGCGGGGGGGGTAGTATTCCAAGGACGTATCGCCGATACGAAAAAATGCCAGTTTGAAATTAATTACTTCTCAGTGATATTATCGCTTTGTTTCTACCGAAAAGACTGAAACTAAATCGCTTATACAGTTCCTCAGGTTGACCAGAAGTTATTACTTTATGCAGGAATATCAAAGCTCTTTTCTTCATTAAATCATCAAACTGGACGCCGAAAATATGCCTTGTATAGAAACTTATATGATGACGATTCCCATAGGACTTGTTACTGAATGTGACGTTATGCCTTAACTTGTTTTTGCATCGCAATTTGCGAGAATTTCACAGCCATAAGTTAAGATTGGAATCAGATATAGATCAGGTTTTTGCAAGAAGTAGTCTGATCAGGTTAATGTACTATTGATTATAAGTCCTTGATTCTTAGCCTTATTTACGATTTCAATTTTCTGCTTGCAAGAAACTACATTTGTTGTTTCCGTAATTTGTTGGAATCTTTTATGGACCATGTCTTCTGAGAGTTAAGGCTCAGTCCGTTAACTGTAGTTCATGAATATATTATTTTCAAATTTTTATTAAGTTTATTCTCGTAGTCTTCTTTCCTGTTGCTTATATATTTGAACGTCATCAGCATACATTCTAATATTGTAGTGCATCAGCTGATCCGGCAAACCATTCGTATATATAGAGAAAAGCAAAGACCCCAAAATTGAACCCTGTGGGACGCCCCTAATGACAGGTAGGGTTGTTGATTTAGCTGATGAGTTGACCTCTACGTATTGCTCTCGATGACCGAGATAAGTGTGTATCAACTTGGAAGATGTATAAGAGAAATGCATAATTTTTTCTAACTTTTGAAGCCAGACAGTATGGTCAACAGTGTCAAAGTTAAAACGGCCAGAATTTATAAACAGAAACTGAAAAAGATTGGCTAGCTTCATGTTATAAGTTGTTTTAATTTCTACAGAACCCCCTAAGTGGTGTAAGTTTAAACTTCGAAGAGGTCCGCCAAACTCAATTTGATCGGGTTTTCTCTCCGAAAATCCAGAAGTTCCATACTGACGGTTTTACTATACATATGGCAAAAGGTTTTCAATCAAATCGCAGATATTTGGTTTATTAAAGTTCGTTTAAAATAAATGTAAGAAAATAGTGTTTTACTTTTGGTCAAATTTGTAAATGAAACTTTTTGAGCATCCAATATTTTTGTAATTCTTTAAAATAACTTTGTAGTCCTCCTTTGCAAAAAATTTGTATAATTTCTCTGATTCAATATTTGGTCTAGCCAAAATGAGCTACTTGCCTTTTAGCTACACTTTCGATAATCAAAATTTAAAATAATTTTGTAAAACCGTAAGAAATGCAGAAATTACTTATGTATGTACAAATGTATATACATATCGATCATGTACCTCACTATTCCATAGTGAGATATGGGCACTTAATACCGAATTTTTTAGCTCGCACCTTATTGCCTCAAAATGCTGTGTGTCATCCAAGTTATTGTTGGCTCTTCCCTAGCCTTAATTGAGTGTGCCAATAACCATATAATTCATGCATATAACAGGCCAATCAATAAGTCCGTAGAATAAGTAAAAAAAAAAAAAAAAATTGACAAAACCCGATTTTCATATTCAACATAGTCGCCTTCGTGGGCAATACAACGAGTATAGCGATGCCATATTTATAGCATGATTTCTCTTCCTTGTCAAAATAGGCCTCAGTTTCAGCAATTATTTAATTTATTTCCAGCAATCATTCTCTTGAGATCTGAAAATAGGAAAAAGTCACTGGAGGCTAAATCTAGAGATTACGGTAGATGAGTAAGCAATTCGAAGCCCAATCCATTCAATTTTGCCTTTGTGAGCTCAGGTAGCACCCACTTTGAACAGAGCTTTCGCATACCCAAATGTTCGTGTAAAAAGTAAAAAAGTCTTCCGTCATCTTAACGATGTCAGCTAGCGCGTGCTATTTCAATTCGCCATCATTAATGCTGGTATGACCACGTTTAAGTTCATCAAATCATTTCTCTACCAATTATCTAGATGAAGGAGAGTTCGGATAATTTTTGGTTTCCACTGTTTTTTTCTTTTTTTTCATCAAGAAGCAATGCTTTATCAGAACTCGAAGTTCACTTTTTTCTTTTTTTTATTGCTTTATACGAAATGCTATAACTCACGAATCAATAGTCAGATTGCTGTCAAATTTGTACACGTATCGTTTAAAGGTCAGTACTAAATAAAAATCATATGGACAAAATTCTGGTAACGCCATCTATGTATCATCCTATGGACTTCTTGAGTGGACTGTTATTTCCGAACAATACTTGACAACAACTGATTCCTCAGGCATGTATACGGTCATATATCTCACATTCAGAGAAATATTTCGTTGCAACCTCACATATCATTTTGTGGTTTAGTCTGTAATTTCTGTTGATCCATACTCACAATAGCCGTGAATAGCTTTGCAGTTAAAGCTACTTTATGCTTTGTCTGTTTGTCTACTGGTCGACGTACGCTGAATCTTTTACAATATTAACATTAACATTTTTGTCAATGTGATAAGTAGTCTTATCTCACTATTGTATATTGGGGAACCATTTTGACCACAACAACACTACAATGCAGTTTTAAAGCCCACGTTATATTGTACTAATCAACTAATAGCTAATTTGAATCGCATGAAATTGGACGTGTATCTGTATATCATTTATAATCAAAGTTGAACCGCAATTTTAATGATGTTACGGTAAAGGTTTTTCTTGGACTGTTGTAACTCGACCATACGAATAAATTATCCTATAAGTTTCACACCATCTCTGGCGTACGTCAGAATTTTCAAGGGTAAATGGTAAAAATTTTAAAATTCTGTTGAACTTTCGCATGCAGTTGGTATAACGATCAACAACAGGAAATCGAACGAATATCAATATAATTATAAGATCGGTGACGACATAAGTAAGAACGTAAACTCTTTCAACTACCAGCTATATTATGAGTAAAATATCTACAGTACAAGGTGGCATTACACTGCTTTGGAAAATTCGAAAATTATTCTCTTTATTAACCTGTACAAAAATAGGCTTTTTAACTGAAATACAAAAACAGCTCTGATAAAAGCGCACCTGACCTGACTGACGACAAAGGCACTAGAACAAAACTGCAAATGTTTATCAACAAGAAACAGAGAAAAATCGTTAAGATAAAGTGGCAAAATACAATATCAAATGAGAAATTGTGGATCAAATGTAAAAAACTCCGATGCATACAAATATCTTAAAGATAACCTAAAATGAAATTTGCAGATAAACGCTTTAATAGAACCCATAAAGCAACGAAGCACAAACAAGAACGAAATGTAATGGAAGCTTACAGTAGAGAAGGACATTCAAAAATAAGAGCACTAATTCAAAGAGGTGAAGAGCAGAGCAGAAGGCCAAATAAGCTGCTAAATTTTGTTAGGAGTCAAAGGATATAAAAGATATATAGAGTTCTCTTCTGGTAAAGAGATCAGGGAGGTTCGGACCACTAAAAATCCTAGGGCTACAAATTGGAATATCTTTGAAAGTCTGGCTAACAGGGTAAGTATAGGAGGATCACTAACGTTTCAGAGCTCCAGATGGTAAATAATTTTACGAAAGTAATGGTTGCGGCGTATGAGAAAGCGATTCAGAAGGGGGAGGGAGAAGCATCCCTGGTGGAATCGGGAACTAGATGGACTACGGAAAGAATCGAGAAGGCTCTTCAACAAAACACGAAAATTTGGGTACCCTGAGAACTGGAATTCTCTACTGGCTTATAAAAAGAGCCTTAAAGCTGCTAAGAGGGACTCATAGAGAGGGTTCTGCAACAATCTTGAAACCATTAACGAGACTTCAAAACTACGGACGATTTTGGCAACAACAAGCTTCGTACCTAGTATGTTGAGGAAAACTGATGGGCCATGGACCAAATCAGAGTGGGAAGCTCTCGAGTTACTCGTGGATACGCATTTTCCACCTAGCCATAACTCGGATACGCTGGTCCTTAATCTGATTAATGAACCATCTATAGATTACACTACCATTATATCACTTAGAGCTATTAAATGGTCAATTGCAGGTATTATAATAAAATGCTAAGAAGAAAATGGGGCCTAAGACCAAGGATGACTCACTGGATATACACGGCTGTGGTCAGACCTATTTTGACCAGTGGGTCACTCAAAAGTCCTGACAAGTATATGAGTTTTTAGGAGGAGTGACTACACAACACTAAATATTACTTCTCAATGACTTTCCGGTCTGAGCAGGTCTTCACTGATGGCTCCAAGACAGAGGAGATATTAGCATAGTTTCGTATAGCAAGGTGTCTGTGTTGACATCAAGAACGGTTATAGATTGTCGCAGATCTGTTAATGAGATGGCTGAGCAACATAATATTCATATTATATGGGTACCGTTCACAGTGATATTCTGGGAAACTGTAGGGCTAATAACATCATAACCAGGCACGGCACTTCTAACTTACGGGTGAAAGTTCTACGTTGGGCATCCCATTGGAAACCTGCAAACTTATGATTCACAATGCCGTTGTATACTCTGTCAACGCCACATGAGCAGCTTCGGAGACGGGCAAAAATAGCGCAGCAAATCTGGCCAAAGCTAAATCTCAGGCGCACAAAAGATATGCTTAGTCTTCAACGAAGCACAGTCGGCACGATTGTCGGTGTCATTACTGTACAATAGGAACTCATGCCAGACGGCTTAGATTGGGTCATCTGATCAATGATTTCTGCAGAAGCTGCAGAGATAAGAAGGAGGTGGAAACAATTCAGCACTATTCTACTATGCACATGCCTGACGTGGCAGGAGAAAGAGGCATCTAGGCTTTTACAATGCGACTGAGCTACCGAAGTTATCGGGCACGGACATTAGGAAGCTTAAGGCGTATAGTATGAGTTAGGAATGGTTCCGGGTATAGGATGATGATGATCCATTGTGGTAGTACAGCGAGCTATTTCTTGGTCTAAGTGTGTCTTTTTTTGGGACAGCCACTTCTGCCTACCTACCTAAGGATATAAAATAAGGGGAACGATTTTAATCACTCATGACAGACTACTACAATAAAATGTTACCAACAAGTATTTGTAAAACAATTAAAGTAAGAAGAAGCGTTCAAGATAAAATTTGCTTAAAAACTCTTCCCACTACAGGCAAAATTCAACAGTAAGTAGTGTTTAATCACAGATGAAAAACAAAAACTTTTACTCAAAAATGAAGTTAAGAAATTTTTTATCTATGAGCTCTGCAAAGAAATTAGCGTTTTTCAGCCATACTATATAATTCTTTTGACATGTATGTGCCTATATGGCAACTCCAGCTCCTCTTCATCATTGATTGTTAAACTCTCGTAGAAGTAAAAGGTGGGCTTTCCATTGCGGCTAAAATCGTGCCAAATTTCTGATGCTCGTAATTTTGTAATGCTTGTGAATTTTACATAGAATATACAATAATAATAAAGACCAGCACTTAAGGTTCACCTTTTTTTAAAGAAAACTTAATGGAAAAATTAACTGGTAAATAAGAAAAAATAAAAACAAAAAGCGACTTAAAAAATGTTTAAAGAAATCGATGGAGGAAAACTTTATGCGAAATTACGTTTAACGTGAGGTAGCAAAAGGGTAACACAACAGAAGTCACGTTGTCAAAATTTATAAACAAGAAAATGAACAAAAAACTGTTATGGAATGACTCTGTTTTTAAGCAAGACATTAATTACCGAAAAAAAACTGAACAAGGATAGAAAAAAAAAAAAAACAACCGGACTGATTACCGATAGGAGAAAATATATTAACGTTTTTCTAGCATTAGAGAAACGTTGCTAAGAGATTGTAGTTAAAGTTAAATTGGTAAATTTAATATTTTTTAAATTTAAATTTCTTGTTGAAATTCATTTTTGTAATTTTCTATTGCTGTATTAGAGGCAGATATTTGTTTCCTTTAATTTAACAGCACTATACAGCCGGTTGTCAAATTATTAGGGCTGCATTAGCCTCAAATTTATTATCAAAACACAATTTTAAGTAATTAATATCTAGTTATCGTTTTGCACTCATAAGGTAAAGTTGTGTTTAGGCGTAAGTAAAAGTTTTGTATAAGCGAATATTAAGTTCAAGATAAATAAGTTGTTATATTAAGATAAACTTTATAAAATAAAAGTGAGTTCATAAAAACTGTAGAACAACTACAACTTGGTATTTATTATATTTTGATGCAATTAAAAAGAATGTTTTAAAACGTAACAATATCCTATTTTAAACATTTGAGTTCTTTTTAAATTTTCTAACTTAAACAAGTTGCATTACTGCTTCACACAGCACGTCGCATAGTACATGGTTACTACTTTAGATGTAGTAATATCAATCCCTAAAATATTTAAGGCTTACAGCTTTGAAAACTACCACATATTAATTTGTTGGGCACTCTGAAAAGTTATAGAGAATACGATTAATCATCACCTTGTGACGTATTTGGAGTCTAACATTTTGCTTTGGAATCACCAATACGGTTTTCGCATGAGCCGTGTTGAAGAATGAGTTTAAATATTTCCAAAGCGTTTGTAGAGTTTGACTGTGGGCACTTATATCGCAACTTATTGCTTTTGGAGCTGGTAACCATTCCTCTCTATTTGTATCGACGAGTTCTAGATCAATTCAAGGGTAATGTAGGTTTTTGTTTTTTTTTCCACTTTAATTTAAACGCTCCTCAAACTTTATCTACTTCTTACTTCGAATATTTTTTCTTCTTATGCTAATGACAGCATCATTTGTCAATCATATACCTTTGATCGTAGGTAACCGGAAAAAAAATCCCCGAACACACCGACTAGGTCGTTCAAACAAGCTCGATTCAATTGCACGCAAGCCTCAATGTTGATTTTTGACACATAGACGTAGTGGTGGATATTGTCGATCTGTGACATCGGGTAATCATACATCGTGGAATTATGACGAGGCCAATTATCACATACTTTTCTGTGGTACTGTGAACACCAATAAAGAGGACAATGTGGGAAGGTGCAGCGTACAGTACATGCTGTTTTAGGGTGAGCAGAGTGATGTGAACAAACATCACTGGGAAAACTTCTTTGTATTCAACCGTTTGACATACGAATAAAGTATGTATGAAGCGGACTTGACTGCGAGGTAACTGCATTCTCTGAGCCAATGGGTCGACGAGGAAGAGATTGGATGTTGCGACGGAAAACTAGGAACTGAATTTTTCTACCGGCTTCTGGATCACAACACTGTTGTCTAAGCGGAGGTCTGTGTGATAAGAAAGAAGATAAACTGGGTTAGCACAAGCAAGAAGACAACAATTGATAAATAACAATAAAGGCCATTATGTCTAATAGTATGAAGTTAAGACGGACGGTGCTGTAGTGTAAAGGGGCGATAAATACCTTCGCAGTACGCACTACAGTAAATATACTCTGTATGGGTCCCAGGGCACCAGGAAGTCACAGGAAAACGAAAATGCGAATAAGCTGGCAATTAGGACAAGGGAGTTGCCGATGGTACGCCTTCAGGCCTCTAAGACCCTCGGTTCGATAAGCTCCGAGTTGTAAAATTAGGCTTTAAGTGTCTATGGCATACTTTGGAATAGCAGACCAGCATTTTCCAGAGAACGATACGATTCCGAACTTATCTCGCCTTAGCGACCTTAAGAGAGTATGTAAACAGCACGGAAAATGAAATGATAGGTTTTCTCCATTGGATGCTATTATTTTTTTTAGCGGGCGCACAACTCTAACAACGTCTATGTCTGAGAACATGGGACTATTGTCCTCTCCTTTTAATCAGCCAGATGCTTTGCTTGTTGTTCTGGCCATACAAATACGTTGTGATGTCCATCCAAAAACTCAAAAAGTTCTTTATCCCACCTAACTCTCACGTATGATTCGTTTTTCAAAGGAGGGTATCCGACTCCATCATGTTTTTTTATTGTTTTATCCATATTATAACACTGTCCGTTTTGACGAAACAAGGAGAATTGAACCTAATTTCTTAGTAGCAGCATAATGCATTGCATGAGTAGGTGTCATCTCCTAAGTGCTGGCCTCAACAAAATAGAACCTTTTCCTTTCAGAACAATGATGAAGTTCGTATATAGTCTTATTTTTTTCCGCATAATTACCTAAAAGCTTACAAATAAATAATCAATAATTTAGTCATTTCAGAAATACACCCACAGAGTGGCAACTAAAATTTTAAACTTCTCATATGAACCATCTTTATCATTTTGTCATGACGTTTCAATTCTTAGTTGAGGTTTTACTTAGTCCGACAAGGTCTACCGTCAAAGTTCTACTTTCTACGAAAACAAAAAACAGAAACATTAAATATAAAGCTTATATCCTTCCGCCCTTCAAGTTTTTTTTTTAACATCTGGTTGCTTTAAGTCTATGCACCCTGTTTCTTAAACGAATCATAGCAAATTTTATTGGAAAAATTAAAAGCTTTTCCATTTTATGCCTAAAGACCTCAATGGACCAATTTTAATGAAATTATGCTTATGTTTAAAAGCAACTCAACTGTTTTCATGAGATTTACACAAAAGCAAAACAAAAAAGGGAAATATTTTAAAAGTTTAACTTTTCACCCACATGACTGCTTTCCTCTGAATATGCAAGAAGCCACATAGCCTGGAAGATTGTCATATAGTCAGACGACGTTTAGCCTTTAGTCAAGAAAATAAAATTAAACAACAGGCTGAAAAATATTTTGCACGAAATTCTTGTTAACTCAGCTGGCTGCCTGGATGGCATCGAACACATCAATAAGAATAAATGGCCAAAACGTGAGCGACATGGTATTTAGTTGGCTATAGCGCCTCCTGATAACTACATCTCAGTAAGTTTCAAAATTGCGTGTATTATACGGTACACACATACGTTAATATGTCGATGGGAATTTTGTACAGGGTAATACATATAGAGGAAGGCTATTAAATGATTAAACATAAGGCAGGAAATAAAAGAAATGTTTACATATTTATTTTGATTTTAATAATTCGTCTATAGTAGACATAAAATTGACTTATTCAAATGTCAACAGATATGTAAAGAAATGTTAAAACCAAGGTATTTTAAAACGTACGAAGTTCGCAAGACTCAGATTTTCTTTTATTTAGGTTGGGACACTCGTTTCTTATTTGTCAGAGGTATAAAAGTAAGAATTGTTTGATATGATCAGTATTGCCGACTAACTGATTCGGTAAGCATATCTTTGCATATAGAACAATTGGTGAAACTGGATGAATAAGGAACTTAATTACTCCCGTGGCTAAATAGAAAAACACTTAGGATTGTCATAGAGAAATGGAATAAGTCCATTCATGGTTTTGGCGAGAGTAAGGTTGTGGCTCTGGATATCTCAAAGGCGTTTGGCAGAGTTTGGCACGAGGCTCTCATTTCGAAAATTAATGCTTTTGGTGTCGGTAGTCACTCTCCCGATTCATATCGAGTTTTCTCAGAGGTCGCTCTATAAGAGTTGTTAAAGATGGGGTCTCATCCGAGGAGTTCAGGGTAAACTCAGGTGTACCGCATGGCTCTGCTCTTTCTCCTACTCTTTTTTTAATATTTCTTAACGACTTACTTCTTCTCAATTCTAATCCTATCTACTCTTTTGCGGATGACAGCAACATTTGTCACTCATATTCTTTTGATCGTAGACCGAGCCTTTTGGAGGTTGAAGGATGAATATGAACGTCACACTCACAAGTGACCTGGGGAAGGTCTCCGAGTGGGGTCGTGCGAACAGTGCCGATTTTAATGCACGTAAGACTCAATGTTGTTTTTTAATACACAGGCGTGGTGGTGTGCTGTTATCTGTGTCAATGGGTAATGTGGATATTGAGGAATCAGATGCTCTTGATGTTCTAGGCATGAGATTTCACTGTGACGTTCGTTGGAATGATCACATATTTCAAGTGTCGAAAGAAGCATTCAAGTGCTTTGATTTTTTGAGACGGTGCAAGAAATACTTCACTCCATCTGATCTCTTAAATATTTACAAGACCTATATCCGATCCAAAATGGAATACAACTCTCATGTATGGGCCGGTGCTTCAAAGGCTATTTTGGAGCTTCTCGACCGCGTACAGGAGAGGGCGAAGATGCTCATCAATGAAGGTAGGATAGCCAACTCTACCGATGCAATGTGGCGTGTATTTCATTGTTCTAACGGTACTATAACGGAATGTGTTTTAACGAAATTAAGGAATTAATTCCTAAAGAAGTAGTACTCGCATTTCTCGTAGAGCGCATCCCTTTGTAGTTGATTGTCCAGTAAATCACACAACGCATTATAGGGAAAATTCGTTTTTTGGTCGCATTGTTCGGTTGTGGAATAATCTTCCAGCGAAAGTATTTCCTACTACTTACGACATAAGTAAATTTAAATCTAACGTCCATAAACACTACTCCCTCTGTCCTTTTTCCAATAACCTATTTTCCTAGTGCAACACAATGCACTGCATGAGTAGGGGCCATCTCCTGGGTGCTGTTCTTATATTAAAAAAATCGTAACGATATATAGACTCTTACGATCCTATGAGGCAGGGGTATGTCATATAAATGTACTCGTCCTAATATAACCTAAACTTCAAGAACAAAGATTGATAAAAATGATAGTTTAAGTATATATATTGTTACGAGAAAAAAAGCCTAAATTGTAGAATTTTGGTGTATATTGTGTCACCCTGTCAATGCCATACTTATATGTATATCTGGCAGTACTGCCAATTAAATCAGTAACACAATCATCTTACATGTTTAAAATTATCGAATAGACGATATATAATCATTTGAGATATTTCCGGAACTTTCCACACTGTAGGCAATTAAGTATATATATAAGGAGACTACTTTACCTACAAGTTAGCTTAGTTATCGTTTGGCTGTCAGTAAATAAAGTTGTGTAAAAGCGGAAACAGAAGTGTTGTATAAACGAATATTAAGTGTTGTATTAAGACAAATAGTTTGAAAGTTCTAGTGGAATAAATTAAAACTGTAAAACAACGAAATAAAGCGATATTTATTTTATTTTAACGGAATTTAAACGAACTCAAAGGTTTTAAAAAAGTTAAAACATAACAAAATTAAATCTCAGATAGGTTGCTTTAAAAGAAACTAATAAAGACATTGGTGATTAATGTTACGTACACATTAATGGGACTTAAAAAATTTGTTTAGTACTAATTCAACATTTATCTCTATTCGAATTCCTTAGATTAAATAAATAATTTTAAGATTTAATATTTCTTACAACTTTGAGGTAAATTATTTTTGGAGTACTTGGAATACGAGAGAGGCCTAGGTCTTTACAGTATATTACAACAATTGGACGGAGAGTTACACGAGACTGCAAGCCATCTAAAGATAGAATTCATCCACATGCAAATGATATATCCATCAACATTCCTACTTTGTATTAAATAGAGAATGTGATCACTATTATTGTCATCATACCGACCAGGCAGTGTTACAGGATGCTGCGACCCATTGGATCTAATGTGCTCTATAGATTGTACAGCAGATCTGCTGCCTTTCTAATGAACACCAGTAGATCTTATAGGATAATGGTGGATATGTCACCCAGTGTGACCCTATGTCTACTTAAACATTTCCTTCTAAATCTATCACTCTCTGATGTGAGCACAGTCTAAAACATTCACATCTGTAAACGCCATCCGCCTCAGAATCATCTCAGTCCACAATTGCCCGCAAGAAATAGCGTTAGAAGTTTTAAGTTCGGTCTGCCATACTTGAAAACCTCAGAGCGACGCCAAAATTTCGGACTGATCGCCGAAATAAAGTGGCGAAGTCCTTTTTGAGCATTCCAGTGTTCCAAGCATCTGGGAACTTCTCAATTCTTGATTAGATTGAGAATGGTAGTAAGTGGTGCTGCACAGTAAGGTTCCGGACCAATATAGGATATCAGGAAACCTTTCCTATCCAATACATACGCTGTTTTATTATCGTCTATCCCATAGTGTCCAGGTACCCAAAATTACTGGACCTTATTGGACTGGACCTCAGCCTAAAGACACTCAGCGATCTTCCCAGTAGTATCGACAAGTCTTAGTGGGTCCATGAATACCAGCACTGACACTGTCATTCATTTTGAAGCAATCGGTACACTAGTTTAGATTTAACTCACCCCGAACTAAATCTTTGTTAACACAATAATCCCGATTGGGAATTCAACCCTGGATCACCTGAGTTATGATAATATATAAAAATGTGACCCTTTATGAAGAGGATTTGGAGCTGCAACGGCCTCGGCGGAGAATTGAGCGAGTGACTATTGAAATTCCTAGGATTGGTGAGTGTAAAAACTGGAAGGAGATAACGTTGCTCAAATTGGTTAACATAATGAACAAACTATTGACAGACGCTTTCGACCGCAACGAACAAGCTTGTTTTCGCCAAAACAAGTCCGCTAGTGATCATGGTAATAGCTTTAAAATAATCGAGGAACAATCGTAGAAATGGCTATCATCCTTATATCTAATACTTTTGAACATTGAAAAGGCTTTTGCATCTTACATCACGACGTCATATGAAACACACTTCACTGTAAGGATATACGAGGGAACAGGTCCTGTGCATAAATGCTACATGCCGCATACAACACAAAGCTGTTACAACTAGTATATTTGTATATATACGCCATACGTATATGTTACCTTTCATGTGGTTATTGGTAACGACATGGCGAAAATAGTATCAACAGCAAGATGCATGTTATGGCGTCTGAATGGCGATCGCAAATACCTTGATTGTGCGTACGACATATATATGTCAGTTGTCGCTGAAAATGAATGAAGTAAATACTGCAGCGACAACAAACAAGCAGTTTTACACTGGAACAACAGAGATTGAGGACATCTACTCGTTTTGCTATCTGGGTTGTACAATAATATCATCCCAGATCCTGGATCCTGACAATTCCAATTAATTGGACTATTACGTTAAATTACTTTACATCAATTGTAGCACGCCCAGTGTGGCATGTGGCTCTGTCCTGTTTGAACTACATGTCAGCAAAATTAATGCCAGCTAATTGAGGTTCGAAAAATCTCCTAATAATTTCCCTATACCGTTCACCATTGGCAGTAGCATTCTGACCATCGTCGATTCTGTAGACATATGGACCAATCACTCCGCTAGTCGATAAAGTAAGGCAAACAGTATTTTCTGTTGATGTAATGGTGTTTGAACAAACATTTGATTATCCTCACTCCAAATGTTACATTTATGCTTATTTAGGTACCCATTCTATCAAAAATGGGCTTAACAAAAGAACAAAACTTTTAATAGAAGTACAATTCAAAAATTTTAACTATTTGCAAGCGTAGCTCTGGTGTAGGTCTATCTAAAGTGAAATGTGAATCCAAACTATGTAAAAAACAACTATCAGCCGTCCAATCAGTTATGACATAAAGCAGTATTGCCAGCTTAAACATTAATTACTTTGTTTCAGTTCTAGTAATCAAGTAGATTTTTCAGTCTGTAGCTCGCCTCAATGTGATAGTGTTTAGTGGTAAAGATCCTTGCTAAGTGGTGGTGATCCTTACTTAGCATTGTAATTTTTTCCCAGTAGGTGGCGTTTTTTTTTCGTGATCATTCGTCTGATATTTGTCATTGTCGGCAGAGGTAAGCTAAATGATACCGGGGGCTTCTTTAGATGGATTTGTCTGAATGAAGTTTGAATCATTTTATTAAACGTTTGAAACCGCAATTACATTTTGTTTTTTTTTGTCATGGCCTCTACTGGAATTCAAACTTGGACTACGACACTTCTATATACCTGGTAAAGGTTTCGTTCAAATCATAAAAGCAGATCTGTGGGCTTCTTCATTTTCAAAACATAATTGCAGTGTCAAACGAAGTTAGCAAGGTTTACATGAAATAGATTTGAAAAAAATTTTGTCTCTGCTTTAGAAAAATATTGAATAAACTATTCAATGTCTTTCAAAATTCTCCTACTGCAGGCAGAACCCTGAACTTGAATATGGAAACGTAAATAGGAGAAGCATATGATACAAAAATTGAAATTAAAATTTCTAGAAGACATTCGGTGGGTAGATTTTAGCCATTACAGCAACAACAACATCAATGAAACTAACAATAATGACAACAATAACATTAAAAAGCACGTCCAGATATTTTTAATAAGAAATCGAAAATGTATGCAGCAGACTCCAAGGCATTTACATGCCAGTTGATGCAAAATATTATGCAGCGTTCACAGTATGTTCGGTGGATTGTGTATTCGTGTTGCATAGCATAACATACATTACCTTGTGGCAGGTTTTCTACGTTAATTACATTTAACGGTATGCGACACTTATGAAACATGAAGTGGTAGATGCAATCAGACATAAACCCACCCGTTGCTACTATATACCACACAATCCAAGTGGCAAATACTTGTATGTATGAAAGAAGATGTATGTAAACGTGTTTGTGTTTCTGAGAAGAAGTTTAGTTGATAGTTTCACAAGATGAAGACAACATTTTGTACACATGCAACAATAACAATTGTTTGGCAACAACACACAATGTGCATGAAGCTGCTCCACTATCAAAGGCTTAACAATAAACATGATGTTAAGGAGGTTGGTGATGAGGATGTTAATAATTTTATTACATTGCTATGTGTTGTTGGTTACTACGTCAGTTGTTGCTGCGAATGATGCTCTTGCCGTTGCTGAAATGTTTGCGGTTACACCCACAAAACTTGTAACCATTATTAAATCCATTATAATTATAGGCATCTTAATACAGGAGATTGTGTTTTCTTGCCGATTAGTCGGCCTTGTTTTGCAAGTGCAGGTATTAAATTGTTGCAAGTGAAATTCTTCTTAAGAAAATCATAATTTACATATGATTTTGTACGAATTCGTTCACATGCATACGAACAATTCGAATTTTAATTATACAATTAAATATTTCAATGCATGAGGCATCGTTTCATTTAAGAATTCGTTTTTTTTTTTAATTGTTGTTAATTGCGTTTGTCGGTCGGTAAATGGCTCATTTAAAATTCCTTTTGAGTATGCGCTGCATACATACTTTTCATGCCGTTATAGGTTTGCATAAACCGTATAAAGAGCAATAAACTTTGTTAAAAAAAATGTTCTTATATTACAAGCGTACCTAGAAGCAAGTAGTGCAGTGTGTGGAATAAAAAGTTTGCTTTCAACTGCCTGTTTGTATGCAAAATAAATATGGCCCAAATGCTTGGAAAAAAGGAATTTTATAGTTAAATCCACTTGAAACGTAAAGAGTACCTTAAAGTCATGACGCATGTACGAGTACATCAGTATATAACCCAGTTGCTGTTGCATCTGATGAAATATGTTAAGGGTGTGCAATTAAAAGGAAACTCCCTACAGATTAAATAAGGAAATGTCATAAAGTTTTCACTAATTGTTAAACTCTTACGCCTCGGAGAGATTCACGTAAAGCTTGTAATAAATTATTTTTTTTATATTATTTTTTATTTAATTTTCTTCATTTTATTTGGGAGCGATTACAGTATATTTTTTTAATAAGATTTTTTTAAAGTGAATATGAAATATATTTATTTTAACGGTACTTTAATATAATATTTTCAACAGCTTTATATTGCCGTCCAAACTGCTTGTAACACTGTTATTACTGGCATAATAAGAATTTCGTTGGAAGCTTCTACAGGGTGTTTTTTACAGCTACAAAATTTAATTCATATTAAAACAAAGAAATATATTTAAAAAAAGGGCTTGTTTGGTTAGAAAATTATTTAATATTTAATGGCCATGTCTGGCGTGTACAGGTCCTAATTTGAACAACCATTTAAAGAAACTTTTCGCAGCATATGCGGCCGTATTTCGCCAATAGCTCTTTGTATGTTGATTTCCAAGTGTTCAATTGCCTCTGGCTAATCGACGCAGATTTTTTTTTTTTATTTTACATAACCTCAAATAAAGTAATACAGTGGGGTTAATTCATACGATCTTGGTGGCCAATTGATTGGACCATTACGTAAAATTACTCTTTCATCAAAAGTTTCTTGGAGTAAATCAATTGTGGCTACGTCCTGTTGGCGGCGAATGAAGGTGCAAAAAAATTTCTAATTATGTGCCTATATTGTGCACCATTGACGGTAACATTCTGATGACATACTTATTGTTACAAAAATCAGCTTGGGCACCACTGCGTTTATAACATTGCTAAAAAGAATAAACAAAAGCCGCTAAAACAACTATAAGTGCAGTTTACAAATCACAACAACAATATTAGCAGAAATGTAGTAAATAGATATATACGGCAACAACAAAAACAGACAGAAATTATAACAAAGAACAGACAATAACAAAACAACAAAAGCTTAAAGAAGTAAATGTTTACATTCGCATGGCTTCATTAGAACTAAAAAGAAAATAAAGAAAAGAATTGGAAACTACCTGAAATATTGAGTGATTCGAGAGCTTTCGAAGTATTGTTTACTCAGCCGTATAAGAAGCACATCGATGCGAACAACAATCAGTTTATTTGGTGTAAACTCAGTAAACAAGTATTTGTGTAGTAAACTCAACGAACAGGTTATTGGCTCGAACTCAGTGTAGAGAGAGTTTAGTGTGGTTAAACTCTGCTTGAAGAGGTTGTGATCGAACCTAAGTTTTAACTACGATGGGGTTGAAAGATCGTTAGCTAAAAAGATTTGTCGAGTAAGTTTACAAAGTTGTAAATAGAAGGAGTAATTAAGAATAGAAATCGTTATTTCTCATAAAAAGGTTACGAGCAGTGGAACACAAAACTGTGTTAAATAAAGAATTATTAATTAAAAACCAAACACAAGATTTCTTTTATTTTAACTGCAATCTACAAACTCATAAATAAACGTTTTTAAAAGGTAAAAGCGTAACAATAAACCAATGACTTCACCAGCCCATAAAGCGCAAGAAACCGCAATTTTCTGTGAATGTAATGGTGGTTCGACTAAAGCTTGTGGATTATTCTCACACCAAATGTCACAATTTTGCTCATTTACTTACCCATTCAACCAAAAAACCGAGAACAAAACAAACAAAATGTTTGGTGGACAGAGCAATTATTTAGTCTATCCGTAATGAAAAGTCAAACCAAACCACAGTGTAAACGGTGACGACACACACAAAAATAGCAACAACCACTAAACAAATTTACTAAAGGCTATGGGTGCATGAGGTAGTAAATACGAATGTAACATAGCTATCTCTTTTTAAATACTCTGTTGCTAATTTAAATTTTGTTTCATTTGACAATTCCATGTAGTAAAAGTAAAAATGTTGAAGCCTTCTTGATTCGATAATAACATCACCTTCGATAATTTGGCAAACATTTCTCTGATAAAACATTCTAAAACTACGATTGGAAGCGAAACGAAAAAGAACTCATAGAGTTCACTCGTAGCTCAGTTTGTGGCAGCAAATCTTTCGATCTCGAGCGTTTGCCTGTAGTATCAACAACAAACCTTAAGCAAACCTTTATCTAAAGCGAATTACTTTGCTTTGCTCTCGTTTGTTTTTGCTTTTGTTCTCTTTTATTTTTGTCGTTACTTTTGAAATTTTTCCTTAGTCGGTCAATGCTAAAAACGAGAGGGGTTTATTTGTTTCTTTAAACTTTAAAGAAACAATAACAAAAATATAAGAATATCATACGCGTGTTCATTCGTCGCTGTTTCAGTGACAAATAAAAGCAAGAGCATAAAAATATATGTGAATTGAGAAGGAAAAAAGTCTTATGAAATGAATAGCAATTTTCTATGCTCTGTTAAGCATTCTTGTTTGGCAAAAACAAGTATTTTTGTTTCGAAACTTCTTCGCTAATAGCAAATTGCTTATTGCGAATCTTAGGTCAAGCTGGAAACAATTGATTTCGACTTTATAAGTTGTTATTGGTATCGTCACCTTGTACAAAAAGCAACTATAAGCTATTGAATTGGTTGTCAAATAAAGCAGTGTTGCCAACTGAATATTATGAACCCTTAAAAAAACATCCGATAGCTTGATGGGCAGCTTAATCGCTGGATTTGTGTGAGCATCAAAATTACCTAATACCATTGAAATGCCCGAAGAAGTATGTTTGATGCCAGTACCAACATGTTTCTTAGTAATCGGTGGCGGTGGTGTTGTTGTGGGTAAAATGAAAGTGGCGTTATTAAGACGCCTGTAGAGCAGTGTCCTTAATTTGTAAATCGTAAATAAGGCCATGTAAACACAACAGCTTAACAAAATTACACCCACCACCGTCAGTGTAGAATTAACAGGTTTATTCCAATCAATCACATGATAAGATCTACTTGTAGTTATTGTACCGATCAATACAAGAATTTATAAACATTTTATGGCTTTTAGTTAAAAATGTATACGCTAACTGTAGTAACATACGATCCTCCCAAATTTGGCAGGTTTGCAACAGGGTATAAAAACCTCTTCTTTATCAAAAATTATGAATAAATTTAGCTTCAGAAATTATTATTTTGATATAAATAATTAAAAGCGGACGTAAAGGTTATTAAGAAGCATAGTAAAAAAAAAACCAGCTGCGTCAACTTACACTTATGCTGTTTCACCAAAACATCATTAAGCCAGAAAACGGGATTCTAAGTAACATTTAAGGAACTCAGTTTCCACAACGTAGTCTCTTAGGGTTGTCCAACTAATTTAAGTACTGAAGTTCATGCCCGATACTAGGTAACAGTCCATTCAAAAAGTCCATAGGATGACACATAGATGGCGAAAATAGAATTTTTTTATATGATTTTTATTTAGCACTTACCTGGAATTTGTTAGAAACAACTTTTGTTATTGACTTCATTAACCAAGACTTTGTACCGTTTCAAAAATCGATGAAAATGATGGCATAATTGAATGTATTGAGCTTCGAATTGCTTACCCACCTACCTTATTCTCCAGACTTAGCACCTGGCGACTTTTTCGTGTTTTCAGATCTTAAGAGAATGCTTGCTTTAAAGAAGTCCAATGATGAAGAAGTAATCGCTGTAACTGAAGCCTATTTTGATGAGAAACCGTACTAAAAAAGTGGGAAAATCGCTTTACTCTTTGTATTGCCCTCGAAGACAACTATGTTAGATAAAATCGATTTTTTCAAAAAAAAATTTTTTTTTTATATATCCTGCGGACTTATTGATTGAACTTATTGCGCCAGAAGTGCGCCTAATCCTGGCAAAAGCGGGGCATGTTCAGAGGAATTCTGAAGACGAGTACATAATGTACACAACTCGCTTAAGTCGAACTAACGTATCAGGGTCTACCCGCATTGCTCTGGTAGTTCAATCGCCTGAATCATTAACCCCAAGAGCCAGATAAGCTCTTCCAGTTCGTTTTATCAATTTAAATTTTCGCCTTTAACGGCTTTACGCTGACCAGATTTGGCTCTGCAAGATATCTCCTCTAATTGTAAAGTTAACCCAACCACAAAGTGCTCAGTAATCATACCTGCTGGGAGCCTAACAGATTCTCTTAAAAATTCAGAAAAGTCGACATAACAAACTCTCTCTGATAGCGAGGTTGTTAACCCATTCATTACCTGTTATTCCCGACTGGCATTGCATTCGTAAAATAGTCGCCTAATGTCATCTTACAGTTCAGCCATTAGGCCATATTGCCAACAAGCTGTAGGTAAATCTGTTAATCTCTATCGGCCCCACAGTTTTCTTGATCAATGGAACTGTCTTCTGTTTGAAAGGCGGTATAGGATGAAACAGATTTCAATCTCTGGATTCTGAATATACCTCCTTCGTTTTTTCCCTTAAACTCTTTAACTCCTAAAAGCCATTAAATGTGGTCTCAATAAAAAGGTAAACAAAAATTTGCTTGAAATCAATTTTGAACACCCTTATAATGTCGACTCTGACTCGACATAGAAGATGGTATAAGAAATATAATGTCAAGCCACACTCGACAGAGGAGTAGTAATGGTTAACTTGGATTTTATCGATCTGTGATAAGAATATTCCAATGACACGACAGATTCTCCACAGGCATGTTATCGAACATCTTCGTTTGGTATACCCTACTCTTAGAGTCAAACATGAATGTCCATTGTCTAGGGATTATTTAACTTTGGTCGAAGTAGTCCACTAATTTCCAGACAACAGATCCTCCTTTCGACTTTTTCCGTAAAAGTTACCAATAAAAAATTACTACTTTTTTAATGCGACTTATATCCGGAGTTATATTCCAATCAAACTTAACAAATTTGTCTATTTCAGACTGTTTGCTGATGGCCTGTTTTAAATCCAATAAAGCCTTGAACTTTTAAAAAAAAAAAAAACAAAAAATTTTAATCCGAAATAAAAAATTTTTGTACGTGAAAGAAAGTCATATGACACGTTGTGCTCATCCTTTTAAAATCACATCTCACTCGGATCATTAAAAAAACGGTACTTTTTGTGGTTATAATGAATTTGTGGTGGGGTGGTGTAGTAGTTAGAGTGAACGCTTACAACACAAGCGGCCCAGGTTCGAATTTCCAATAGATGACATGACAAAAAAATACTTTTGCGATTTTGATTGTTTAATAAAGAGACTTTAACCTTCTTATAAACAAATGCACCTAAAAAGAAGCCCCTTTGACCTTCCTGCTTACAAAAATCAGATCAGGAGAATAGTTGACCTAGTGGGAAAAAATTATAGTGCTATTTAATATCATCACCACCACTTAGCAAGGATCTGCACCACTTCATAAACATATGGAGGCGAGCTACTTAGCTCGAAAATTAACTCGATTAATGAAACTGGAACAAGGCAATAAATGCTTTATAGATATCCAATGTTCTCTCTGTAAAATAAACCATAAAAACAGGTGCCTAACTTTGACAAAAGTAAAGGGTTGATTTTTGATGGCTATGGTAAATTAAAAATATTCTAAGAATAAGATTTTTTGTTATTGTGGTAAAAAACGTAGTACAAATTGCATTTTTAAGAAAGGTAACACCATTTTTTTCATCATTAAGCACTTGTTTGAGAAACCGAAAGATAAATCCTATCCAATATTTGATTTTATCAAAACCAAATGTTCATATTGGAAAGTACTCTAAGGACTATTTTTTTATTATGGTGAATGTTTTACAAAATGGATTTTTGGATTACAGTGTTCCAAGAGCTTGGACTTGCAAAAATTCTCCAGATTTGTTTTGCTACATCTGTGTGGAATTAACTCTGAAATCACAACGCCATAGAATAACTTCCCAAATTAACAATACTTATAAACATTACTTTAGATTTCCTATCGATGAAACGAACAAATATTGGCTGCCAAAAATATCTTGTAATATCTCTGCAAGAGCTTTAAGAGGTTGTCTTGATGACAACAGAAGGATCATATCATTTACGAAACCAATGTTATGGAATGAACCAGAAAGTCACGAACATATTTGTTATTTCTGCATGACAGCTACACGTGGACTTCAAAAAAACAAAAACAAACAAAAAATAAGAACAAAATCATATATCCGAACATTTCTTCTGCCCGGCTACCATTTCTTTGAAACAATAATGTTTCTTTACCTCCAATGCCTTCTAAACGTCAAGAAATGGTTAATGAAGAAGATGATTTATCTGTTCGGAGGGAAAGCGGTAGTCTGTAGGTTCTACTTCATCTGCATGTAGAAGTCCATCGAGAAAACCTTTTTTTCTAAGCCAGCCTGACCTGAATGATCTTGTGCAAGTGTCGAAAAAAGCATTCAAGTGCCTCGGTTTTTTAAGACGGAGTAAGAATTACTTCACTCATGTATGGGCCGGTGCTTCAAAGTCTATTTTGGATATTCTCGACCGTGTACAGGAGAGGGCGAAGGTAGGGTAGTCAAATCTATCGATTCATTAGAGCACTGTCGCAGTGTGGCGGGTCTTTCATTGTTCTATCGGTACTATAACGGAATGTGTTCTAACGAAATTAAGGAACAAATTCCTGGTAATCATATATTTTAACGTAATATTCGTAAAGCGCATACCTTTGTAGTTGATTGTTCAGTGAATCGCACAAAGCATTATAGATAGAATTCATTCTTTGGTCGAACGCTTAGCATTAAAACCAGAACTGCTTGTGTCAAGATTACAGCAATGGGATTTTTTAGATGATGACACGAAAGTCTCTTAAAAAAACCTGAAAATGGTTTTGAATTCAGCGCAGCAAAATCATTATAAAGTGTCCGCCATCTAACGTTTTTTTTTTTTTCAACTAGTGCTTAATTTCGTAAATGGCAACACTTAGCTCATGTCTGATTTGACAGATAATTAGTTTCATCCTTCCGCTGAACGAATATGGTTGTGTATACGCTTGAACCACGCTGCGAAATATTGCGACATTACTTTGAAGATCATCGTAATGTTGCAGAATCAAAAATCATCTTTTCAGATGAAGCTCATTTTGATCTTGGCGGGTAAATAAGCAAGCAAAATTATCACATTTGGGGCACAGAAAACCCGCACGCATACATTGAGAAGCCGATATACCCAAGACGAGTCACTGTTTGGTGCGGATTTTGGTCCAGAGTCATAATTGGCCCATTTTTCTTCGAAAATGAGCAAGGAGTGGCCGTTACAGTCAATGGCGATCGTTATCGAGCCATGTTGAACGAATTTTTGTTCACAAAAATTGAAGAGGAGGATATGAGCAACATCTGGTTTCAACAGGATGGCGCTACGTGCCACACAGCCGAAGCTACACTCGATGTTTTGCACCTTGTTTTTTAAGATCGCATTATCAGCCGCAGAGCTGATGACATTTGGCCAACTCGGAGCTGCGATTTGACACCGTTGGACTATTGTTTGTGGGATGCCGTCAAAGATAAGTGTTACGCCAACAAGCCAGAGACAATTGACGCTTTAAAGGACAATAGTCGTGAAGCCATTGGTGAAATACAGCTGCACACAATCAATAATGTGCTTAAAAATTGTACCGATCGTGTAGGCTACTGCATGGCCAGCCGAGGTAGCCATTGGGATGAAATTATTTTTCATTATTAACCGGAAGGATTTTACTTTCAAATAAAAGACATTTGAGAAAATATTCAGTAGTTTTTTTCAAAAAAAATTTAAAAAAAAAGAAATATTTGGCGGACCCTTTAGTTCATATAGCTTTATTTAAAGGCGTTTTTTGCTGTAGACCAGTGCTATTGTTAAATTAATTCTCTATCCTTAACATGTGGCTACTCTTTGGTGCGGTTTTTGGTTTGGCGAGTTCAATGGTCCTTATTTCCCAAAAATGAGGCTGAAGCAACTGTTATGGTGAATTAATAGCGCTATTGCACGATGAATAATGATCTTGTGACTTAATACCTGTAGACCTTTTTTATTTGGGGCTTCAAGGTTTTTAAATATCCAAATTAAACGAGTTATCTCTCTGTTTTGATGCGTTTTTAAAGCAATTCGAAGTCGATGGGTAAATTTAAAAGTTTGTATTGGTATATTAGTAGGGTACAGTATAATACAATAGTAGTCAACACACTTATTTACAGCAACAATATTGTTCTTTGTGCATAACCAATCGTCCATAAAAATAAGATGTTTAACAGAATTTAATATAAATGTTTAGCTCCTTCGCTTGACACACCTTCGTCAGAGGTATTAAGGTGAAAACATATTTCTGTTTTTAATAATTTTGCCGCTTGTCTTAAATAAATAAAACTTCTTTATCCTTCTTCATGTTTTGTTAAATCACTATTGTCTACTTTTTGGATAAACCACACATCTGCAGGGCCTTCTAAAACAGCCTACTCAGAACACAATGGAATGGGAGTTGACAAGACAAACAGTCAAAAGTTGAAGATGCTTTCAGTAGTTTTTGTCATTGTTTTCGCTATTTTTTATTGTTGTTGTTTTTGTATTTTTATTCAAATGAACTTTTTAATTAATTCTTTTCTACCTTTTCTTTTGGTTTCTGTTGTTAAACGTGATTGCGATTGTTGTTTTGTCGGTGTTGTTAAAATTGTTTTGCCTTTTTTTTCTCTTACTGGTAACAGAGAAAGTTTTGTTGTAATAAAAAATGTATGCAACCGACATTCATTTCATCCACATCATACTGATTTAATATTTTTAATTCCACTGTAAAGTGGTCTTTAGTATGCAAATTTGGAGCACACCCCAACACAGGCACGCACGTGCGCACCACAAAGAAAAGAGAATGGCGAGTAGCAAAATATTAGAGGTGGGTAGTAGTTGATTCTATAAATACCCTGCAAAATATACATTTGCATTTACCTATAATGCTTCAAACCTTGATATTTTAATGTTTAGGTGGTCTAACCAAAATGCTCGATGTTAATTGTGAGTCACACCTTAACGTCAAGTTTTTTGTCCAACTTAATATGACATTTCTTTGCTACAGTGTTTGAAAAATGCAACCAGGAAAAGGTATACAGTTCATTAGCGCGTTAAGATTGTTGAAGCCTTTTTCGAAAATAGGCGTTAAAATAAAAATGCATTTCGTGGACTTCGTGATTTTTTTGGTCAGCATTTGTTCTGCCGAAAACATTGCAGTCGTTCTCGACAGTGTGACAGAGGAGCTTTCAACTTCTACTCGTCGGTAATGTTCGTTATAGCGAGATGACAACAGGATGGTGCTACTTGCCGCACAGCCAGCGAAATAGTGGCTCATTTGCTTGAGAAATTCAATGGCCGTGTCTAATGTCGTGACGATATTAATTAGCCGCCAGGATCATGTGATTTGACAACGTTGGGGATATTTAAAAGCAAAAGTGTACGTAAATACGCCAAGACCAATTCAAGAACTAAAGGATGATATAATTCGGCACATTAACGACATTGCACCTCCAATCATGTCTTAGAGCATTGATGTTCATTTCATAGAACAATTATTCGCGTTCAATTAACACGTATTTTTAAGCTCTTGCTCAAGGCGAGTCGATTAAGGTGGTCTTAAATTGAAAGCGAATACAACACCGTAAAACAAAATTTCGGTGTGTCAATATAATGAAACACTATAGTAAGTTTGTGATATATTGGCAACCATTTGTTTGCAAATATCGCAAGTAGCCAATCGCATACATAGATAACTTACTTTTCTTTGAATGCGATTGGCTATTTGCGATGTTTCCAAACAAATGTTTGACAATGTATCACCCCCTTTACTAATGTGTGGAATATATTGTTGTTTTTCAACTATTTTTAATAATGTGCTGCAAGCAATTTAAGTGCGTGTACCACACCCAAAATAGATGCCTCGATATGCTAGTAATTGATTTCTAATAGAAGTTTTGAACTGATACACAGAATAGCATATGATGCTATGCCTTGTAACGTAAATTTTTTTATAACATTTGATTCAAAATGTAAAAAAATATTTCAATTGATTGCTTGATTGAGGCCGTACGTACCACATACCAAAGGATAAATTGTGCAGCCTTTTATGTTTACCACATTAAACTGAGGTTTCAAACAAAGTCAGTTATTTTGTTTGCTAAGAGAACAAATATTTGTTTCTATCGCTTTCGCTAGAAATTTAGCTTTGCGAGCTGAGCATTCATATAGTACCTGTTCAGATATTAGCAAATAGACACTTTAATATTTAAGATCGCTCTTATCGCGAAAGAGTAGCTTTCGGTGTTCACCAGCAGATAGTTAAAGAAGCATGGCTCCAAGGGACCACGTCCTTCCTAGTTAAAACACAAGTGGTACGATGATCTTTGCAGATTTCGCACACTATTCTGTTCTGTTCTGTTATAGGCCTCCCAGCTATTAAAAGACTAGTAGATCATTCTCTATCTTAGAATCCACGTTTTAACTAGGGGAACTTCGAATATTCCCATAAGCGAATATTATACTTATCTTAGATATCAATTTACATTCGCTAAAAATATTGCGAATATTTGAAGCGAATACTTAATGAGTTCTGGCAACTTATTTTTACAAAAAAAAAAAAAAAAAAAAAAAAAAAATGTGATAACAAAGGTAAATATTTTAGATAAAAAAAGAATCGTGACTTATGGTAATGCAAAAAAGTTCTCAATGGGTGCGTTAACAAACAGAATTGTCGAATTTGCGAGCAGCGAGAGCCAATTTAAGAGCTGCCAAAGCACCTTGAAGGTTGTTCGTACTTCTGTAAAGATATTGAAACTGACAACGTTGCAATTAATGGAATGTCGTGTTGATTTTAAATCAAAGAAATCAGTACATAACAGAAAAAAATCAGTACATACAACCAGAAATCAGTATACATTTGACTAAAAACAAAATCCATATTTCTATGGTGATCTGGTACATATTTGTATGAATAATTTATGTATTTATATCGAGAGGGGCATCTGTCGGTTTAAATTTGAACCAGCGATTATTCTGTCGTTAAATTCTGTCACAAAATTCCGTATATTATCTCCACTGAACGAAATGAATCGATTTACGCTTGAGCAACGTTGAGATTTATGGGAAAATTATTTCCAAGACAAAGGCGGAAATTGCACGAAAATATCGTACAATTGGTTACAGAGAAGGACCAACAGTGCCCGGTATACGCATGTTTATTGCTAAAGTTCGTGAAACTGGTTTCATTGTTGAAGCTCCAATACGTAATCATGCTCGTATATTGTGTACATACAAAAATATCGAAGCTGTGGATGAGATTGTGCGTGAGAATCCATCAACATCATTTTACGCACTAGTTTACATCGAGTTTTGCGAAAATATCTCGCTTCGCTAAATGGGCCAACGAGAAACTGCACGATGATGTCGATTTTGCCAAAAAATCATCTTATCAGATGAAGCTCATTTTCATATTGGTGGGTACGTTAATAAGCAAAATTGCCGTATTTGGAGCTCAGAAAACCCAATCGTGGCCTTACAGAAGCCAATGCATCCATTACAAATGACTGCTTGTGAAGCAGAGGCATCATTGGCCCATATTTCATATTTTATATTTTGCAACCATTACGGTCAATGGAGACACCCAACGCCCGCTCTTTATGGCATTTATGTGAACGATGTCTGGTTTCAACAGGTTAGTACACATCTCATGTCACAATCGATTTATTACGTCAAACGTTTCTTGGCCGTTTAATTAGCCGAAATGATAATGTCAGTTGGCCGCCAAGAAGTTGCGATTTGACACTTTTGGACTATTTTCTGTGTGGCACCGTTAAAGACAAGTGCCATTCCGACAAACCAGAGACAATCGAGCATTTGAAAGTCAAAATTTGTGATATCATTGGTGAAACACGACTCTATACACTGTAAAAATTGGTCCGATCGAATGGGCTACTGTAAGGCTAGTCACGGAAGCCATATAAATGAAAGAGTATTTCATTTCACAAAATAAATTTGGCAAAATTACAAACCCCATTTGTCTTATTGCATTTTTAATTTTAAACTTTTAAATGGCGCACCCGATATCTGAAGATCCGAAAAATCTGTTTTTTAATCCATAACTTGAGATTTTGGAGGTGATACGAAAATTTCAAAAACCGATCCTTGTTCTGCTCGGCAGCGCCTATCAGAGAAATAGTATCACTTGTCAGGTATTTTTTTTTTTTTTTTTGTTTATTTGTCGCACCGTGTAATTTATCTATAACAGAGAAATTATCAAATGAAATTTAGATATTTCTAAATTGAAATAAACTGCTTTCCAAATATACATATTATCCTTCATCTGAAAACGTTCTCTCATAGGAGTCAAAGTTGCATAAGTTGCTTCTGATATTTTACTCAAGTTATTACAGTTGCATTTATACATCTATAGAGGTATTAATTATTTTGTTGCCGAGTTTGGTCTTGAAGTCACTTGGTTATCTAACAACACAACATTATATCTGTGGCTTGGAACTGAAAGGGCCAATCTCAAAATATTAACGTTTATAGAAGATGTTGGCGAGAAAACACTCATGTATCTATTCTGAGTTAAAATGAACTTTTGCTATTTCAGCAAAATAAAAGAGAGTAAGAAATGAAACCCAACAAAACGATCAAAACAGCGGATTATTGACACTGGCCATTTTAGTTGCAAGTCAAAAATATAACAGTAACTAATTTATTTAAAAAAATGCATAGAAACAACTTTTTAATGCAGCACAATTTTTGTATTATTTGGCTTCCTAGAATCAACCAACGTGATGGTACATGACGGAGCATTTCGCTTCACTCTTAATCACAAAACTCAAATTTTTCTTTAGGATTTTTATCAAAAATCTTTAGTTTATTTGAATTAAAGTTTTTCAAATCATACTTAAAAAACCATATAAAGTTTTTAAATATATAGAGTCAGCCATCTAACGTTTTTTTTCAACTAGTGCTTATTTCGTGAGTGGTAACACTTAGCTCATGTCTGATTTGATAGATAATTAGTTTTATCGTTCCGCTGAACGAATATGGTTGTGTATACGCTTCGCTAAGTGGGCCTGCTATCGACGAAGGTAACGATTTTGCCAAAAAATATCATCTTTTCAGATGAAGCTCATTTTGATCTTGGCGGGTATGTAAACAAGCAAAATTGTTGCATTTGGGGCACAGAATACCCGCACGCATACACTGAAAAGTTGATACAGCATGACGAGTCACTGTTTGGTGCGCATTTTGGTCCAGAGGCATAATTGGGCCATTTTTCTTCGAAAATGTGCAAGGAGTGGCCATTACAGTCAATGGCGATCGTTATCGGGCCATGTTGAACGAAATTTTGTACACAAAAATTGAAGAGGAGAATATTAGCAACATTTGGTTTCAACAGGACTGCGCTACGTGCCACACAGCCGAAGCTAGACTCGATGTTTTCCGCCTTGTTTTTGAATATCGCATTATCAGCCACAGAGCTGATGTCGTTTGGCCACCTCGGAGATGCAATTTGACACCGTTGGACTATTATTTGTGGGGTGCCGTCAAAGATAAGTGTTACAACAACAATCCAGAGTCAATTAACGCTTTAAAGGACAATATTCGTGAAGCCATTGGTGAAATACAGCTGCACACAATCGATAATGTGCTTAAAAATTGGACCGATCGTGTAGGATACTGCATGGCCAGCCGAAGCAGCCGTTTGAATGAAATTATTTTCCATTATTAACCGGAAGGATTGTACTTTGAAATAAAGAAAAAAATTTGAGAAAATATTCAGTAGTTTCTTTTATAGCATTTTGAAAAAATTATTTGGCGGACCCTTTATTTCTAAAGAACTTGCCACAAACAACCAATACTTATTGAATCTGGACTTTTGTTATAGCTCCGCAAGTACTTCACTGGACCTTTCAAAGGGAATAAGGTAATTATGTACAATTTTATGCGCAAGAAAATTTAGGATATTAATCAGTACAAAAAAAGTGCAAACATGAAAACATCAGTACATTTGCGTACTGATCAACAAAAATCTGTACATGTACTGATAAAAACAGTACGTCTGTCATCCCTAAAATGCTACATACGAGAATCAAACGGCGCGCTATACCACCAGTGTTGCCAAATGTGCAATTTTATCTGTATTTTGTAGTTTTTTTATGCAGTTTTTAAGTTTTTTGTTTAAAAAATAAGTTTTGACATTTTAACTTTCTACTTTCAATTTTGTTATTTTAATTACAATTTCTGAAGCTAAATTGTACCCCATGTGCTTGATATACCTTTCCTTCTGCGTACATTTCTTAATGTGACACTTTTTTTATTTATTTATTTTTTTTTTACCATTGATCACAAAGAAAGAAAGAATTCACACAGTGTTTGATATTCACATTTACGGCTAATACAGTTGAGTTCTTTGTCCAGTCGTTTTAGAAAATAAAAGGTACAGTGGGATCACATTACATACTATGTAAGTGATATAGCTTCTTCACTAACAAACTATAAAATATTGAATATTAATAAAGGTTTTAGACTTACTAAAGGTTATTTATTGCATAAAATCGAATTTTCAGTTCATTCAATAAATTAAAACGTTTTTGAGTTACGCTAATATATGTTGTGCAATCACCTCCATTTTCAAAATAATGGTATATATCGAAAACAAGAGCTATCCTAAAAAAGCGGTTAGCAGCACTGAATTCAGCGTACTCGACTCTGGTTTACCCGCTGGGTGCCACACTTGTCAAATTCTAGCACAGTCTCTTTTATCATATCATTTTAGTACATCACTTTAATTTGTTGTTGTTATTCTTTAAAAAAAAAAAATACACTATGAAAATATAAATTATCCGGAATGTTCTGTAAACCGAAAACGAAAGAATTTTCGAAATAAACTTCAACTTGATATAATTTTGAAATTAGACAATATTTTCATATTTTTTCTTATTAATGCACTTAATTACTTTTTAAATAACTTTTTTGATAATAAGAAACATAAAACAATTGGCACATTTATTTGTTTTAGAAAATGTACTCGATTTTAATTTCATTTGATTTCGGTATACAGAACATACCCTTATATGTATATTTTTTACTTTTTAAAGTATGTGCAGCTTTTTCACTTGAATATCAGTTTTTTTCTTTTTATTTTCAGTTTTTCTAAAAAAAATTATGGCAACACTGTATACCATGGACCTATTGAGAGCCAAATTTGATGAGCAATTTATCTCTCTCCCCCAGATTATGAGATTTAACCCCAATAAACTATTTTTTTTGTGAAGATGCGTGAAGCTTCCTTTTAAAGGAATAAGTCAGCCACAATTCCAGCTCTAGCAGACAAAATGACGGGTGGATGTGGAGATAGCGGGCGAAATGCTGGACGGCGGAGACGTGGGCAACGTTTACATAAAATAATTTTTAAAAAGCAATGGCAAGTACTAGTTTATTGCCCTAAATAAATATTTCATTTCATTTTGCAAAAATTTTGTGTTTTTTTTTTTTTTGTTGAGTCTTCAAAACCCAAACGGATAAAATCATCCGTTCATCATCATGAAAAGAAATCTAAAAAGTTTTGTTTTCTTATAACTTCAAAGTATATTGTAAAGTATTCGCATACATTTTGACTGTACTATTTGCTTTCGCATTCGTTGAACTGGAATTGCAGATTGCAATCAACAGCATTGCGGGTAACATCTCTGTGTGGTTTTCGTAACGTGTGGCAAATCTATTGCCATTTGTCTTCAGTATTTTCAAATGAATTTGGCTTTGGTGAGTGAGTGTTCAGAGATGTCCGTTCAATATACTGTCAGGCCAGAAAATTGCCAAGATTTACTCGTATCTCAGGCATTTGTTGATGAAAACTTATAAGTTGGTTACATCTTTCGCAGTCATATACCAAGTTTCGCGCCAGCTAAAGATGTAAATTTTGGTGCGCTTATATAATGACATTAATTTCGAAACAGAGTTGACTGAGTTTTCATAGCGCAGTTAGAGAAATCACCAGATGAGCTTCCAGTCGATGTTGTTATGCTGAAGTTGCTATAGAGAAGAATAGGGTATAATAGTGTTGAAGCCCCTGTCATCATCATCTTGAGATTTTCTACCATGTCGGAGTGACTGCGTCTGCATAGTCAAGATCAGTTAGATGACCACCTTGCTTTGCTTCTGTTGTTGCCTGTTGCGTCTCTCACAACAATCTTCAATATTTCTGTATAAGTCTTGGATAATCTCAAAATTTTCCCTATTACTCCTTTTATAGGTGAGTGCTCTCCAAATGATAGCGCGGATGAGTACGTCAAAAAATTTTCCGTAATTTTTTTTCTCCGAAAGGGAGCATATGGGTTTTCAACAAAGCATCCATTACTTTTTTCAGCTTGCAGTAACCAAGTTGATTTTCAAGCCAAGCAAATAATTAATCTGCAGTAGCTCACCTCCATATGATAGCGTATAGTGGGAAAGATCCTTACTAAGTGCAGGTGATTCTTACTTAGTATAATAATTTTCTCCCAGTAGGTGGCGTTTTTCCTGATAATCCGTCTGATGTTTGTAATCATAGCCCGAGGTAAGCTGGATGGTCTTTAGATAGATTTGTCTGGAGGTTGGTTGAGGTGTTTTTATAAAAATTCATCTCCTTGGATTCGAACCTGAGCCGTTTGTGTGGTATGTTTGCGCTCTAACAACTACACTACGCCATCCCCTCGTAATCGATTAGCACCAGGTGTAAGTATAGTATCCATTGCACCAATTGCCCAATTAGGATATTTGAGTCATAATCTAGCCTACGTGCAACGAAACTCTTTTTAGAGGGAGTTAGAACAACTTCTGTTGATGAGATTTGCAATCATCTTGTTTATCATGAGTAGAAATGGAACCTTTGCAACCTACAAGGTTTCATCTTTCTAACCACCAAGCTTAGAGAAGCCTTTTATAGGCAAGTATAGGAACCAACTACGAAATTTTTGTACCCATTTACATGAAATTAATTTTGCATATTCCGATAACTAAGAAATATTTCCATAAGTTCCTTACAATTTAACCACTTGTTAAACCAAATCTACCAACTAACCATTTTGTAATGTCGCTTCATAATATTGAAAATCAAACTGAAATTGAAGAAAAGTTTTTCTTCGTAATTTGCTGGTTTAAATAAAATGTGATGGGAAAATAATCTTTGCAAACCGAAGGTACCAAAAGAGAATGAAATAAAGGAGAAAGTTTTCTCTGTTTCTTAACATTTGAGTGGAAAAGTGTAAAATTGAAATGGGTGAGTGAAAAGTAAAAAAAAAAATAATTAAAAATATTGTCTCCTTGTACCGTTTTTGGTAATCAAGAATAAGAGAAAGGATACGAAAATTAAATAAACGTAATAAGTTTTTAAGGTTTTCAATTGTCATTGATATTGGGTTTGCCGTTTTCAACTTTACAATGAAATGTAAATCAGTAGGATTCACTTTAAAAATAAATTCTGTCACTTTGATATTCTTTCGAAAAAAATTCTTTATAATATTGATTAAAAAATAGTTCTTAGTGGTTTGTGGTTATTGAAAAGGTTTCAAGTTAAAATTTAATATAATGAAATGCTTTTCAAATGAAATGGCAATAAAACTTTAGAAATACCGAACTGGCTCTCAAAAACTTTAATTGATTGAAGAATAATATTAAATTTTTGTTTTCATATGTGTAGTGGCACAGAAAAGTATACACACCCCACTTATGCTCTAAATACATAGGCGACAGCAAGCAGAAAGTTGTTGGCAGCATTTGTCTCAATGCTATCGACTTCATAAATATCTTGAAAGTAGCAGCAGCAATAATATTAGATTTCATTGTCATCTGGTTTATTTGTCATATAAATATTAGTTATAGAAAAACAATATTCAGTAGTGACACTCAAGCTTTCCAAATCCCCCAAAATAAAACGCTTTTTTAAAATATTGCTTAAAAATATAAAAATTAATTAAATTATATGTTTAAAGCTTTTTTAATTATTAACATAAATGTTGTTTGATATAATATTTTAATTTTATGCTGTTATTTTCTGATTAATAAAAAAACGATTTTTAGGTTTTTATATTTGAAATTTTATATTGTATCGATATCACAAATTTTTGTTTTGCTGCCTAAAAAATAGGAATTATTTTATGTTTAGCAGCAGCAGCAAACGTTGTTGTCTTGGCTTATTCTGTGCTGCCTTTAAAATAATTGTCTTCATATAAACGTATGTACTCTAATTTTGACATTTTGTTGTCTGCTGCATGCTGTCGGTTATGTGTTTAATGCTTTAAACTGGTTTTCTCACATTCAAAAACTTTTTAAGGAAAATCTACGCGAATAATAAAAAGGTAATTTAGCAATTTTTGTATACAATATTCCTTAAATTCATTTTTCAGGACACTGAAAAGGCTACATACATACTCTAACAGTTGATTGAAAATACCACTATTTTTTAGAGTTCCACTAAAAATACTGTATCATTCTTTAGTAAGCGCTTTCTTTTGGATTTTAATTGCATTTTTTGTGCTCGTCGGTCCCATTTATTAAATAAGTTTTTTATGAGGCTTATGTCAGGTGACTGGGAAGAAGTATGAAGCTGTTTGGAAATATTGTATGACTACTCCTCTACTCAACTCCAATACAAAGATTGCTGTATGCTTTGGGTTATTGTCTTGTTCGTAGTACCAGCTTGCAAAAAGACCATTTTTATTCACAGATTGCCTTGAATTAGGTCCAAATATATAAAAAGATTCAAAGTTGTGTCATTAAAAACCTAAATGTCTAAAACCCCAGTTGCCGATAAAAAAATCCAAGCCATAACGAAACTGCCTACATGCATATTAGAATTAGAATTGTGCCAATTTAATTTAGAAAAATAAATGAACAAATTTAATACTAAACCTATCGACACTTTATATATACCTACTCCTACCACAGTGGGTCAAATGACCCGTCTTTAAAATATTGTATGTAAATATTACTATTTATAGTGAAAAATATATACTTTAGCATAATTTGATACACGAATAAAATAATTTATTTCAATTAATGATTCAAAATAGTTTATTTGGTCAATTTAAATACATAAAAATAATACTCCATTCATTCAAATTTTGTTCAATAAAAAATACTTTATTTATGCTCAACCCATATTTTACAAATAATAGAGCTCTTATACGTACATTTTCTACACACATTTATACTGCATTTGTAGCAGATTTTTGAAATTTTCATGTCTTTTCAAAAACCTATTTGGCACCTTTTTGCATTTGCACACGTGAATCCGAACTCAAATTTTTTGACGTTTTCTGTGCAATTTCTTGTTCTTCCTGATATTCATATATTCGGCAAGTTCTTTAGCTAGTTGGAGTAAAAATTGTTGTCTAGAAATTTATCCGCGGGTTGTTTCATTGCATAGCTAGGTCAAGAATACTGAAGAAAATCGGTACAAACCATCTTTGTGATATCAATATTAGGGAGTATTTTCTTGCCATCTGATCTGTATATGTATATGTATATGCTTACCGTTTTTTCGATGCTTCCAGATAAGCAAAATCACACTTGGCTTACTTTTGTAAATGGTAAGTGAGCAATTACTCGATTTATATAATTTTGTAGAGAAGTGTGGCTATCTTTTTTCTGCTTCGCGATTTTTGTTAATTCTCTTTCATTTCCACGGATAGTTTCAATAAAAGCGGTTATATTTTAAAATAATTTTGTAGCTAATAATCCGTTCGCAAAAAATCTGTGGTGCCGCTCTTTCCGCACACTGTGAAAGAATCCAGTAATCTGAAAATAATAATTTCCCCAAGCAGAGGTGAAGGTCCTCTCTTTTTATCTTTTCACAAGTACGTAAATCCATCTATAATGTACTTGGTGCTGACGTCAGATACTAGCTAGAATCTTATACAAAAGTGATCTAAATTATTCGCCATATATTGCGTAAACCTACACCGCACTTTGGTTTGGGAAAAGGTGTTCATCGATATTAATAGTTTGCCGCTACGGTATATGACGCAATAACAAAAATGTGTAATACAATGGTTTTGAATCACAACCATGCATCTTAGTGACATCAGTTTAATCTCTGTACGGGTCAAATGCAGCAGTTAAGGCAGTATAAGGTCCGCTATTTAACGTTTTTCTTTCAACCAGTGGTTATTTCGTGAATGATAACACTTAGCTCATGTCTGATTTGACAGTTAATTAGTTTTATCCTTCCGCTAAATGAATATGGTTGTGTATACGCTTGAACAACGCTGGGAATCTGGGCTTACGATCGACTTATAGAAGATGCCGATTTTGCCAGAAAAAAAATCATCTTTCCAGATGAAGCTCATTTGGATCTTGGCGGGTATGTAAACAAGCAAAAAGCCGACACACCTAAGACGAGTCACTGTTCGGATTTTGGTCCAGAGGCATAATTGGGCCATTATTCATCGAAAATGAGCAAGGAGTGGCCGTTACAGTTAATGGCGATCGTTATCGGGCCATGTTGAACCAATTTTTGTTCACAAAAATTGAAGAGGAGGATATTAGCAACATTGGGTTTCAACAGGACGGCGCTACGTGCCACACCGCCGAAACTACACTCGATGTTTTGCGCCCTGTTTTGAAGATCGCTTATCAGCCGCAAGCTGATGTCGTTGGCCCCCTCGGGGCTGCGATTTGATACCGTTTGACTATTATTTGTGTGGTGCCGTCAAAGACGAGTGTTACGCCAACAAGCCAGAGACAATTAACGCTTTAAAGGACAATATTCGTGAAGCCATTGGTGAAATACAGCTGCACACAATCGATAATGTGCTTAAAAATAGGCCACAGCCGAGGCAGCCATTTGAATGAAATTATTTTCCATTATTAAACGGAAGGATTGTACTTTCAAGTAAAAAAAGAATTTTGAGAAAATATTTAGTAGCTTTTTTTATAGCATTTACAAAAAAAAAAAAAATTATTTGGCGGACCCTATAGTAGTAGTGGTAGTTAAAAAAATTGATAAACATATTTAATTCACCTTTAAATCAAAGTCGTGAAGGCAAATGGAGATATTATAATGGTATTTAAAAGAAATTTCGACAAATAGTTGAAATTAGGTTATTTGACGCGGCTTGGTAGGTTTAGTGTTAAGTATTGAGACGTATTGTCCACTTCGATTGTCGCACAAGAATACCATAAATATTGGAAAAATTTTACAATTTTTGTTGTGTTATGATTACTTATCATGCCGTTATAAAATTGCCGTACCAATAACAGCTGCATTGCAGCAATCATGAGGTGTCAGCTTTAGTCTTTGTTCAATTAAATTGAGTCTCCAGTTTTTGACACTGGTGACGGACATTGTTTCATATTTTCATTAAGGCATAAGAATGCTTTTTATGTAGGTACCGGCAATGAAAAAAGAATTGGACAAGTGGAAGTGCCGTCTCTCATATTGTATATCTTAAGAATGCTTAGAGTGAAAGTGACTGAATTTGATCTAAGTGACTTTGTTGTCATAAACAGAATTGGATAATCAGAATTGATAATAGTGGAAGTCACTAAGCTTCATCGAAATAACTTCATTGCTAATCATAATCAATCACAAAGTGGTAGGAATTCAGGGAAGGCAGTGAAATTTTTTCCGGAATACTTAAACTCAGGGCAACTCTCCTCCTCCTGGACTACAGCAGTGTGTTTCAGACCAAAGTAATTAGATACTATGCCATGGAGTTGATTCGAAGTGGTGGAGCTCACACTTCTGACAGAAACATGTATCTTTTCTGATAGCCAAGCGGCGATTAGATCCCTTTCGCAGGTGATTGACACCTTTAAGCTGGTTAGGTGTGAACCCTCATCATATTCTTACGCAGTTTTGAGTCAATTTCATTTGGGTTCTGGGTCGTAGGGACATCCCAGGTAATTGTGTTTCTGATGAGCTCGATAAGGTGGCACACTTCTTCCAAATATCGGTCTACCCACTAAGGTGTGTGTACCTCTTATCTCCTTTAAGCTGTCTAGTAGGTAGCAGTTTTATTGGAAGCTGACAGTTCCTAGGCGGAGGAGGAATCTTGCTTTATTGATGGATACACCTGGCCTAAATTGGATTGTAAGCGTTGTTTAAACTGGGTCGCGGGAGAATATTCTCTACTTTGTCTGTTCTCACTCGTTAGGCTGTGCCTATCTGCGAATGATTTCTGTCAAGGTTGTAGTTAGATTGAGGAACAGAAAAGCGTGGCCCACTTTTATAATGATCTCATTCTGCCATTCTTAAAAGATGACGCCTCCATTTACCCAGTTCACAGGCACCATACTTTGCATGCTCAGGTGACATTCAATCAGCACCCGCAGTTTTGTTACTTTTAAACTGGAATTTTACTTTTCTGGTTTCAATTAGATTGGATGCCGGTCATTCGAATCCATAATCTTTAGTCGAGATATTGTTGTTGTTATCCCAGGAGTTTTCCTTTACAGAAAATCTCTCTAAAACCTTGCTCTCATCTTACTTATCCCCTGGCAGAATTCATTAAACACAAACAATAATTCCAAACAAAGGGAGCGCCAGTCGCAACTTATTATAATTTTAGAATATACACCCTACGCCGTCGTATGTAATTGTGATATATTAAGTTTGTGATGAAATTTGCAACGCGTAAAAATTTTAGTGAAATCTTCCATTTTTAATTGTGAGGTTGATTATATTGAAATTAGCACGAATAACACGAATAATAATTTGTTATAGCCCCCACAAACCCACTTTTTAGAATCGAGTTATCTACTGATACATATGCGGTATTAGCTCCCACATACATTTATTTTGAGTAAGCTGTAATAAGCTTTTATAACATCTGCTAATCAGGACGCCATGGATAAGGCGGAATTTTAATTGTTTCTTCAGAGCTGAAACTGATGTGATATGATGTTTTCTAATTCCATTATTTAGATCGGGAGATTGTGAGAGGTTTTGCAGTTTGTTTTTAACATTGTTAGTAGACATTCTCTTACCAGCTTCGAAGTATGCTTTGGATCATTATCTTCAAGCAAAATAGATATTTAAGTAGGTCTAAAATATCATAACTTGGCAGATAGCTATCCCTTATAATCTGCATATACATAGCCTTATCCATAGTGCCACTAATGAACCTTAGCTTTCCAACTTAATTTGTAGACATATATCCCCAGACTATGACCGACCCGCCTCCATGCTTCATAGTTGGGTTAATATTGTTACGTGTTAACCTTTTCAAAACGTTTGAGTTCGTTTAAATTGCGTTAAAATAAAATAAACACTGCCTTATTTTGTTGTTTTACAGTTTTTATTTCTTCTTTTACACTGTTTGTCTTAATACAACACTTAACATTCGTTTACAAAACACTTTATTTCCGCTTTAACACAACTTTATTTATTGACAACCAAACAATAACTTACCCTGTGACGTAGGTAAAGCAGCCTCTTTATATACCTAATTGCCTACATTTTGGAAGGTTCCGGAAATGTCTCATATCATCTTATTCCTTAATTCAATTGATAAATTCAATTAATAAAATTGCGTTACTCAAAGATGGTTGAATTGGCAGCGCTGCCAGATACACAAATAAGTACGTCTTTGACAGGGTGACACAAAATATACCAAAATTCCGCAATACAGTTTTAAAGCGCTGATCTGTTGTATTTTTATTTTCGTAACAATATTCTCTGTCTGTAAAGTCGTATTTGATTTTCGCTAAACTTTTGGCCGACCATCACCTTCAAAAACCACAAAGTTATATTCGTCGGTGAATAATATACTTTTCCAAAATATTGTAACATTTGTGTGTACATTGTGGTACTTTTGGGCGCCGACCAAACAGTTTTTTATATGTTCATATTATAAAGAAACCTGAAATTAACAAAACGTATGTAAACTTCTGTAAGGCTGTGTATGTTAGAAGGATGTTCAGTTTGGTTTCTAAGGCTCTGAACGAAGTTGTCCTCATTACTCCACTTATACCCAGGCAACAAGTCTCTGATCCCCCTAGTATCGTTCATTTCCAGTCCACTGAATCTAACACTCTGACCAACAGTAATTAAAAATTTTACTTTAATGCTAGAGAAGGCTAGAGATGTATAAATTGTATTTTGGTGTAAGGTATTAAAAAGCAGAACCTGACCGACTCTAATTTCCTCATTCTATTTTTCAATATCGTTTAATAATGCAATGAAGAAATATGTTCTATTTCATAATCAATAAATTTAATATGAACTCAAATACATATGGAGCGCATTAAATGGTACGACAATATGTTGTGGTGCAGAAGGCAGGAATAAGTGGAAATGGAAAAACTTCATAAACAATTTTCACCACAATTATTTATGGGGTTCAATCTAAATGCTCATCTTAATCACTGATGCATTAAAATTTTGCCTCCACAACAATCGTTTTTGAGTAAAAGTTAGACGACATACACTTTATGAGCAGTAATAATGCTGATGATTACAATGATGATGCTGTTGATGGCAATGTTTATGATATACAAGTGAATGGCGGACACAATTTATCCTGGTGGTTGTTTTTTACCGGTCTCGTCCTCTACTGGTTAGTCTTTTAAACGAAAGATTAATGGACCATAGCAATATGTCTGTATTCTTTTTTTTCTCTTTAACTTCCTACAACTGATGGTGTATTGCTGCTGTTGTTGTTCTCTTATTTTGTATTTTAATAAGAAGAAGCACAATATTTGTATGATAAAAAGCAAATAAAAATGTCTTCATAAAGTAAAATAAATGAGGAGGCAAAAACTTTAATAATGAAAAAGTAGTTTTTGAATTAATATTGCAAAATGGATTTTAAATGTACCGTCTGTCGTTGTATGCTGCATACTCCACTGCTTCGTAATGCTAAACGTTGATGCCAACCAACGCAAATCAATTGAGTTCGCTTTGGCAGTCATTTAAATTTTCTTAATACTGTTAAATGGCTCAAATGATCTCATCATTAAGATTAAAATAAAATCTTGAACAATTTAAATAAACGCATAATTTAGCACTGGACACCAATAACAAACATAAACAATTACCGCAAACGTGTGGTAAATATTTATTTTCACCTTTTGGAGAAACCGCTATCAAGTCATACAAAAAAATATTTGTATGTCTTTTGCTGATGATGATAATCGGAAAAATTACACCACCTTGATCCAAAAGTTCCCCGAATTTATTCAGAATATTAAAAATACAAATTTATTCATCTAAATCTATATTGTCCCCTTCAAAATAATCCCCAACGATTACAACACACTTATGCCAGCGCTTGATCAAATTCTCGAAACATTTTTTATATTTGGTTTTTCGTATGTCCATCAGTGCTTCCTGCGATTATTCGATTATTTTCTCTCGGCTGCTGAAACGCGTTCCCCGTAATGGTTTTTTAACTCGATTGAACAGAAAGAAGTCACAAGTAGCAAAATCAAGTGAATTCGGTGGCGTTTGGATGGTATTTGTTGCATTTGTCGACAAAAAATTTCGAATACTTATGGCACTGTGCGTTATCATGTTGCAAAATCTACGAGCTTTCTGCCCATAATTCTGGTCTCTTTCAGAGAACTGCTTCACGCAAACGTCTGATTACGCCTAAATAATACTCTTAAAGTACCGATTTATGCGTAAGAGCTATATATTTTTAAATGAAAATTCTTTTATTGTTTTTCAAAATATTCCCCTTGATGATCAATACACTTTTGCAATTCGTTCAAACCATTTCTCTAAGCAAATTTTCTATTCCTCTTGAGACACCTCCAAAACATGGTTTTTGAATGCTTCAACTGCTTCTACGACGCTCGTAAATCATTGACCACGCTATCGATTGCTCTTTTTTTCAGCTCATACGCATGAAGCATGATTCGTCATTTCCTTACACTAAACGTGAGCCATTTTTATGCGATTGATAAATATGCGATATCCAACGAAAACAAATTTTTTTACAACTTAATGTTCATGCAAAATCGTATGTGTTGAAGTCGAACTTACGTGCAACAATGCCTCCATCTCACAACATGTCACATGATGATCTAGCATTATAAGTTCACGCACTGCATTGATATTTTGTGGCACAACAACCGATTGTGAACGATCTTCACGTATTTCTTTGGCGACCGAACTACGACCACGATTGAGTTCACTATACCAGCGATGTACTATGGTTTTTGATGGTGCTTTATTTCGATACAAAGAAATAAATTCACCGACATATTCTTGTTGAGATAATACAAATTGATAAATATGAGATATCCAACGAGAACAAATTTTTTTTACAACTAAGTGTTCATGCAAAATCGTATGTGTTGAAGTCGAACTTATGTGTAACAATGCCTCTATCTCACAACATGTCACATCATGATCTAGCATTATAAGTTCACGCTTTGCATTGATATTTTGTGGCACAATAACCGATTGTGGACAATCTTCTCGGAATTCTTTGGCGATCGAACTACGACCACGATTGAGTTCACTATACCAGCGATGTACTGTATTTTTTGACGTTCCTTTATTGCCATACAAAGAACTAAATTCATCGACACATTCTTGTAGAGATAATATACGTCGAAAGTAAAAATAAGCTAACGAAGCCCTTCTTTTGAAATTTAAATTTTTTGGCACAATTGATTTTCTTAACTCACTGTAAACAAAACAAATAGCACTTGTACATCGAAAAGTTATGAGTATATTAATGCTAAGAGATGTCAAACGTCATTATGGTATTGCCAGATTTTAGCTATTGACATTAGTGTTACCAGTTCCCGAAATATAAATAGTACACATCGTAATAAATTTGAAAATCTGCGAGCTTTCAATTTAGGTTCTAATACTTCGTTCAATATTTTTGAAGGGAAGAAAGGAGATTAATGAAAGAACTCTTGGGGGCACTTTTTTCTGTATACTGGCAAATCATCATTAGTTATCCAGACTTACTTGGAAAATCAATCACCAATGTGCTCAACTTATAGTCGACAAAATTATGTTCAGCGATGAATCTAATTTTTGGCTTAACGGGTTTGTTAATAATTAATTGGCCGCCAACATTGTTCGCATTATTTGTGACAACGACCAGCTAAAAGCATAAAGCTCGAAAAAGGGGCCCAAAATTGGTGATCGTATGTCCGACTTCATTTCGAAATGTTAATGCTATTTATTGGTTTTTGAATAAATAAATTTTTGGAATAAAACTAAATTTTTCGTGCTATTTTCTCCAATCTAAAATTGTCCTGCTTAAAAAAAAAACGCTAAACTTATAATGAATTTTGCAAATTTCTAAGTTAAAGTACAAAAAATGTATTGTTTGAACTGCTTTAAGTATATTGTTACGTTTTTAGCTTTTAAAACTGGTTTTTTACTTCACTACTCGCTTCACGAGTTTACTCCTCATAAACTCTCTTCACACAAACTGCACTCGCTGAGTTTACTTTACTTCAACTGCACTCGCTGAGTTTACGACACATAAACTGAATGCTGTTCGCATCGATGTGCTTTTTATATGGCTGTGTAAACAACACATCGAAAGCTCTCGAACCTCTCGATATTTCTCCATTTCTTTCTTTTAATTTCTTTTTAGTTCTATTGTAGCCATGCGTATGTAAGCATCTACCTCTTTCAGCTCTTAGTATTTGTTGTTGCTTGTTTATTGTCTGTTACATGTTTTCTTTGCTGCTTAATTATTGTTGTGGCCGTGTTATTGTTATTTACTTTATCTCTGCTAATGTTTGTTATTCTATATTTGGTTATTTGTGAACAGCACGTAGAGTTGTTCTTGCAGCTTTGGTTTATTTATTTTAGCGATGTAATAAACACAGAGGTTCCCAATCTTATTTTCGTAACAATATGTTATTTTGTTGGTAATAAGATGTGTACGGATTTTCTATCATATGCACAATGTAGTGAGGAAGGTGGATATTCTTAAATGTGAATGTGTTGCTTCAAAATATTATATTAAAAATTTGTAATCAAGTCTTATTTTCCTTATAGGGAATACTGTGTTTGATTAGTAGTCACACCATAACCCCGTAACTGTTCAATTGAGTTGTAGTTATTTCGACTATGGTAAACAGGTACCAATCACTTGGCTAAATCGCCAAAGTATATACAACGAACGCGTTGACCAAGATATGCCGAACGTTAAAAAAATTAAAAGTCTTGTATAACGAATTACAATTAGACGAATATGTCAATAATAATGGAATACAGTGCCCATTTGTGATCTTATCTTCGAGAAATAACATGATCATGAAACATTACATGCAAAAGAGCGATGGTATAGTTACTTGTGTGGTAGGTAGCATGTAGTTTTGTTGAAAGTAAAATCATTATCTCAATTGTATTCAATTGATTCACACAGAGGTGCTCCAGCCTCATTTTCGAAAAGTCTAGATCCAATAATTCCGACAGACTAAAAATAGCAATCACACTTGAAAGATAGAGAAGCTTTTAGCAATAATTTAGGGGTTTTCCCAGCACAAACTGTGACTATGCTTGCTTACGTTCTCAAGTTGATTTTCGGTCAAAACTCTGAATGCATTTGATGCATTTCATGGATTAAATCAGCAAAGACGGTCGTTAGGTGTGAGTTAACAGACTTATGTCAACTGAACATAAAAAATCACAAGATCGAAGATTATAATGCATATATGATATGAGAAAAGGATAAATCCTTAATACTATGGGCTACAGTAGTAATACTCTTTGCTGTTCTTAAGCTATTTACACGAATTTGTTTCTTCACATTTCAAAGTTGTTCCAATAGCTCAAAGTTTTCCATCTTTTTTACAACATTTTCACCCATTTTTTTAGTGACTTTATGTGTTCCAATGTGTTACTGAAGTATAAATACTTCAATTTTTATTAAAAGCTTAGTTTTTACTTGTCATCTGTCAAGTAGTTAAAAGTTGACTTGTGACAACTGTAACGTTTTATTAAAAAAACTTCCTCTAAGCCTGCCAAAGCTTTTATAATGTGTTGCAACTTCTTTTGTTATTTTTAATGTTATTATTTATTGCCAAAGCACCATATCATACATGGGCTCATAGTGCCTTAACAAATGGTTTCCATTGTTCACGATTTCTTGCCATTGATTTTGTTTGATTTTGTGTTCAGTCAGGATCGTGTTGGTTTATTGCTTCTAGCAAGTGTCTTCGCCATGTTCCTCTCGGTCGTACTCTCGTTCGGCTTTCTTCTATGTTCTTCTAGTCGAGTGTCATTCCTCTAATGTTGTAAGATGACCCAGAGTGTCCAAACAATTTCCTTTCCTGAATTTGTAATTGACTAAGTGATTCTTACAATATCTGGAAAGTTCATTACTTTATGGCCAGTTATTTGGCGACCATATGCCTGGAATTAGAATCAGGCATCTGTGTTATAGATTTGGAGTTTATTTGCCGCTCGGGACAAGCGATGTTGCAAATCCATGCAATAACACCATCTTAGCATTGTAATTAAATATTCGATGATTAGTTTTCTCAGTCAATTGTTTCGAGTACTAAATATTTCCAAGACTGGCGAAGGCACATTTATCGCTCGTTTGCTTGTCTCTACGTATATTCTAGTCCTACTGTTTTTTGATATTAAGTTGCATAAGTATAATCATTTGATCCCTCATTTTGCTATTTATTTTTGGTAAAAATTAGTGCATCGTCCTTCATGTTATATATTACCAACCGGAAAGTACAACAATGTCTTCGGCATGAACTTTTGTAATTAAAACCTTTAATCAATTTTTTGTTTTTTTTTTTTGCGGGATTTGATTACAAAATTACAACTTATTTAGCTACAGATTATTATTTCAATAGCACCACTGTAAAATACTTTTACCAATTTTAAAGTTGGCTTATAAAATTGTAACTTTTTCCTGTGAACAAAAGTAAAAAGTTGTCTGATCTCTCCTTTAAATTTCTGCATTAAAATCGTACTTTTTTCTGCAGCGATTCACATTTTCCTTATTTACAATTCCTGTTAATTTTTGTTGTCATTTGCATGCAAATCTGTTCACAAAGCCAACCAAAGATACGAGTGAAAATGTAATAAAAAGCTGAAAACATGGAACGGCAAGAACAGACTAGAGCAGTGGCTACTTACCTTATCTTTTAAGCAAACCAACCCGAAACTGATGAAAATGAAAATATGATATATAATATGTAACTGAACTGGCAATGAGGGCCAGTGCACTATGGCTCTAAATCGTTTTTCTTTTGGCAAATTAAAAAAAAAATATATTTTTTAAATTGTTAAAATGGATTTTTTTTTTTTCGTAATGACAACACTCCAAGTAATCAAGAAAACATATGTTGAGAAAACACTTAGCAGCACTGCCGGAGTGCTAGGCTTTCAAATGGAAAGTTTAAACACGTGTTCTTAAATAAGTGTTAAAAAAGGGTGTTAAACTGTATAACGAAAAAGTCGTAAAAAAATAAAGTATTTAAAAAATGGAAAATGTAGCCCAAAGTAAGTAATTTCGTGGCATATTTTGAATTTTATTTTTGTTGAGTCCTCGTCGTAATTCTTGATATCGTAATTGTGTAGTTTCAATATAACCTAAAAGTTCCGTGGACCAAAAGTTGTGTTGGGCACGAACTTGTATGGAAGGTAAAGTGTGGAATTGTTTGTCAATGTGCATATTCATATCTTACCAGCATCTTTCAACAAACTCCAACAATTGTCATTTTATTGTAGAACAATTTTTGATTAACCGGAATCGGAATGCTTTCGGTTTGGAAAACAAACAGGGGCAAAGATGATGTGCTAATAGAGTGGGTCTTTTAAAAAGTTTATAAAAATGTGAATATTAAAAAAATCGAATAAAACAAAAATTGGGATATAATTAAACATATTCTATTTATTAACAATTACGATTTAACAATCATAGTAAATTCAGTCACGCAATCTGACTTCAACTTTGTATACCAATAACTCGAACATCAAATCAACAGCACACTCCGACTGAACCATACTGATGTCGACTATCTAATAATTTTCTTTCACGTATAAAAAAATAATTATCGAAGTAGAATTACATATAAGATCGGTTTCAACAAGTTCGACTAGGTGTGATTCTAAATATTAAACTGTACTATTGTTAAACAAACCAAAAAGTTATTTATTTTAGACCACAAGTTCAACCCTCTAAAACTGGACAGGATCCGACAAGCTCGAGCAGGTTGATCCTATTTTATTTTCTCCATCATCTGCGTAAATTTCAAAGAAATCACTATTTTCAATGGGTATACTTTCCCTTTTAGTGGGCGTAGGGTGTGAGTGTGGTCCAATTAACTATTTTCTTGAATTTATTTATATGCCATGGCAATTAAAAGCTCTGATGACACAAGTATCCGTGGTAATGACAAGTCATCTCTAGTAAGCAGCGGTGAAACTATGTGTGGCGATAAGTGCTCATCAGTCATTTCTGTTAGCTAGTAATCTGACTGATGAAGGGCACATTAAGGTATTTCAGTCAAGCCTACATAGGGCTAAAATTGCGTCGTTTATACTATTTAGTCGTAGGTTTACCAACCATAAGATCAGTCTAGGTTTCTTACAGAAGCCTTGGGCTTTTGTTGGGAAGATCAGAGGACTTCAAGCAGGTCGTGCAAGTTGATTTAAGGACCTGGGGAAAGACAACGGGCAGTTATTGCGGTAAATGCCAAGCTAAACTTCTTTCTCATTACACAATTCATCACTAGGTACCTGGAGTTTCTTACGCGCCACTGTGAACTAAAAGCGCATCTAAAAGGAATGGCGGTCACGGAAATGGACTGTGCTCACAGGCATCAGAAACAGCGAAACACATATTTTGTTAATGTGGGGTTCTTGATAGGTTAATGTGGAAATGTTTACGTAAACATATATCCATCATAATGGTTTCAGATCTGCTGTATAGACCGGAAAAGGGGCAAAATAGATCTTATGGGTCGCAGTGTCTTGCAATAGTGCCTGCTCAATACGATAATAATAATAATAACATTTATTGTATATATATATACAAACACTTTTAGTAGAAATATTTAAAATTGTTGGTACTCACATACCTTTTTCCAGCCAGCAACGTATATAAACACCTTATTTTGATAGAAGTGAATATAAAAACTATGATATCCAATATATTGTTTTTGTTAAAATTTTTATCATATACATATAGGGGGTGTTTTTTATAGAGGTATAGAACTTTAAATTGCCATAAAACAACGATGGATTATTCAATTGACATGAATTTTATTTATCAGAAAGATAGCCTTATATCGGCAATAACACAGCGATGTTAAATTACAAGATTTTGGAGGCCAATTCACAGGTCCAAAACGTGATATTAGGCGGTCACCAAACGTGTCTTTAAATAAATCTATTGTGGCACGAGTTGTCTGACATGTGCCGCCGTCTTGTTGAAACCACATCTCCTGGACATCATGGTTATTCAATTCCGGAATGAAAAAGTTAGTAATCATGGCTCTATACCGATCACCATTGACTGTAACGTTCTGGCCACCATTGTTTTTGAAAAAGTACGGACCAATGATTCCACCAGTCCATAAAGCGCCACATACACTTGAGGACTACCTTCACTACAAATGCGGCAGTTTTGTTTGTTGACGTGGCCATTTAACCAGAACTGCGCTTCATCGCTAAACGAAATTCGCTTATGAAAATCGGGAACAACGGTAATCTCGTTTTGGGCCCATTCGACGAATCTACGCCGGGCGTGAATCTATTCACGATGAATTGCCAAACCAAACTGAGAATAAATCTCTTGACAGCTGTTAAATCAGTCGCCATCTTGGAAAGTAGTGCCAACTTAAAGTTCTATACCTCTATAAAAAACACGCTTTATAATAACAATCCGTATGCCACTGTGGTATGGTAGGAAAGACACCGCCTACCAAACAGAAGGTTTAATACCAGGCCAGACAATCTGAAAAAAGAAAAAGGTTTTGCAACAGAGGTATCTATCATCTCATAACATTAGCTAATAACTGGTTATAAGTATTACTACTATTGAAAACTTCTCTAATGCATTTGCCATTCGTAGCCGGCGTTAAACTTTAGGTCCCTTTCAACGAGCCTAAAAACAGAATCGGGTGCAGCTTATTGATTGAAAGAAATTTCCGTGTTCCTTCATGGAATGTTATGGGAGTTAATATATAATAAAAATCAATTCATTTTACTTTCACCAACCCTTGTCTACTCGAATTGAAAACAAATAAAAAACATGTGGATGTGAAATACGGAACCATCGAAAGTGCATTACTACTTTCGAGCGAATTCGGATTTTAGAACACACCCTTAAATAAAATATTTATTAGCCAAATGTAGGGTATGAAATAAATTAACATTAAGCAAATAAAAGTAACCCTGAAAAGTTTTTATTTTTTTTACCATCAAATTCAAATACAGAAAAATTAAATAAATTATTCAGAATTTTATGCAAACATTAGATATTCGCCGTAATGATATTCAGCACTTAATAAACTCTTTTCAAAATATATTTTTTCATTTGCATCGTTTTCTTCTTCTTCCTAAAATACATTTTATATTATATTTGTTGTTGGTATTTAAAGAAGATTGTCACTCAAGTGACTCAAACAAGGTTGCATTTTTTAACAAAAACAAAAAATATTTTCACTAAAATTATATCCATAAAATGCAAATTTTCTAATTTTTCTGGAGGGTATTCAACTTGAGTGTAAATCTTTTTTTCTTCATCGCCCACTTTTGCTTTTATTGACTTCATGCTTATATACCATATACTCATAAAATGAAAGCAGAGATGAAATAAGAGCCCGAAATTTTAATGCCACAATATTTTCAATTGATAAAATGTTTACAGTGGTTTATGTATATCAAAAGCAGAAGGGATTATAAATTTCGAAATGTGTTTCTTCATGGTATGGTGCAGAGTCGGCTATTTCTTTGTTTAATTAATTCTGCATCAATCTCCTGCACATCTAAGTAGAATGTTCGCATGACAAAATTAAGTTTAAAGCACTAGAAGGCTATAGCGACATGATGTCAAATTAAGTGGCATTTAATTTTAATTTAAAGTCATAAACGAAAAATAACGGCAACATAAATATTAAGATCTTTGTGCACGTAAAAAATCTCATATCTCTTTGGGTTGTAATGCTTCCTTTTACAAACACAGAAATTAAACTATAAAACAGTATAGAATGGATAGTAGGGAGATTGGACGGTTATTATTCGACCGGTGTTAACCGTTTTGTTATTTGTTTTAGTCGAATACACTTTTTTTAAAACCTTCACTTTTCGAATACCGAATAAACCGGTTGATTTAACACCAATAACCGGTTAATTTAAATATATATAATTATAGTACGTTTGTATATTTTTGTTATTGCAAATATGTTCATCATTTATTTACTTGTAAAAATTTAGTTATTATTTTCGTATATATGACAGCTTTGAACATCTCACAAAGCACGTGAAACTAAAGGTAGATCGGAAAAGGTATGCACACTTGAGCAACGATAAAATTTCTCACCTTCTGTAATTAATTATTGAGAATGATCAAATTCACGCATTGAAAGCGACCCACAAACGCCGTTTCCGAACGGCAGATATATTAGTTAGTGAAGTTTTTTTACAGCCTTAATACACATAACCAGTCGATAGTAATGTTTTGAGGTGATATCGCTGTTGAAAATTGTGAGATGGATGGACTGAGATTGAATCGACGACTTCTTGGTAGAGCTGCAAAACAATTGATAGTACTATCGATAATATCGATAGTTTTGTTTCTGGCTGACCATCGAGATTTTTTTTTCACTATCGATACTATCGTCAAATTTTAACAGTTAATACGGAGGTCACTAAATGTAGTCAAAGTCATATTTCCAAAAATTTGTTCGATGCGGGTGTTAGTAGACTGTAAACTTTTATAATTACATATAGGGACACAGTTTACCAGTTTCTTAAATTTTTATTTATTAAACTCAAACGAAGTATGAATTGTAACCAAAGTAAGTTCATACATATAATTTTGCATTTGAGGCAAACAAATAACAGCCAGTTCCCAGATGACGAGGGTAAGAAAACGTTCGTCTAACAAGTTGAGTGACTTGTCTGTTTATATGTAAAACACAAACTAAGCACTAAATTTTTGTTAGTGTTTGAAATATAAACGAACGTTTTCTTACGCTCGTTATCTGGAAACAGGCTGTTAATTTTCATTTCGCCAGATCATAGCACGTTGTTCTCACTTTGTTCTAACTATTACGGTGCAGTTATTGCTTCCGTTTGCTGAGAAATGATACATTTCGATTACTCTTACCCATTAGTCTAGCTCCCATAAGTTTTTTTTTCTTATTGTAAGACTTGAAACAGGAGAATAAGTTCATTTTTGAGGCTTTTTGATAACGTGAAAGTATTAATCTTTGAAATACGAATTAAAAGATTACCAAAACTGACAAATGTTTCACGCTTTCTTCCCGTAGTCTCTGCAGTTTTCTCTCACTGGATCGCATTAATTTCTTTAGTTTTGTAGCACTTAATGGTCTGAACAATTTTCGGTATATATATATATATATATATATATAGGTCTTCCACCAGAAAACGTCAATACATCAAATTTTATGACATACTGGAACAAATAAAGTGTCTCTATTACTGAATATTTATTATTATTATTTTTCTTTCACTTAAATTCTAATATTCTTGCCACAAGTAGCACTTAAAAGAATCCGATAGTATCGATAGTTTTATTGCAAACTATCGAAACTATCGCATCGGCCGACTATCGATAGTTTTGCAGCTCTACTTCTTGGTTCGAAGTGGGTGTTTAACTAAACACCAATGAGACACTCACACTGTTAAATACGTGGTGCATGTATTTACAAATAGTGCTGTTCGAAACCCAAGCAAATTTTCTTGTCGAGGCAATTAAGGACTCGTATATTACTAATGAATTTATTCAAAGTAAAACATATAATTCTTGTTATCTTAGGAACCTAAATTACCATATAACTATAATAAAAAACCTTTAATTCCCTTCTGTACCAAGTAATACAACAACAAAAACGAAATTAGCTCTTTAAGTACCTGTTGGAAACTTAAACAACTTTCAGTACTTTGTGTAATAAAATTTGTTTTTATGGTCTCCGCACACCGTTTTGTCATAGCTTTTAAGAAATTTGTTAGAATTACTGTTAGTATTGATTGTCACTTTAATTATAAGCTCTGCGTCAGCTTCTGCTTATTTTTAAAACGACGTGGTCCAGCTCTGCGCTTCGAGGATTAAGAACAATTTTATTTAAATGAAAGAACCGGTTAAGCGGTTATTTGAATTTTTATTGACCAAAAACTGGTTTTTAAAAAACTGATATTTTTCAAATTATTCGAAAACCGGTTTTTGAAAAAAGTCGAATAATCGATCTCCCTAATAGATAGAAAAAACTATGCTGTTGAGTTATTATAAATTTTTCATTTCTATTATACCTCACAAACTTACCCTGGCATGTTACTTGGTAGTGTGATAGTCTATCAACTTGAGGTTATTAGGTCCGATTCATATGGTCTTAGTTAACTGGTTATTTGTATTTTTATTGACCAAAAGCCGGTTTTTAAAAAACTGATATTTTTCGAATTATTCGAAAACCGGTTTTTGAAATAAGTCGAATAAGCGATCTACCTGATAGATAGAAAAAAACTATACTGTTGAGTTATTATTAATTTTTCATTTTTATTATACCTCACAACCTTACCCTGGCATGTTAATGGGTAGTGTGATAGTCTATCAACTTGAGGTTATTGGATCCGATTCATATGGTCTAAGTTACTCCGCTCGCCGAAAACACAAAACTGCCAAAACTTAGATATCCTGGAATCGTGGTTAAGATAGACTAAATTTCGAATCACATATTATTTGTATAACATACAAGGCGTTTAAAATCTGTGCGGCATGATACCTTAGCTAGCAATCCTAAAGAGAGTAAAAGGAGAATGATGGGTATAATAGTCACTGAAATTCAAATGTATGCAGCACCAGTATTGTGCAGATCCCTGGAGATAAAGCAGGTAAGAAGAAAGTTAGCATCAGTGTATAGAGAGGCGATTTAAAGGAAATTTTGTCCCTAAGCGTTCGGTGGTACTTGGATTAAAATCGTTTTCAAGTAATAATGAAATATACCGACATAATTACTATATTTTGGGCGAAGAATTTGCTATGCCCATAAAAAAAATTTTGAGCCCGATGAAAAGAAACTGGAAACGGATTTGAATTCAGCGTATCAAAATCATTATATTTCATATGGTTTTATTTAAAGGCGAGAACATTTTTTGTTTTTTTAGACCAGTGTTATTTTTAAAATTTTTCTTTAATATTTTATATACATTTTTTAATCATTATTTTTATAATTTTGTTAATTTCTATATAATTTCCTTTATTTTTTTGATGTATCTCCTTGTCAACTTTTTATATATTCTAAGTATTTGCTAAATTGCTAAATCGTTCATATTAAGTTAATTCCTATAATACGTTCCTGGACTTTAAATATACGAGGAATCTTGTGTTGTACCAGAAATGAGAAAATAATAAATAAATAAAAATAAATTAAATTAATTTATACGTAAAATATACTTATTTTTATTGTAAATAAACTGTAATAAGAACACCAAACCGGGTTTTTTAAATATAGTGCCAAATAAAACACGGATGGGTTTATTAAGTGTGTGTGTTTCTCAAATAAACATATAAAGGGTCCGCCAAATAATTTTTTTTTTTTTTTTTTTTTTGAAAAGGCTATAAAAAAACTACTAAACATTTTCTCAAATTTCTTTTTTTATTTGAAAGTACAACCCTTCCGGTTAATAATGGAAAATAATTTCATTCAAATGGCTGCCTCGGCTGGCCATGCAGTAGCCTACACGATCGGTCCAATTTTTAAGCACATTATCGATTGTATGCAGCTGTTTTTCACCAATGACTTCACGAATATTGTCCTTTAAAGCGTCAACTGTATCTGGCTTGTTGGCGTAATACTTATCTTTGACGACACCCCACAAATAATAGTCCAACGGTGTCAAATTGCAGCTCCGAGGTGGCCAAACGGCATCAGCTCTGCGGCTGATAACGCGATCTTCAATGTATGCGTGCGGGTTTTCTGTGCCCCAAAAGCGACAATTTTGCTTGTTTACATACCCGCCAAGATCAAAATGAGCTTCATCTGAAAAGATGATTTTTTTTGGCAAAATCGACATCTTCTGTAAGTCGATCGCACGCAATATTAACCAGCGTTGTTCAAGCGTATACACAACCATATTCGTTCAGCGGAAGGATAAAACTAATTCTCTGTCAAATCAGACATGAGCTAAGTGTTACCATTCACGAAATAAGCACTAGTTGGAAAAAAAACTTTAGATGGCGGAACCAGTATTATCTAATTTCTTGCATTTCCAAAACTGTTAAACATTTTTAAATCGGTTTAAAAATCTATGAGTTACAGGTACTTTAGTATTATGGCCCACCCTAAACCAATCTTTTCAAAATAACTGAAAATTTCAAGTGTGTTTCAAAATCTTTGAAATCGGTTTTTGTATGTCCTCACCTTGGTATGCAACCATTATTTTTTTCCAGTTCTGACAGAAATCGTTATTTTGTATTGTATGAGTTTATTTCTTCTCTCTCTGAATGCATTTTATCCTGTTGCTGAAAATGTTCGCTCTAATGATTATATTTCTTGTTGAGTTCATTGTGCAAATCTCGTTCGAAATGCATGTCAGTGAAAAAAATTGCATCGTTGGCAGATGTAACACGTTATTATTGTATGTGTTGTTACCTGGCGGTGGTGGTGGTGGACGTATTGTTTGAGAAAGACAGTTGTACAATTCAATTGTGTAAACATCAGCTGTCTGTTCATCATTGGTGTTCTGGTAAAAATTATTTCAATGAATAAATGGACAATAGATAAAGGAACAAATACGTATGTAGTAAGCATTGGACCTCTGAAGTAGCTTTATAATTAAATAAATATGTATTCATAGTTAAATTAGCAAGTATTGTTAAACATTTCAACTTAAGATCAAGTACATCATATTGTTGATAAACGAATATGAGATTGCTTTCGGTGAATTTCCTTGGCATCAAAAGTTTCAGTTGCTGTAGCTTCTTTTAGTCAGTTCCAAAATGCTTTCTGTGTTAGAAATATTTAGTGCCCTTAATGGTTGATAGCTTTTTTTAATATAATTATTAGTCAATTAAACAATTATTTGTAGCAATCAGCAAGCTTTTATTTAAAAACAAATTTCTTATTTATAATTTTATCCACTGTTCACTCTAAACATAAATTTAAAAATTATTTGTATCCAGTATGAGCGACATTTCCATAATTACAAGTAATGCAGTACTTAAAAAAAGTTATTCAAATTCGGACCCAGTAAATGTTTTGAATTTGTTTTTAAAAACCATCCTCAAGTGGCATTTAAAGTTTGAGGCTCTTCACAAAGTGTGTGTTTATGAATGGATGAACAGAGTGAGTTGGACAGCATATGAGAAGAACCAAGCGCAACATTTTAATGTTTCCATTTGTAAAAGTTTTAACCTGAAGTACTAAAATATAAATTCATAAAAAATTTGTTGTAACTCAGTTCTTGTTAACAAGATAGTTCGTATGTATGTTATTATCTAGTAAATAGAAATGTGTAATAAATGTTTTCATACATTTACAAGCACACCCAACACACATAATATCACCAGTTTGTTAAATATACATACGTATTTTTATTTATTTGTTTGTTACGAGAATAACATATGTACATATATCCCGCGACATCCTAAGAGGGACACGGGAGACTTCTCCCAATTAATGAGCTGCACCCAATTCAATTTTTAGACTCATTGAAAGGGACCTACAATTTAACGCCGGCTCCGAACGGCATATGCATTAGTTAGAGAAGGTTTTCATAGCGTAAATACTCATAACCAGTCGCTAGTAGTTCTATGAGGTGGTACCGCTGTTGAAAATTATCTGATGGTCTGGTCTGATATTGAACCGAGGACCTCTTTGTTGGTAGGCGGGTGTCTTACCTATCATACCACAGCGGCAAACGAAAATAAACAATACCTAAAAAAAGAGATACACCACATCAGCCTTTAAAACTGTATTGTGGAATTTTTGAAACACTGGATTGTCCCAATGTTGTTAATGTGTCACTCTGGCAATGCTGTACTTATTTGCGTATTTCACAGCATTGCCAATTCGATCATCTTTGTGTGATAAATTTGAAATTAACGGAAATCGAATGTTGTGGAAAGAACAAGAATATTCGGAATTAATGTCAATTGTCTATAAAAGGCGGCGCCTTATCCATTAGAAGATAGTTGTCGTCTTGCAGTCATTAAGTAAAGTCGCGTTTAGGCGTAAAAGTGGTGTATAAACGAATTTCAAGTTTAAGTTAACAAGTTGCTGTATTAAGAACAACTGCATAAAGATAAAGAGAGGAAATAAAAACTATAAAACAACAACAATGTGGTGTTCATTTTATTTTGACGCAATTAAAAAGAACTCAGAGGTTTTAAAAAGGTTAAAACGTAACAATATATCCAAAATAGTGAGTCTCTGTTTGTATGTATGTATGTATGTACGTATGTATGAAGCCTATAGATAGCTTAATGGCTTAACCGGTGCCACGACTATACGAAGAAAGTATTTATTTGTCTATATCTTTAACATTTTAACAGTAAGAGTTTATGAATTTGATCCAAATAGGTTTTTGGTTAGTCGAAAAGTGGGTGGTATATAGCATATATTGATTTGTGTATATCTATCTTGAGAACGATAAAAGTGAAACTTTCTAAATTAAGTCTAAACAACTTTGTATTAAATATTAGTCATTAGACAAAAATGGTTAGAATTGGATAAGGAAGCGTGGTACCTCCCAAACAAAGTATGTATTGGTTTTTATTCATATTGAGAACCGCTAAAGTTAAAGTTTCGGAATTAGGTTAAATTCTCATTAATACCCTTATCATCGGTCCCATCTTAGGAGAGAATTTTGCCGGCTATGTCCAATCTTGACGTTTTTCAGGTGAATCCCGAAGTGAATTCGATTGGTAGGATTTTGGATCATAATTCGTGGATGATCCTGGCATTTTTTTATTGTTTTGCTTAGAACCTATATCTCGGAAAAGAAGATTTTAAATTTGTAAAATCACTTCACACAGGTATCAAAGCAACACCGTTGTAAGAAAAACCGCACAATTTTTTCGCACCTGCTTCAGTTTATTGAACATTAATAGCGATATGTCAATTCGTCGTCGTTGTCAACAATTGGGATTGTACATTTGGACCACCTCGAAAATTTTACGTAGGATACAAAATGCTGCTGCTGGAAAAACTACGTGAAGGTGAAGTACCACAATGTCTTTTGTTTGGTGAAAAATTAGAGTCAGCGACAAAAATATTTTTTGCCCCAAAAGGGTACGTGTGTAAAGCAGTCAGAGGCAGTGCAAGAGCTGTTCTGTCTGCTGCGGTTTGTGAGCCGGCGGCATCATTGGGCTGTCCTGCTTCAAAAACGATTACAATCGCAACGTTACAGTCAATAGAGTAAGATAGGGTACGATAAATACCGACTTCTTGTCGATAAAAAAAAAGAATTGGACTTGGTTGAAATATGATGTCAACAAGACGTTGCCACAATCCAAACGGCGATACCAGAAAGGCAAGCAATTAATCCCGTGTTTTGGTTTAGTCCATTGGCAGCCAGGATCATGCGACATTGAGTTTTGTTTTTCAAAAAAAGAGTAGAAAAAACAACACAAAGTGCCAAAATCGGTATATTTTGGCTTTGTTTTATGTGCTATGCATTAAAAAAAAAAAACATTTGATAAAAATCGGTACAGGTACTGTCAAAAACAGTTCATCTGGTTCCCCTAACTATATCTGTTCCTGAAGTAATTTATCATCTCTCTTTGACTATATGCACTATTTACATACGTTACTTTTATTTATTGATTGGTCAAGGGAAATTTGAAAAAAGAGAGAAACTCAGACACAACCTTCTCCATCAACTTAGAAATAGCACTTACTTAGTTTAGCAATGCACTCATAGTTCAGAATATTTGATCTGCAACCTGACTTATGCAACAGAATAGTAAAAAACTCCTCCAAAGAGATAAAAAATACTCTATTTTCAACAGCCTGATCAGAATAAACGTCAAAAGACCACTCAAAGCTACAACACAAGTCCTCCAAACAAGTGTTAAAATTTTAACCTGGATAAAGACTGAAGAACAGAAACAACGCTGAACGTATGTCCTCACACAATATGGATATGATACGATACGTTCTCAACACGAAAAAAGTCATAAAACCACCTCTGGCTCGAAGCAAAATTTAAGTTAAGTCTCCACGTATCTCATATAATAAGATTGACTAATTCTATTGTAATCAGTCTTGGAGTAACCAAGCGTAATCAGCTTTAATATCAGACCTCGCAAATTTCCAAAGCAGTTTGCTTAATATCCTATTCCCCAACCTCAATAGACACGTTGAATTTCACGGGGGACCTTTCCGTTCAGAACAGTAATGCACAAATAAGACGCACACATCAAAGCATCGAAACAGCAACTACTGTCTCAATCGAAGTCATTTTTAAATAATTTTAAAACAAGTTTGGTTACAAATCAGTTTGCGTTTGCTGGGTATGGTTTTCATAGGTAAATGCACTTGTAAGTGCATTTGTATTAAATGTAAATATGGATGTTATTTGTTTTTGGAAGTGCTTTAGCTTTTTTATGGTGAAATACTTTTATTTTTAAGTTGATAAATATGTTGCAGATAAAAATAGCCAACAACTTATTTACCTTTTAAGACAAGTAACTTAATTTTTTAATCTGTGTATGAACGTTATTGTTAGTAAAATAAAATCTATAAGTGTGTGAGCATTTTTATAGTGTTTCGACCAAGACTTCAAGACTTTGTTATTTTCTGGCTAATATTTTATTTAAAACATAAGGGTTTTGTACTCCATTCTCCTAAAATTAACGGATATAGGAACGGTTGAAAAATCATATGCGACTGATAAGTGTCCTTAAAAAAAAATGTCAAGAGGCTTTTATGCACTGAGATTCTTCAATCTATTATACTTCCTACGACTATAATAGGGTTTTCTTAAAGAATCCATTAAAACTTTGACGCCCTAATATATTTTAGGTTGTAGGTTATAGATTCTCGACTTTCAAATTGATAGGCGTCTAAATACCTTCTCCTAAAAAATGCATAATTACCAAGCAATCACCAACTAAAGTGCTCTGGCAATTCAATTTTCTCTCCATAGAATCTGCACTTTGAATCTGAAAATGTTGAGTCTGAAATTTCCGTTGAAATTACCGGTTATCATTCTGAAGCAATTTTCCTCTCGTTCTCCTCTTCTTTTTTGCTAAGCAAACTCATCTAAAACCTACCTCCTATTTCCTAAAAAGGTTGCGTCCTCACTAGTGGAGTGAAAATTCCCCTCCTGGCTAGCTCATCTACTTGTTTATTCACACTAATTTCTGAATTACTCGCGACCCAATAGTGGCTGACAAAATTATTCCTTCTTAATCAGTTCAACTTACTCAAACAGTCCGGTACTGGCTCTGAGTCAATTTCATAAGAACTAAGTGCGCGACGGTCTTTTACCTGATATTACGGCCTGCTCTTTATGCTTCCTGTCAAAGTAAAGTTGTGCACATCTTTCTATGGCGTGAATTTTCGTTTGGAAAATACCCCCCATGGCTTCTGAGCATTTAATCTTAGGCCCAAATAGTCCCGTGAACAACCCACATTCGGTCTTCAACAAATCCCTGAACCCTTTCAATTTCTTTCAGTAGCTTTGAAACTGATTCATCTTTCTATCACAAAACATGAGAATGGTATAATACGGTGAAAAAGTTATGAAGTAAAACAGGACAGGTGTTAGTCGAAACGACTAATATCAGTAATGCGCGATTAAAGAGGTAGACCTAAAGACCGATTCATTCACACGTTTTGCTCAATTTCTTCACAAAACGTTTCCTCAAAGCTATATGATTTCTCGTCCTTTCCAAGAGACAGTCATGGAAGGAGCAGTCTAACCCTCGACCTGTCCCTTTTCGGATTTCCCTATAAAGTCCTGTGTTGACTTAATCACTTGACGTTGTCTTGACTATAGTCTCTATGGCTTTTTTTCACCACAATAACGGCCCTTTAGCGCCAAATTATTGTATGTTATAATTTTTACGAAATTGACTTTTTATGCATTCCAAGGCCAGAGACTCACCACATAGCAAAACATTACATCGGCATTCGCTTTACTTGGGGAGATATTACTGAAATAATTTTATCGTATGTGATATTGTCGTTTTTCCTGTGAACGATACAATCTTATGTGCCATATAAATATCATATGTTTAAGTCAAATATCGTAAATAATATAAAGATTAGTTTTGAGTGATTAAGCTGAAGTTTTTCGCAGGCGTGAAAAGCTATCTGACTGTAATCCAGTTGGGGATGTCAAGAAGTGACTGCTCTGTCGTGGAATTCCAAATTCTCCCTCTATTCTGTCTACTTCCGTTCTTATAAAAAGAATTTCACTACTGTTACAGACTTTCGCCCATCGGAAGCAAGAACGAGAACGAACACAGATAAGTAACCAGATCGGCATGGTAGCACTCTTGCGTCTCTGGAAGTATAAGTAGCCCATTTGTTATTCTTGCCGTTTATCGCTTGTCCTTCCTAGAAGCTGCTGGCAGCCTTTACACTAGAAATGGACGAGAGACCCAACTAGTCACCCGGTCTAAACGCTAATGATTACAGAAACCACAACAAACAATATTAACCAACGAATTTCCACGATGACGACCTTCAGCATGAAAAAATTGCACCAATTTGAACATGGAATATTCGATCACTCCTAAATATATTTACACTGGCCCAATTAAGTAGTAAGTTTTAGAATTGTGCGAGACTAGATAGCCAGAAGCAGGTGAATTCAACTCCTTCGAACTTAGTATCCTTTACCAGTCAAAATTCATTAATATCGGGTTGGTATACTCTAGAGAAACACTGATCGACTGGAAGTCCTTTGACGATAAAATAATCACAACATGACTTAGAATTTAGACTAGGAAACTCACTTACTTATGCGCTATGCCCACATACGCCAATCTATCTATTTTGCTAACTTTGTCTGGGTTAACCTCAAATTTGCCCAACTTCCCCATTGAACATCATGATACACATCCAGTGCAGTATTCTTGAGTTGCAAGCCAATAATTTCCCCTCAAGAACTCTCCACAATATTGGAGGCATGCCTTACCTTCTTCTACAAGAGCATTTCACACTAGTTACTCTTATGTAGTAGGCAATTTAAAAGCTTACATTTAAAAATGCAATAAAACAAAAGAGGTTTGAAAGTGCAATTGCTCCGGTTAGAAATGAAATTTTATTTTATAGAGCTGCCGTGGACCCATTCGGACGAACTAATTTTCTAGAATTTTTCGAGTGTATGTGGTCGTATCTCGACAATGGCATCACGAACGTTGACCTTCAAATGCTCAACTGTCTCCGATTTATCGGCATAATACTTGTCTTTAACGGCGCCCACTGAAAATAGACCATTTTAGCGGCCAACTGACATCACTATTTCGGCTAATTAAACGGTCACAAAACGTTTGACTCAATAAATTTATTGTGTATGAGATATGTGACAAGTTGCACCATCCTGTTGAAAACAAACATTGTTCACATTAATACTATGAAGAGCGGGCACAAAAAAATCAGTTATCATGGTGCGATAGGTGTCCATTGACCACAATGATTGCGAAATATGAATATGCCTGAGAGCGTTCACCCACTGCCCGAACTTGAAAGAGTGTCAGAGACTATGCCTAGTATATTCTTTCGAGCCCGTGCAGTAAAAAAGGTTCTTGCAAATCTCGACGTTAATAAGTCTTCTGTGCCGGATGGCATCCCAACGTTGGTCCTAAAGCAGTGCTCTTCGACGCTTGCGCGTCCATTGGTTACTCTTTTCGGTGCATCTTCTCGTGTGGGTGTTTTTCCATCTGGGTGGAAGATTGCTAATGTAACATCAATCCGTAAATAGGGTGAGGCTAGTAACCCTGAAAACTACCGCCCAACAACAGTTTGCTTCCAAAGTTATGGAGAGTATGATAGTTCATCACCTTGTGAAGTATTAAGAGTCCGACAATTTGCCGCGCGATCGTCAATACGGTTTCCGTAAGGGTCGCCCTACTGGCGCTTTTCTCTGAAAGGTGGAATAGGTCCATTCATGGATTTGGTGAGAGTAAAGTTGTGGCCCTGGATATTTCCAAGGCGTTTGACAGAGTCTGGCATGAGGCTCTCATATTCAAACTTATTGCTTTTGGTGTCGGTAGTCACTTCTCTCGATTCGTATCAATCTTTCTCAGAAATCGCACTCTAAGAGTGGTCATAGACGGGATCTCATCCGACGAGTTCAGGATAAATTCAGGAGTAGCGCAAGGCTCTGTTATTTCTCCAACTCCACTAGAGCATCGTCGCAATGTGGCGTGTGTTGCATTGTTCTATCGGTACTATAACGGAATCTGTTCTAACGATATTAGGAAACTACTCGTATTTCCCTTTGTAGTTGATTGTAATGTAGATATTGAGGAATCAGATGCTCTTGATGTTCTGGGCAGGAGAATTAACTGTGACGTTCGTTGGAATGAGCATATATTTCGAGTGTCGGAAGAAACATTTAAGTGCGTCGGCTTTTAAGAGGGTGTAAGAATTATATCGATCCATCTGATCTGCTTAATATTTACAAGACCTATATCCGATTCAAATTGGAATAAAACTCTCATGTATGGGCCGGTGCTTCAAAGTCTATCTTGGAGCTTCTCGACCGCGTACAGGAAAAGGCGAAAATTCTTATTAATGGCGGTAGGGCAGCCAACTCTATCGATTCATTAGAGCATCGTCGCAATGTGGCGTATGTTTCATTGTTCTATCGGTACTATAACGAAATGTGTTCTAACGACATTAAGAAACTAATTCCTGGTAATCATATATTTTTACGTAGTACTCGTATTTCCCTTTGTAGTTGATTGTCCAGTAAATCGCACAACGCATTATAGGGAGAATTCGTTCTTTGGTCGCACTGTTCGTTTTTGGAACAATCTTCCTGCGAATGTTTTCGCTGTCACTGACGACATGAGCAAACTTAAATCCAACGCCCATAAACACTACTCACTCTATCGTCCTTCCCACAATCAATTTTCCCAGTACCAGCACAATGCACTGCATGAGTAGGGGTTAACCCCTGAGTGCTGGTCTCAAACAAACAAGAAAAAATAAATAAAATGAAATATGGGTCAATGATGCTCTTTCCACAAGCCGTACCAAGCAGTCACTCATAGTGGTTGCATTGACTTCTGTAAGAACACGTTTGGGTTTTCTGAGCCGCAAATACGGCAATTTTGCTTATGGACGTACTCACCAAGATGAAAATGAGCTTCATCTAAAAAGATGATTTTAATTGATGAAAAATTTCCAATAAACTCCAACGTTGTTCAGGCGTAAACCGATTCATTTCATTCAGTGGAGATAATATACTGAATTTTGTGACAGAATTATGACATAAGTAAAGGATCCGCCAAATAAATTTCTGTTTTTGAAAATGTTATAAAAAAAACTACTGAATATTGTCTCAAATTTCTATTTTTATGCATGCAGTAGCCTATACGATCGGTCCAATTTTTAAGCACATCATCGTTTGTTTGCAGCTGTATTTCACCAATGGCTTCACGAATATTGTCCTTTAAAGTGTCAATTGTCTCTGGCTTGTTGGCGTGACACTTATCTTTGTCGTTAAGCCACAAATAATAGTTCAACGGTGTCAAATAGCAGCTCCGAGGTGGCCAAACGACATCAGCTCTGCGGCTGATAATGCGATCTTAAAAACAGGGCACAAAACAACGAGTGTAGCTTCGGCTGTGTGGCACGTAGCGCCGTCCTATTGAAACCAAATGTTGCTAATATCCTCCTCCTCAATTTTTGTGAACAAAAACTCGTTCAACATGGCCCGATAACGATCGCCATTGACTGAAACGGCCACTCCTTGCTTATTTTTGTAGAAAAATGGCTCAATTATGCCTCTGGACCAAAATCCGCACCAAACAGTGACTCTTCTTGGGTGTATCGGCTTTTCAATGTATGCGTGCGGATTTTCTGTGCTCCAAATGCGACAATTTTGCTTGTTTACATACCCGCCAAGATTAAAATAAGCTTCACCTGAAAAGATGATTTTTTCTGGCAAAATCGGCATCTTCTGTAAGTCGATCGATAAAGTAATGTCGCAATATTTCCCAGCGTTGTTCAAGCGTATACACAACCATATTCGTTCAGCGGAAGGATAAAACTAATTATCTGTCAATTCAGACATGAGCTAAGTGTTACCATTCACGAAATAAGCACTAGTTGAAGAAAAAAACGTTAGATGGCGGACCCGATATAAGTATTACCAATCCTATAGAATTATCCCTAGATATTTTACATCTGTTTTCTTTGGGATCACCCCATCCATATGCTACATAAATGTTACCCTATTTAGAAAGTTTCCGCTTCATAGCAAGTGATACAATCGTGAATTCGTTCACTTTTACTTTCACTTCTGTTTTACTGAAATTTTATATCGTATTTTGATTTCAGTAAAAAGTAAACATAAGCAAATTACGAGTTTATCGTCCTCAACAAATATTGAACGTCGTAACGTAAAAATATCGCACAAATTGTAATATGAGTTCCAGACTATCAGTTTACTTATTTTAACTTAATTTTGAATCCTTTTAAGGAAATTTTTTGTCCGACAATTATCTGTGAGTTATTATAGGGATTAAACGAAATATGGGCATAATTTCATAAGGAATAGTTTTTAGATTGTCAGATCTGGACACCTGCTATTGTGTGCAAGTATTGTAAAAAATTTTTCAAATATTCTTAGCAGTCTCTGGCACTGTTACTGTATCTTTACTTAGTAAATATTCCTTCAATGTGTATATAAAAAAATATATATGATATTGTATTAACTTTTTTATTAACTTTAAATGTTATAGATAAAAAATATATATACAAAATGTTAAAAATTATGAGTCCACTCACATAATTTTACATTAAAACTGTATACTTACGCAACAGTTCTGTAATTGCCCCAGATCAAAAACATTAATACATGCACAGTTTCAGATAAAATTTTACTTTCACACATACTTTTATACGTGCACTTATGCATACATAGGAGTATACGAGCATTAAGTGAAATCATAACTTTTTTCTTAAAGTACGATGGGGAGAGAAAGGCAGCAGAAGCGTATAAGTGGTTATGACATGACTAAAGGCTTCTTCAGATCCTTTCCTTAATTTTTCTTTTAATTTTTTTGTGCGCTTCTTTCATATATTTTTTGTTTGTTTTTATTTTAAAAATTTTAGTTTTGTTTTATTAAAACTTATCTTTCTTTTGTTATTGTAGTTGCAGATAGAGCACAATATATAACAATGAATTATGTATGTCGCTGGTTCTATACATACATATACATATTGCAGTGGTAGTCACGATGAATCTTTATGTTGTAACAAATACTTGTACACTCACGCACATAATAGAATGAAGGAATACGTTATTCACACACATAGACGGACTCACACTCTTATTCATTTTACTCCGCTGCTGAACAGAATCTTAAATATATTGATTCTTTTTTATGTATATGATCTATTAAAATTATATTTAAATGTATTTTATTTGTTGATGCAATATAACAAGATTTTCTTAAAAAGTAGTTTTTCCCCAGATCCTAATGTCATAGCCTAACAAGAGATCTTTTTATTCTTTAAATTTCTGGGTTTTCTAAAAACAAGGTACATTTACTCAAAGTAAAATTTATCGTCCCTTGTCAGTAACCATAAACAACTTTGTCTGTTGTTTGTTAAAAACAGTGTGCTTATTTCGAGGGCAGGTCAAAAAAATCACTGATTTTTGAATAGCCCGCATCTTAACTGAAAAGGCAACACTGTTCCTGTCAACAGACTGTTGCCAAAGCTTGAAAAAGCTATGTCATTTAGATCGTGTTTGACAGCCATTTTTATCAAACTATCACACAATTTGACCTGAAAGTGGAAACTAACTTCACTAAAACCAAGGATAAGCTTTAAAAATATTATGAAAACTCTGCACTGTCAAGTTAAGAAGTAAAAAACATGGTCTGCTGAATTTCGTTGTGGCACAGAAGATGCTGAATATTTTGTACGACCAGCTGAGGTCTTCAGACTCGAAACAATTAAAAAAATTATGGTGTTGGTCGATCGAATATTGAGAAATGAGGTTGTGAAAGAAATAGGTATCTCACAAGGTCTAACAAAGTGCTAAATTTAGCGTGAAAAGGGCTAAGTTGACATCACCGCACCAGAGACCAGACAGCAGTCAAACAGTGAGTTCCAAAGAATTGCTTCTCAGTCATGGCAACCGTTTTTTGGGATATTGACTAACTTCAAAAGGGTAAAATAATCAATGGCGAATATAAGACCAACTCGACATAATGATGCTTTTTTAAACAAAGATCGCATTTGGCCATACAAAAAGGGTGCCCACATGTACAGTTTCCATGACAAAAATCCACAAATTACGCTACAAATTGCTCCCTCATACGCCTTATTTTCCGGACTTAGACCCAATCGGTCCTTTTTTGTTTCCAAGCTTAATGAAATGGCTCGATGGAACTGCTTCACAGACGCACTCTCAGTGTTGGACTTTAATTGGGCTTCAATGACGGATTGGACTCTACGGAGCCTCGGCGAGTGTGCTAGCAGTGTCTTTAATATTAGGAGTTCCATGACTGGCTGATGATAGGTTCCTTTGTGGCATCATCTACGCGGCCTATGAATGCGTCTGTTTGGTTGTGTGATTGTGTCGTTTAGTACACTGTGTGACTGTTCTTTGTTATACTGTATAGTGCGGTTGGCGTTCTTTTGATCTTTCTTTTTTGTTGAGCGGAGTAATTTTGGCTTAAACTGTAAGTAGCATTTATGGTACAAGGTCCGACCAGAGGCTTATTTCGTGTACCGCGGAAGTGCATGCTCCAGGGATGTGGCTGTGGTTTATACCTAAATCGCTGGGAAAGTCAGGCTCGCTTTGATACTACATTATTAACCGGGTGTAAGTCACATGCAAACAGCAGGGTATGCCAGCGTGACGATACTTACGTTAAACATATGACTTACTGACTTGCCCTCGTAGCTGGAGAGTAAACCAAGTGTTATATTAGAAATGTGTTATACGTGTTTACTTGTAATGATGAATTTTTATCAGAGCACTTTTACTTTCAGATAGCAGTGCGGTTATTATGCTGCAGTTGAGAATAGAATAGCTACACGGTCTGGGTAGTATTTCAGAGTAGTATTTTAATCTATTCTGTACCATTTGCAGCAACTCAGATTCAAAACACAGTCACTATGTGTACTCCCTGGGTACTGATTTGGGATACTGTGCCAGGTGATCGACCTTACTTTTCTTATATATATGATAAGAGTTTTAACTGTATAAAACTCGTTATAAGTTTGTTTATAACAGAACAAAGCCAAGGCCACACAATGGGCCATGAGCAGCAAAAGATTTAATCACATAAAATACTGTTACGAAAATGAAAATGCCTAAAAAACACCTCATCAGTTACTGTTTTGTGGGATTTTATTCCATTGGTTTGGTCAAGGTTGTTAATGTGTTGCCGTGGTAATGTCATACTAACCTGTGTATTTGACGGAATTGCCAACTTCAACATCTTTGGTTAACACAATCTTACATGTTTAAAATTAACTGACATAAAATAGAGGATTTGAGAGCGTTTGAGACATTTCCGGAACTTTCCAAACTATAGGCAATTAGGTGTATAAGGAGCCTATTTTGCCTACGGCAGTGTAGTTATTGTTTTGCAGTCATAAAGTCAAGTCGTGCTTAAGCGTAAATAAAAATGTTGTATAAGCGAATATTAAGTGCAAGATAAATAAGTTGCTGTATTAAGATAAACTGTTTAAAGATAAAGTGAGGAAATAAAAACTGTAAAACAACAAAAAGGTTATGTTTATTTTATTTGAATGCATTTAAAAAGAGCTGAAACGTTTGAAAAAGGTTAAAACGTGACAACACTATTGAGCGGCATTTCTTAAACCCTTTAACTTTTGATAAATATGGATAAGATTTGTTCTGAATAAATAAAAACAAATTTTTCTTAATAATGGCATTCAAACAATGAACCGCTCAGAAATAACGTTCAGTAATCAGCCGCTCGTTGCCTGGCCTCGGCCTAGAGATTAGAACTGCTTGATGGGGTCAACGGTTTCCTACCGCCAGAGTTCTTTTTTTTGATATTTGGGGCACAGGAGAGCATTTTTGTTAACGAAAATTGTCTCAGAATATCTAAATTTTAGACAAAAAGCAGCCTCTGTTGAAACTGTTGATAATAACGTATTGAAAATGGCTGCAAGTCATGGAAACCTAATGGTCATAATATCGAAACCAAAAGTGTATTGCCACAATAAACACATCGAAACCATGAATGAAAAAACCACTTCAGAATAGTGGAATAGTGGCACAACAATTTATTTTTTTGGAATCACTATAAAGCACCTCTTATGTTTGCTTAAAAAGGCATTTGTCATACAATGATTTAACTCCTCGCGAATTCCTTAAACTTCGCATATACGTAAATAAGTGCCTCATATTTTTCACATAAAATATTTCGTTTTCGTTTACGGGGTAAATTGAAAGTTGTACGTCGGAAATGATTGCAGTTGGTTTGCATTTTGTGGCAAAGCAATTTGTTTTATACACACACAGTCATATGCTGATTTAAACACTCTTTTATATTTGTACTACAAGTCTGTAGCATCAACAAATTGCATACAATACTGCTCTAACGAATGGGCGAACAAAAGAATCTAAAGAAAGTTGCATAAAGTTAAATTGTTTTAAATTGTGTGCTAAAAATATTCATTTTTATTTCTTTAACAGACAGAGAGACAGACGGACACAGAGATATACAAAAACTCTTAAAAAGTGTTTAAGTCTGAGTGTGTATGTTCGAATGCATATGCGAACGTATTTAGGTTTTCATAAAATTTGCTTCCGATTATTTAAGAGAAAAGAAAAATGAGCTTTGTACTGCTCGTACTTACTCCTACAAAAAATAAAAAATATATAAAAAAAGATTTTAAAAGGATCAAATGAAAGCATTTCCTTTTTAAAAACATTTTTATAGAATTAGAAAGACATTTTCTAAAGTAAAATATTTAAAAATTAAAATCCTCTAACATATACGATTCCATTTCTATTTTTTTTTAAATTAAGGGGTTCTCTTTGGAAATGTAAAGCTTATTTTCAGATTTTTAATTAAGTGTAATATTGTAATACATTCGCATTTATCTATATTACCGATACCACTATAAAAGTTTAGCCCAATTTTGGCATTTTCGTTATTTATTACCTTCATTTAAAAGCTACATGACATATATAGTCCAATAAAATCATTAATATATTTTCACGGTTTTACCTTTTAAAAACGTTTATTTATGAGTTCGTAGATTGTAGGTAAAATAAAATAAGTCTTATGTTTGGTTTTTAAACAAAATCCTTCATATCTAACACAGTTTTGTGTTCCACTGCTCGTAACATAGTAAGCAATAACGACGAGTAATAATAATTTTTATTCTTTACTCTGTTTACAACTTTGTAAACAACAACTATTACTCGACATATCTTTCTGCCTAAAGCAGGGTGCGTAAAAACTTGGCTCGTAAGCAGAATTTTCTGTGGTTCGCCCGTTTTATCGTTCTTAATCGTGAGTTTAATTTTTTCTTGAGCACGAATCATATTTTTGCTCAAAATATTTAGAAGTTGAAATCAGGGTCGTCAGATCTGGCGATTTCTCGCCAAACGTGGCGATTTTGAAAGTTATTTGGCGACCTAATTTCAGTTTGGCGACATTGCGACTTTTAAAATAGTTAGCGATTTTGTTGGCTATTTTTGACAAAATGTACGAAAAAATAAAATTATTGTTTTGTCATTTTTATGTGTGAAATTCGTGAACATAGTGTCACATTAAAAGACAAGACGGCAGCGGAACCTAAGTCGTGTTTTCAGCAAAGAGTAATTTGTAGTTGCCTATATAGACCTGAAAGCAATAGATTTTTAGGTTCGGCAACTGGCAAGGAAATAGTTTCATAAGTGGTACGAAAACTCTTTCAACTTAAAAAACGTGAAAAGGCTCAAATTTGGCAAAGCTCAAGGCCCATAGCCTTAGAACATCATTGAAAAGGTATAGTTCTCTTCTTTTGAAGTCCAAAAATCGGATTGCTTGCAGCTAAATTATTAGCTCTTAAGTATACGAAGGTACGGAAGATCGATTTTCAACCGTAAAAATTAATTTTGTAGCTTTATAGCTTTGGGTAAAGTATAAACTATATTATAGTAAACATTGTATACTTTCAGTTTTTGCTAAAATTTTTGCTTAATAGAATTAATAAAATATATATTATGGCGAACTTTTTCCACTTTTGGCGAAATTTAACAAATCGGAATAAATTATTTTTTATTTATTTAAACAACTTTTTTTTATTAAATTATATTATATTTTCAGAATATCAAAAAAAAAAGTTGATTGACGATTTTAGCGTTTTTTAATTTGAATTTGGTGAAAACGCTTAAAAAAGATCTGACAACCCTGGTTGAAGGCATAAAAGTTTCAAAATTTGTGCTTACGAGCTTTGATCTTTAACACGTAAGCACGAATTTTATACTGCAAACGAATTAAAAATAAGCAAAAAAGAATCGAAAACGAGAAATTCATTTCAATGCCTGCTGTTTGCATAAAATAAAATGCGTAATACCATGTGTGTATGCTATTTTATATTACGCAATCAACATTTACTAAGGAGAATTGTTCATTTTCAACTTGTTCTGATGATTTTCGACTCGGTTTACGTTCCGAATTATATGTTTAAGTTCTTTTGTTTTTAATTCTTCTCACGAGTCGTATTTTAAAGCCATTTAAAATTCGGTTCTCAAAAAAATAGTTCTTTACGAACGAATTCAATTTGAGCAATCTTTCCACTCTGGCCCAAAGATCTTCCAATCCGATTGTAGTTACAACTTAGGTTCGATCACAACTTCTTCAACCAGAGTTTAACTACACTACACCCTCTTTACACTGAGTCAAAGCAACTCGTTCGCTGTTCGAAATCTCTTGAACCTCCCGATATTGCAGGTAGATTCCATTTCATTTTTTTACTTTCTTTTTAGTTTTTATGAAGTCATCTGCTAAGCATCTCCTTTTTTCAGTTCTTGTTGTTTGTTGTTGTCTTTTACTTCCCTTTTCTGTCTGTTTTTGTTGTTGCCGTTTGTTTTTATTTATTACATTTCTGCTCATGTTGTTGTTGCTCATGTTGTTGTTGTCGGCTTTTGTTTATTCTTTTAAGCAGTGTAATAAACGGCAGGGGTGCCCAACCTTATTTTTGTAACAATATGTATCTAGATAAAGCTCGGTGTGCTTTGCTAACCATATATTAATTATTATCTTAGGTACTATTATTTAGTTATCACTTTTTTAAAGAGTTGCCAGCCCACTGGGTAACCCAATTAAACACACCCAAGTTTTGAGTATTATATTTAAAAATCCTAGGTGGATTTTTTTATTTAAAGGTTTTCGTAGTTTAATTACAACAAAAGTTAGTGTAATTTACGTATTGGGACGGTATCTTGAAGTAATACTTAGTCTCAGAAATTTTGGTAAGATTCACCGACGAACACAGCGGTGATGTTATTGGATGAAAGTTCCACACAGACTGAGGCTTTCAATACCTCGATAAAAAAAAATACATACATACATAGGTACATAAGATATCTCACAAAAGTCTATTTCACAAGCAAAATGTAAATGAATTGTAGAATAAGTTTATCATAAGAGCTTTCCTACAACTTTTTGTAAGCATACTTATTACAAGCTTATTTAAATACAAAAAGTGAACATTTTTCAAATACTGTTTTAAAAATGCTTCACATAACAACACCTTTTACAATAATACTTGCTATACGATTAGCTTAGATAACAATTTAACAAATATGATTACATATGACTTTTTCTCGGTTTAGTTTTGTAAGTGATTTTGAAAAAAAAAATATTTTGACAATGTTCATAAATTATAAATTACAAAAAAAGGTTTATTTTTTTTAGAAATTTGGTTCCATTTGTGTTTTATTTGTTCCCACAGTTCCAACATGTTCTTTATTCAACATGGACTTTATTCTGTTCAATCAATCGCCAAAATTTTTAGTTGTGACAACCATTCTTTACATACAAATATTTGAATATATTACAAAGCTGACAAAAATATTATGCATATAAGCTTTTTTAAGCATGATTATAAACCTAATATTCTGGAAGCTTATTCTACAATTAGACTTCTAAGCTTTCTCTATATTATATACAAGCAATATTATCGCAAGGGTTCAAATTTCATTATTAAACAATTTTTAATAAGCTTTTTACTGTAGTATTCACAACACTTTTCTAAGAGGAAGATAAATTGTCATATCCAATTAGAAGGGTGTGGTGCGAACAGAATAATTCATACAATTTACACAGAGAACAAATAACAAATTAATATAAGAATTTGACAACAATTTCAATATTCAATTTCTAATTATTGTTATATTCTGTTAAATTATAGTTTTTTATTAAAAAAGTGAAAGTTAGGGTCCAAGTCATTTATAGAAATAAAATAAATAATCTTGAACTAGAAATTTGCATTGTGAACTATCAATTTATTTCTAAATTATTATCGTATTTTTGAAATTTGTATATCGAGTGTCCCATTTACCAGTAGTAGTAGTAGCAGCAGCTCTGCTTTCAAAATGATTTCGTTAATACCCAAGAGAAATTGTTTCTTGCCACTTCCTCTATTGGTTTTTTTGTACAAACAACCTATTTGGCTTCATACTGATTTTTGTTTTGCTTTCCTTAAGGCATTATTTTCGTTCGTTTATTCCTCTTTCCATAGAACACAACGATGCAACATCACATTTTACTCGTGATTTACTTTTGATTTTCTAGGTTTTTTTCGTGTGCTTATTTGTGTGTGAATCTCTTAACTTTATATGTATATTTATGTACAATATGAAAAGTCCTTATATCCTTTTCCTGAATGGTTTCAGGAAGCCAAAAATTTCGCCTACACATACATAGTTATACATATTCATCCATTCTAACGGTCTCTACAATTGGTTTTACTTTTAAATTGAAGAAGAAGGAAGGACGAAAAAGACTTTAGAATTCGCTTGATTTTCAATGTTTGTCTATTCGTTTCATTGATAATTCGTTTTTTAATGCGAACGAAGCCCTACGAGCTTTTTTCTGGTACTCATTGACTAAATTTACTTGTAGCAGTTGCGCTTCAGCATGATTGTAATGCAGTTTTAGACAGAGAATGTGAGAAAGTTTTTTGAAAGCGAATAATAAAACATTGACTCTATGATAAGATAGACTGGTGTAGTAGCCTTGTTAAGTTAATTCTGAGACGATTACTATTATTATTCATAAACTGAGACAGAGAGCCCAAACTGGCCGTTATACTGCGACATACAAAGATTTATTGTGCCACACACTCCAGGGTCAGACCTACCAGCGTAATAGCCGACGGTGGTAGAAATCTCATCGACTCAATGGCACTGGGCGAATGACTACCCGATCAGATTGAAAGCCAAAATCGGAACATCTACTTTGTGTGTAAGGCAGCCATCTCTCCAAGGGGTAGCCGAAGAACCTGTTCAGGCCCAATAGGGCTACGTGAAAGTTCATCTCCAAATATCTGCCAAAGCAATACATTCATAGAGAATATGCTCTGTCGTTGCTTCTTCTTCCCTACACAGGTGACACTCACAATCTAGTACCACATTGAGGCTGAAGAGTTGATATTTAAGATAGTAATGGCCCGTCAGGAAACCAATAAGTCTCCTAATAGTTGTGACGCAACTCCCTATTACAGAAGAAGGGTCTCAATAGCCGCTTGGCCTGACTCATACAACCAATATGACTAGCGTTGCACATACCCTCTTTCGTCAATTTTCCTCCTGGCCGTGGACCAGCTAATACCACAGCACGATTCTGAATACAAGAACTCAGTGGCAGGGCCCCGCCTTTCCAGTTCGTCAGCTAACTCATGATGATACGTCAAATCTTCCTAGCATGCTTCGATTCACCGCTCTCGAAAAACAGTCAGAGGTCTCGCTCCTGTGAGAATAGAAACAGCATTAGATATACCCCTACGATCAAGTTTCTGTAGTTGATTGGTGCGTCTACTGTCAAATTTAGCTCAGGTGACTCTAGCAGTGAGACAATATTCATCGTCCAATATTTGCCTAACGCTCAGTTCAATGTAGGTAAGGAATGAGTATCCGCTGTGGCAAGCTTATCGGCGACTCAATTTCTGGGGATTCCCTATGAGGCATACACAGAACTGCGGCGTAAGCATATCTAGAGAATTTCGACAGTCTGTAACAAGTTTTGAGTTTCACAGCTGAAGAGTATTTGAATTCCGCTTGGATGTCGCAGATAATAGAGATTTCAGTCATCGGTGATCCGCTCCTTAGATTCATATCTGCGGCATGATTGAGGTTTATCTTTTTAGAAAAAATGCCGGTGTCCACCCTATTATCAAGTCTGGAACCGTCAGTATAGACTTCGACCAATTCTCCAGAGATTACCATGCCAGAGACCCAGTAATCCATTTTGGGACAATGATTTCGAATCTTCTATCTAATTTCGGTACAAATGAAATTATAGTATATCTAAGCTAGAACTACAAGATCCTTAGCCAGGATGGAGGTGTGTCTCGTGGTAATGACGTGCCAGCGTGTAGTCTTATGGGAATAAATTTGGTCCGATGTCTGGCAAGTAATCTATATGGAAGACCGTTAAACACCACAAAGAGGGGGTGATACGCAGTGATCACTCGCCATCTGTATCGCAGCAAATTTCCAGAAGTTAGACGACAATTCCATAAAGAACCACTGAATGTATATTTTTCTCCGTTACTCCCCTAGGTAGCATATTGGCTTTCCACAAAGCATCCACTGCTATGTTTCAGTTTCATTAATCAAAGTCGATTTTACAAGCTAACTAGATGATTAATTTACCTTCGCTCACCTCCATATAAATGTGTAGTGGTGCAAACCCTTATTTTTTTCACAGCAGGCGCGTTGTCTCCTGGTCATTCATCTGATGTTTTTCATCATTGCCAGAGGTAAGCTGGAAGGTCATGGGTGCTTTTTTTAGATGGACTTATCTTTGTGGTCCAAACTACAATTCAATTTTTTCCTCATGTTCTATACTGAGGATTTAAGCCTGGGCCGCTTGTGTTGTATACGTCTGCTCTAACCACTACACTACAATCACTGTATATTATTACCTTGATCAAAAAGTTTCCCGAATAGCTCCCATCTGGCGGTTGCATCGTTCCGATGCATTTGTTGTTGATATTCCTAAATCTTAGCGTCATAGCTTGACATTTGCTTTTTTTATATTCAGTTTTTGGTGTGTCCATCAGTGCTTGCTGCGATTTTTCCATTATTTCCTCTCGGCTGCTAAAACGAGTTCCTCTTAATCGTTTTTTAACTTGATTGAACAGAAAGAAGTATCATGGAGACTAATCAGCTGAATTCGGTGGCTTGGATGGCGTTTGTTGCTTTTTTCGTCAAAAAATTTCGAATAATGATAGCACTGTGCAACGGTGTGTTATCATATTACAAAATCCAGCAGTTTCCTGGCAACAATTCTGGTCTTTTTTGGTGAATTGCTTCACGCAAACATCTCGTAGCGCCCAAATAATACTCTTTGTTTACCGATAGGCCTTCTGGCAAAAATACACTACACCGTTATAATCCATGAAAATCATGAGCACTATCTTCTTTTTTGACTGAAAATGGTCTCGGCTTATTTAGTGAACGCCATTCACTTGCCTGATGTCTGTATTAGTAATAATCCTCTTGATGAATGTGGAATCGGATTCAGCATTTTAAATGAAGTCATTTGCGACCTCAAAACGGTCAAAACTGTAAAAAATCGCCAACACACATACTCGTAGAGATAGATGTACTCTTGGCTACGTAGGTTTTGTAAATGTCAAGCTATGACGCTAAGATTTAGGAGTATCAACAACAGATGTACCAACTTTTCAAAAAAAAAAAAAAAAAAAAAAAAAAACTTAAATCAGAATGATGAGACCGCTACACAGGGGTTATTCCAGAAATTTTTTGACAAAGATAGTATATCCAGCTGATAATAACATACTAGGACGGAGTCCGTATCTTTTACTCACTGCTCTCCTACAGCAATAGATAGCTCAAGCCGTTTTACGAGCTCTATCAGTTAAGTTGGTTTTCCAACTTAGAATAGGGGCTAGAAGTTCAATCTCGGTACTCAAAGTTAGTTATGCTAAGTAATACAACGTGAGATATTTTGTACCGTTTTGGGAAGAGCATTGCATTAGTTTTACACAGGTGAGTTGTATGCAATGACTAGGGATTTGAGTTTGTTAGATAGAATCTGCCGCTAATTCTGAGGATAAAGCTGTTCTATAAGAAGCTTATAGTTCTGACGAAGAAGAAGTTTAATCTAAATGTTTAGTTTAATCTTCCAATAGATAGCACAGTTATTAAGTTTAAATTTATCCTTATCTGTTGAACACACTTGTATCTAAAAGTGTGCAAGATATTTCGATCATCCCTATAAACTAGCATGACTATCAGAATGACTGTTTGCTGGCTGTTTGGCCTGCAGACTAGATGACTATTATTTTTTTTTCGTTTTTGATTTTGTCCATGTTTACTTCTTTTTCTTATTTGTTTTTATTGGTTTTAAATTATACTTGTAATCCAATTTTAAAGAAATGAAATCAAAACTTAAAAAAAATATCCTTCAATTTTGATTGAGTCCCTGTAGATTGAATGCTGCTGTTACCACTGCTACTGTATGCTGTTGCTTGATGCTGCTGGTTACAATGCCGTACATACACAATTGATTCGAAATAAAATTTAAAGGAGCAAGTAAATAATAAAATTCAGTAAGAAATCAAATATTAAATAAGATGATTAGGAAAGATAAACAAAAAAAATTTCTTTTCTATTTATTTTTAATTTGATGTGACAAAATAACTTTCGATAAAGAAGAGATGCTTGCGAGATATCAAATGTAATTTGATTTAGTTTTGTTTTATATTTTTTGTATATAAAATTGAGTTTCATTAGTTCTATTTTGTTATTACACAAATGGAACAACAATAAAAATTTAGAAAATTCAATTTTTGATTAGAAGACAAATGGATGTTTGGTATTTTTCCTGTCAGTATTTTGGTAGGATTTCCTTTGGATTTTTTCAAAATCTTGAAAAAAAAAAATATTTTAAATAATGTTTTCTTTTCAGTTTTCGTCAAAAATTTGTATTTAAAAAATTAATTTTATTGTAAATTTGGTTTTAAGAAAAAAAAAAAAAAAAACACGAAAGTTATAAGCCGGGAAACCAGAAATATGCTTTAAAAAAGTGTATTTTGCGCATAAAATATGCAATAAAAATCATAAAATATGATCTAAAAATTTAAAAATATGATTTAAAAAAGAAAAGCATCTGAAAATGTGAAATCAATGTCTACCGATATAATGGGGTTATATTTAAAGGGTAACAATTACTTAACATCACTTTTTTTATAATTTTATTTGAAAAAGATGCTTTACGATCATGTGTAAGATATTTCGATCTTTAACGAAATGTCAAAAAGTTGCGAAATTGTGAATTAGTAGTTTTTGTCCAAAACAACTGTGTTGATTAAGAATTTTTGAGTTGATGCTGCTTTGTAACATTTTTTCCAGTGGCATCAATAGTTTCATCTACCGAAATCCATATTGATTTTTGTACATTTGCATTTTTGGTTAATATTTTTGACTTGCAAACATACTTTGGACGTTAAACGCCTTCGATCGCACTATATAAAGCGTGTTTTTTATAGAGATATAGAACTTTAAGTTTCCATTACTTTTCAAGATAGCGACCGATTTAACAGCTGTCAAGTGATTTATTCTCAGTTTGGTTTGGCAATTCATCATGAATAGACTCACGCCTGAACAAAATAATGGTTCTGTGCGGAAAACGTATCGCGCACTACGTCCATTTTATCGTCGAAAAAGTCGTCCATCAGAGCAGCTAATTCGATTAACCATGGAACGTTTTTGCACCACGTTTACTCTTATCGATAACTCGCATCCCCAGAGACGCTGTACAGTGCGTACAAAAGAATTTATTGCTGCTGTAGAGCGTAGCATTGAGGAAGACCCGAATGAGTCCATCCGCCATCGAGCACAGGAATTGGATCTCTTTCCATCCACTTTATGGAAGATTTTGCCGAAGGATCTTGGTTTGAGTGCTTACAAAATCCAACTCGTGCAAGAATTGAAGACAAGCGAACATCAAGTAAGGCGCAGATTCGTCGAATGGGGCCGAAACGAGATTACCGTTGTTCCCGATTTTCATAAGCGAATTTTGTTTAGCGATGAAGCGCACTTCTGGTTGAATGGCTACGTCAACAAACAAAACTGCCGCATTTGGAGTGAAGGTAGTCCTCAAGTGTATGTGGAAACACCGTTACATCCAAAAAAACTGACTGTTTGGTGCGCTTTATGGGCTGGTGGAATCATTGGTCCGTACTTTTTCAAAAACGATGGTGGCCAGAACATTACAGTCAATGGTGATCAGTATAGAGCCATGATTACTAACTTTTTCATTCCTGAATTGAATAACCATGATGTGCAGGAGATGTGGTTTCAACAAGACGGCGCAACATGTCACACAGCTCGTGCCACAATATATTTATTGAAAGACACGTTTGGTGATCGACTAATTTCACGTTTTGGACCTATGAATTGGCCTCCAAGATCTTGTGATTAACACCGCTAGACTAATTTCTGTGGGGCTAGATTGGACTACAACCGCGCTAGCCGTGGCGGTCATCTACCAGAAATCATATTTAAAATGTAATGCCCCAAGATTATCTTTCGGATAAATAAAATTCATGTCAATCGAATAATCCATCGTCATTTTATTGTAACTTAAGGTTCTATACCTCTATAAAAAACACCATATAGTTTGTATATTCGCAATAGATTTCAATTGACAGATAATTCAAAAAGGCCATTACTTAATTTAGAGCACAAAAAATTCAAATATGCGCTAAAAAGTCTTAAATGCCTTTTAAATACGAAACAATAAGAAAATAAGCTCTTAAAACTGAGATATGCAAAAAATTCTGTTATAAGCAAAATATGCAAATATCGTTGCCAAAATTCATAAAAATTCATGAAACGCATAAATATCTGTTCCTACAATAAAAATAAGATATTCGACTCCATTCGACCACATTGAAATATGATACATGCTATCACATGTCAGCTTCCAAGCTTGGCTTTCTTTTCACCACACAAAAACCCGACCATCGAATAAATTAAATTTTGATTCATTACAGTGATTTTCAATGCCCCATAAGCCGTTGCTGCTATTATTGCCGGTTATAACAAACTATTAAATAATGGCTGCTGACATATTATCTATACAATGGCGTCGAACGGAGTCGAAAATATTGTTTTCATAGGAGGGAGAATAAATGAAGTTGATTATTGAAAGATACCAAAGGCTAATTTTACACAATATCCCTCAGAGTCATATTTAAGTGGGGATTATTGTTTCAGTACAATAAGGCAAAGGAATCTTCACTAATAGTAGAATAATGACCTCTTTATAATGTTAAAAAGTGCCGTCAGAACTTCTAGGTATATATGGAGTCCAAATGATTTCTGTGCCAAGTTAGGAGTAAAAATTTAACACTGTCCTTCTAGTATATCTATAAATAAACCACTCACTATCACCTAGAATCTAGTTTATTCTATGAGAAAAAGATATTAAGCTGTTGTGGACATTAAAGTAACCAAACAATGCACCAAATTTTGATCTAGAGCCTGTTTAAAAAAAAGACATTTGAGAGAAAAAGCAAGTGTACAACTTTTTTTTGGGTTGGGCTTATTTGTGATATTAAAATGAATTTTTTAAATTAAATTATATATTTATATAGAAATCTGACTAATTGACATTTTAATTGCTTTTGGTTTTAGCTTAATATCTTTAACGCTTATAGACATATCTGAATATGAAAACCGGAACTCTTACTGTACACGTTTCTTTTTTACTCTATTTTTTTAAAGATGTACCTTAAAGTCGGTGCTACTGTGGTATGGTAAGTAACCTGCCCATCAACCATTAGGTCCTCTGTTCAACACCAGACCAGACCATCAGATAATATCCAACAGCGGTATCACCTCATAGCACTGCTAGCGACTGATTATGATTATTTACGCTATAAAAACTTCTCTAACTAATGCCTATGCCGGAATTAAATTGTAGGTCCCTTTCAATAAGTCTAAAAATAGAATTGGGTGCAACTCATTAATTTAGAGAAGTCCCCTTTGTCCCTCTTAGGATGTCGTGGGAATTGTGTTTGTAGGTATGTATATCCTCTAAGGTATGGAAATACTTCGATGCAGTGAAAGGATGTCTAAATATTTTAAGTGTCATAAAATACTAGGCGGCTTATTAGCCGCCTTAAATATTTCCAGAAGATTGACGTCAAGTAATACTCTTACAAAATACGCTGTCAAAAAGAAGCACTGGGTGAAATGTTCACACGTTGTGTTGTTGAGGACAGAAAGTCCGTTAAAGCCATAAAAAAGCTGAGTGTTAGTTTAGAATACTTGGTAGAAACTACAATATGGGACAAGAATTAAAACAAAATTTTTTTCGAAATAAAACCGGTTAACCGGTTGCTTTATTATATTTTAATTAAAGACCGGTTTTTTATAGTTTAGACTTTTCGAATTTTTCGAAAACCGGTTTTTGAAAAGAGTCCGATAATCGATTTCCTTACTCTTGACCAAAGAATGGAAAACTAAATCGAAATGGCGGGAACTCACGTGACGAGGATTCGTCTTGCGTGTCCGAAACCAGCGGCAATACGGAGTGGCGACACCAACAACAGAACTACGAGGTCTTTTAACATCCATTAACTGAGAAATCAAGTGGTAGCTTCTGCATACTCCGGTGCATTAGGCCAAAGTCTTTTTGCATCACATGGGAATGAGAACGACGACGAACAGTTGGAAAAGACTGAAATTGGTTTTTATGTACGCTGCTAGAGATATTCTGGGTTATCAAGTGAACCAGAGGAAGATATGTGCGCCATGGTGGTATGGTAGGTAAGACACCCGATATTTAGAAAAAATTCGGAACCTTCTACTGTTACAGTTCCAAAGATACACAAAAATGAATATTTACTTTGTATAGGAGGTGACCACAAAGTTATTTTGAATAAATTTGGAAACCTTCACTATTGCCGTTCTCTAGATGCTTTCAGGAGGTGACCACAAAGTTATTTTGAATAAATTTGGAAACCTTCACTATTGCCGTTCTCTAGATACTTTCACTAATTCAATTCCGTAAAATCTGTAAATCTGTTAACATTAGATGTGATCTGCCGCTTAATCGAAGAGAGTAGACTGATAAAGACCGAACTTAATAGTGTGAAGTCTCGTTGAGCCAAACTTAATCTTCAGAAACAGCACATCGGCCTGGTGAAGCCCACGTCGTGACAATCGCGTATGGACTAACGACATCAGCAAAGAGGCTCAGGCAACGGCGTAAACGAATCAAACCAATAACATGTACAGGCATTTGAGACCCTTAGAAAAACGCAATGGAAAGTTGCAACATCATCCGAGGAGCAGAAGACGTCCCGCATACATATTTTATCTTTCCGTAGATTATAGATTCGAAAAGTAGTTTTAGGACAAATGGGTCACAAATGGGTCTGCTAAGTTACTTAGAGCAGACTCTTCTACAAGCCTTTTGGAAAAATGACAGTATATCTGCCGAAGTTTTAGAGATCATAGTGATAATAATTGGCGGATATTACCTTGCTGTGTATGGATAACAAGGACTTTAAAAAAAAGCGAATATCCGTTAAGTTGTCGTCAGAACTAAGTCAGAAACAGACCTTACAAGTCTACCATCGATCATAAATGTAAATAATCTTCGAGATATCGTTGGGCAAAGTGTTGAATGGCGCTCTATATCTGCTTTATCGATTTAGAAAAAGCCTCCGATAGATTGAACCCCAGCATGATCTTTAGCACACTACGCAATAAAAACTCTCAGCTTAAACTTATCACACTAATTAGATACCTCTATCAGAATGCCAGCTGTATAATTAAACATGGTGAAATCGGTGGTCGACAAGGTTGCCTCCTATCACCAATTTTGTTAAATTTTGTCCTGGACATAGTTCTTAAAAATGCCTTACACAATGGATCAGAACCTTACACAATCGTGAACGCAATTATCATGTTTTGACTATGCAGACAGCTTTTTGGTTCGTGAATCGAGTCCTCGGAACATAGCAATGACAACAAATGCGGCTGAACTTGGAATGAATACCGGTAAGACAAATATCCTCTCAGTGAATGTGGTGCCTCAGCAATTATATACGGTACGAGGTGACCAAATAAATAGAGAATGTCGTTATGTTTTGCTATCTTGCGATCATAATTTAAAAAAATTTAAGGTCGAGGGAGGATATTGACATCTGCATAGAGAGAGCGTCGTAGATTTTTGGTTTTTCTTTTGGAATTTCTTCATCTATCAGCACGCAACACTTTCAATTTACAAAAAATGTCTGATCTCTTTAACGGTAGCGGGTAGTAAAACGCTGCCTCTCGAGATATTCAGAACATCTAGGTTTATGTTAATCAATGTCTTCACAGGATCCGACGAATATTCTGTCCTAGAATGATGTTGATAACTTTCTTTGGGAACAATCCAATCAACAACCCTTGATCACGGAAATAGAAGAACGTAAATAGCGATAGATTTGCCACACTCTCAAAAGGCTCGTTCAAACGTGGAGTACTCCAATTGGTATAGAATAGGCCGGAACGGGTAGGAGCTGTGGCAAATTCAGAGCATTGGCAACTGATTTATTTAGGTCCTGTGTTTCATCTTAATATTTGCTGAAATTCAAAAAAAATTTAGGTTCAAATAAGTGAATAATAAGCCGGTTTTTATCTAAGAGATGTACTGTTATATTGTGTTTATTTAAATTTATGTAAATAAGTGCAAAATTCAATGCTTCAAAATGATAAGGTCAGTGATTAATAAGCAATTAATGTAATCAGTGTGTCACTGTGATATGGTAGGTAAGACACCAGCCTACCAACCAGAAGGTCGTCGGTTCAATACCAGGGCAGACCATCTTAAAAAAAAGAAAAAAGTTTTTACAGCGGTATTACCTCATAACGTTAGCTAGTAACTGATTATGAGTATAAATACTATTGAAAACTTCTCTAAATGCATTTGCCGTTCGGAGCCGGCGTTAAACTGAAGGTCCCTTTCAATGAGTTTAAAAATAGAGTCGAGTGCAGCTCATTGACTGAGAGAAGTCCCCATGTTCCTTCATGGAATGTTATGGGAATTAATAATAAATCTAATTAGAAGGTATCACAATTGTTATTGTTTTGTAATAATTTATAATTTAAATAATTTCTGCGCGGTATAGGTCGCGGTAAGCCTTTGTTACCGTATGAACAAGGACAAACTGTAGCACTTCATGAGCAGGGATTGAGTATGCGTGGAATGGTGAAAAAACTGGAATGATCTTTGTGAGTTGTGCAAATTTTCTCAAAAACGGAGAAAATTATGGATAATTAAAAAGCACGGGTCGTCCAAAGGTCCTGACTGCCCGTGAAACTCGGTTAATTTCACGAAAAGTATCAAATTTCATAAAAAGTGCGGTAACAATAAAAGAGAAATTGAAATTACAAACTTCAAAAAGCACAATTCTAAGAGTTATTAACGCCCAGCCAAAGCTTATTGGAGCAGAAATAAAAAAAATTTCCTGTCTGACTAACCAGCATAAGATTAAGCGTGAGGAGTTTGCGAAAAACAACATGACAACTAATTGGTATCAGGTAAACATTTTTTTAAAAGGTTATAAGATATTCTATACATTTTTGTGTTTGTAGGTAATTAATAGGACAGACTAGATGGTTTCAATTGCTATTGGCGAGATTTAAGAAAGCAGCCCTTGTTTTTTTTCAAACGGAACTTCGGCGGTGGCAGTTTGATGGTTTGGACTGGCTTTAGCTCACATGGTACCCTAGAACCCTACTTTCCTTCCACTCGAATGGATAGTTTAGAGTACCAGAGCATTCTGTCTGAACGTTTGCTGCCTTATTTGGTCCAAAATGATGACAAATCTTTCACCTTTCAGCAATTCATGTCAGCAAGTCGACCAGACAATGGTTTGAGGAGCACAGTATTAAAGCACTTGATTGGCCAGCACATTTCCCCGTCTTGAACCTGATGAAAAATTTGTGTGGACTGCTTGTGCGTAATGTTCATGGGGACAACAAACTCTACCGGACAAAAGATGAATAAAAGTGGCAATCTGCAACAGCTGGCTCGAAATCGCTTCCAACTTTCTTAGCAATTTAGTAAGTGCGATGCCATCCCGTATTTTTAAGACAATAAAAGGAAATTGGAACTGCATAAATTAAAAATAATTGATTAATACTTAGTTTAAATAAAAGTTTGGATAAATGAATCACTGACCTTATCATTTTGACGCAATGAATTTTGCACTTATTTACGTAAATAAACATAATATTACGGTACATCTCTAAAAGCAAAATCGGCTTATTATTCTTTTATTTGGACGAAGAATGTAGAACATTTTATAGTTTGGATGAATTAAGCAAATAAGGTTTATTAAGGTGACCTTATCATTTTGAAGCACACCTTATACTTAAAAGGGCTTACTACTGATTGTGTTTTATAGGGTGGGCAATTTAAAAGTTTAAATTTAAAAATGCAATAAAACAAAAACGGTTTAAAACTTTGAAAATTTTTTTTTTATTTTTTGTTGTGGAATACAATTGTTCCCGTCTGAAATGAAATATTATTTCATTCATATGGCTACCGTGGACCATTGGCTTCTGCGAGACCGCGTTTGGGTTTTCTGATCAGCTTATATAGCAATTTTGCTTATTAACGTATCCACCAAGATGAATATGATCTTCATCTGAAAAGATGATTTTAAATGATGATAAATTTCCAATAAAACCCAATTTTGCTCAAGCGTAATCGAGATTAATATCCTGAAATAAATAATAAATATACTGAATTTTGTGACATTATAGAGTGACACAAGTATTGCCAGATTCGAAATACCCGCTGGTTAAAACTTAAACTTTAAAATTGCCCTCCCTATATTACAATTAGCATGTATTTGCAAGTATGAACTTAAAAAAATATATTAAAAGTTTAATGGAATTATTTATGGTGAAAATCAGTTTAACCTGAGAAATTTTCGCTAAATCATAGAAATTCAAATATTATACTTTGTCGAGAGTTTAAAATATTTTTAAACTGTTTCACTTGTTGCTTTTTTTGCGACTTTTATACCTTGATTTTGTATAAAATAAAACCATCAAAACAGAAGCACAGAAGCAAAAATTAACATAAATTGAAGTTGTTTTTTGTTCATGCAACAATTTGCCATTTTTGTGCAACATGTCTTCATATGCAAGAGTGTGTGTGTACGTGTATAAATGCTGAAGACAATAAGTGCACATAATTGTCTTAATGTTTTAACAAACTTCAAGTTCAAACCAAAGCCTTAACTACTTGAAGATGAGTTTACTCCACTTCTTTTAATTTCCACAACCAATTTAAGCCAAGTGTTGTCGAGTTAAACAAAAAAAACTATAAATGTTGTTGTTGTTGTTGTTGTTTGCTTTTGTTGTTATTGAAGTTGTTGATATAATCCATCGTCAATCATGAAATATATATGAAATAATTCACACAAAAAAATTGGCGAATACCAAAAAACACCACAGAAACAAAAAAACTACAACTAATAAAGGGTGGGCAAATTTGAGGTAAGCAAGTAAATTGGCTGGGCTGTGTGGCTTGCGGCGCCTTCCTGCTGAAACCAAAGGTGACTGATGTCAAAACTACCCAATTATGGCCACAAAAAATTGGTTAGCACACATAATTCACGGTGACGACGTTTCCTTGCTCATTTTCGAAAAAATACGGGCCGATGATGCCGCCTAACCACAAGCCCCATCATACGGTCACTTTCTTCGGATGTAATGGTTTTTCGATGACTGTTTATGGATTTTGTAAGCCCCATATGCGACAATTTTGTTTGTTTACATAACCGCCTAATTGAGAATGTACCTCATCACTAAAGATGATTTTGTTAAAAAATGTGGTTCAAAATTTTGTGAAAAGAGCGTACGTTATATTCCATTATCAATTCCCATATTTCTATTTAATATTGGTATGAATAAAACTGAATTTATCAAAAAAAAAAAAAAAAAAAAAAAAATATTTTTAAGCCAATTTACTTCCTAACCTCAAATATGCTCACTCTTTACTTCTTTTTTACTTTACTTACTTTTATTTTATGTTTATTTGTAATTTGATGTTATTATTGTTGTAGTTGCTGACTTTGAAGTTCATAAATTATACACGAACATTGAAATTTTCGGTTTACAACGGCTTTTTCCTAAAACACGTTCAAGTTCATTTCAAATCAAAACTTTTATTCAAACAACCAAGTTGTCTGTCAGTCAGACGAATGGATTGTTATGTTGACAGACGGTATCTTTGACGCAAATCGTGACAAATGCACGCAACAAAGTTTTGGTGTTTGTAGAACATTTATATTGACATTCCTGCGGTTAAGTATACTATACGTACACATCGTCGTACAAATAATGTTTGCCCCCAAGCGGAAATTGATTCTCAGTTTTTGAGTAAAACTTTTTTGAGAATGTCGCGTGGGGATAATGTTTTTCAGTTTTAGTCATTTTGTTTTAGTTGTTGTACGCCAGTAGCATATATGTACATATGTTAGTAAGTGGGTCGATAGAAAATTAATTTTAATAATATTGTTACGAAGACTAAAATGCCTAAAAAGAAAATATACCACATTAGTGCCTTTGGGACTGTATTGTGGGATTTTTGTCTATTGGTTTGTGTCAAGGTTGATAATGTGTTGCCCTGGTATTCTCGTACCGATTTATGTATTTAACGCTATTGCCGTACTGATTTGTTTATTTGACGGCAGTGCCAATTCGACCATCTTTGGGTAACACAACCTTACATGTTAAAAAAAAAACGGATATAAAATAGAGGATATGAGAGCGCTTGAGACATTTCCGGAAGTTTCCAAACTGTAGGCAGTTAGGTATATAGAGAGGCTGCTTTGCCTAAGTCGATATAGTTATCTTTTTGCAATCATAAAATAAGCGTAAAAAAATGTGTTATATAAACTGTTAATAAGTGCAAGATAAGGAAGTTGCTTAACTGTATAAAGATAAAGTGAGGAAATAAAAACTGTAGAACCACAACAGGGTGGTGTTTATTTGATTTTGACGCAATTAAAAAGAACTCAAACATCTTAAAAAGGTTAAAACGTAATAATATAATCTAATATATCAATGAGCTCAAAATATAAAGTACCTGTAGAACAGATAATGAACGTTTCAATCGTACAATGTTTAGTTTACGCGCCTTTTAAATGTTCAAAGAAATCCCATACATACATATGTATGTATGTATACTATATATTTCGTTGTAGGTATTTCTCAATCAAACGCATTTTTCATTTAATTCTTTCCACATTTTTCAAATTAAGAACTGTTTTTGCACATTATTTTATATAGGAAACGTACCGTGTATGAAAACAAAAGTATACATTGGTTTCAACATTTGTTGGAAATTAACAAAGTTGTTAACCGTAACCCATCTGACACGGGCACCCCTGTACCCGAAAGTTCTTTAAAGTCAAACTTTTTTTTCATAAAACAAGTTATTATAATATCAAATTGAAAAATGGTAAAATCACTGCTTACATCTTTTCTCTACCTCTGAGCCAATGTCCGAATCCTGTTATAGAATAACTGGTTTTCTTCTGAAGCGATCCAATTTGAAACCGGTTTTATATTTCTTCAAAAGAAGTGATTCGATGAAATACCAATAGACATTGCATCCATCGAAACAACCAATAGTTATAAGGAGCAATGTTAGGAGCATACAGGGGTGCGGTTTTGGTTCGTTTCTAACAATTGTTCGGCAACTTTAGCTACGTGAGACCGAGCGTTATCTAGCAAAAGGAAAACTTTATCTGTCTGTTTTTAAATTCAGGCCGATTTTCTCATAATTTACGGTTCAAGCGAAGTAATTTCTCAAAGCAAAAAATGCAGTTTTGATCCCACTAAGAATGCCAAATTGCATTATAAATACTAAAACAACGTAATTGTATCGGGTGGGTCATTTAAAAGTTTAAATTTAAAAATGCAATAAAACAAAAATGCCAAATTTGTTTTTTTGTTGAAAGTACAATTGGTCTGGTTAGATATGAATTATTATATCATTCATATGGCTATTGCGGCTGGCCTCACAGTACCCCACTCGATCGGACCAATTCTGGAGAACTTTTTCGAGTGTATGACGTCGTATCTCGGCAATGTCACTACGAATGTTGACTTTCAAATGCTCAATTGTCTCTGGTTTGTCTTTAATGGCGCCGCACAGAAAATAGTCTAACGGTGTCAAATCGCAGCTTTTTAGTGGCCAACTGACATCTTCATTTCGCCTAATTAAACGGCCATCAAAAGTTTGATGCAATAAATCTGTTGTGGCATGAGCTGTGTGGCAAGTTGCACCAACCTGGTGAAATCAAATATCGTTCACATCAATATCATGAAGAGCAGGCACAAAAAATCAGTTATCATGGTGCGATAGGTGTCTTCATTTACCGTAATTGATCTCATTTTTAAAGAAATATGCGCCTCCGCCACCAGTCCACAAGTCACTCGTAATAGGATCATTGTAATTCTGTACTTGAAAACGATTTGACCGGTCAAGTATATGAAATATAATGATATTTTCAAGTTCTGATGAAATATATTGACATAACTACCATATTTTGGGCGAAAAAAATACCACGCCCATAAAAAAAATTTGAGCCCAATGGAAAAAAACTGAAAACGGATTTGAATTCAGCGCATTAAAATCGTTATATTTCATGGAGTTTTATTTACGAAAAAAGTTTTTGTTTTTTCTGTAGACCAGTGTTATTTTTGTTTTGGAAATAAATTTCAAATAAATCCCAACGTTGTTCAAGCGTAAATCGATTAATTTCGTTCAGTGGAGAGATTATAATGAATTTTGTGACAGAATAGAATGACAGATTCGAAATAATCGCTGGTTCAAATTTAAATCGATAAAAACAAACAAAAAATATTGTCGAAATGAATGCAATTTGAAAGCAGTTATAAAACCCAATAAAACCTATCAAAAAACCTAATAAAACTCGATGACTTTGCTTTTTTTAGCACCCAGGTTTTTGTCAAGCGTGATATATGATAGGTAGCTTTTAGATAATGTGCTTTATTCAATACCCGTTTGTCAAATTTTTCCGGATTTTTGTCTGATGTGTATAGGTAGCGAAGCTTTAATTGTTGTTCTCCACATACGAAAAATTCCATATTTAGTATGAATGGAAGGCTTCACGGCCATTTATCCAAGCTTACCAATTTTAATCTATAAAGTCATTTAAAATAAATTCAGAAACTTACATCATCTGGAAAATTCTTTATCAACATATGTAAAATACAAGAGATAGGATCGGCTTTCTCTTTGTTTAGTGCTGATCTTGGGAACCCATTATCAGAACATATTACGAGTAGTGTTTGCTAAAATCGATCGCGATGCTTTGTACAATATTGTGCTGTAATTTCCACAAAGAGCTGAAGGACGATAATAGCTGGTACCATTTATACCTACGATCAGTGAAATACCAATAAATACATTAAGTTTTTCACAGAAATTAAACAAAACTTGAGAAGTTTAATCTTTTAACATACAATACCTGCTGCAAAACAACTGGGTAACCCCTGTCAGTTCTGTGTGTGTAATATGGTAAGGGTTTAGTTAGCTTTCAAAGGTAGTCAATGTGGATTGTACCGTAAGCATCCCAAAAAATGGTCGCCATGGTCCACTTATCCTCGGTGTCTGGAGGCCAATTCACTCCGATAATCTAACTTTTTCCTCTGTTTAGTCTTTGGTGTGTTGTGGTTAATCTCACGTTCATGATTATGAAACGGTACAAAAACTCGTCCATATTGATGGTGAACAACTTCAAACACTCCATTGAAGTAGTCACAACCCGATTGCCTTTGGGATCAATTTTGAGCAAACGCTACACCCATTTTGCGGCTAGCTTTCTCAAGTGCTCGTTCAAAATTGAGCCGTTTGTGACGCCTTCCATAATCTCTCGCACTTAATTCTCTAAACGGTCAACACCAATAAAAAAAATTTTTCAATTGTTTAGGCTGTAAAGATATCAACTGAGCATCCAGAAGGTTCAGCAACTTCCATGCTTGTAAGGCTGTAATAACATTTAGTAAACCACCTTTTACCATTAAATATGATAATGCAGAGTTCCCGTAGTATTTATCAAGCATAGCCTTATTTTGCGAGTAATAAAGGCTCATTCAGGAAGAAAAATCATTACTGATAATATCAGCAACTTTTCCATGCAACTTTTTATATGAGATGCTTAGCAACAGGGTACCACAGCTAACCCTGCCTAATTATGATAACAATAACCGCCATCTCAGCATCTCCCAGAAGGTACAATTTATACCCATTTATAATGAATCATGGATAAGTAAGTGTTAACGATGTCGAAAATCAAAAACCCAGAAGTAAAATAAATGCCGAAAAAATATTTGGTATAAAAGTTAATAATGTTGATTTGGACAACTTATGGCATAACTATCACATATGGTTTGTGTATTTTGGAAGGTAAATAACTGTGGTTATAATTCAGTATTCAATGGACGCGAAAGTGTAAACACACATTTTTTTCAATCGCTACAATAACTTCGAATTTTGTGCCTAAAAATTATGTTTTACGGGGAAGTCTGATAACCTTCCTTCATTTAAAGAACACGGCTGCTGAAAGTTATCGAAAGTGTGCAAAAGCTTACGGTCAAAATGCATCAACTTAAAAAACATGTGAACGATGGTTTGCGCGATTCATAAGTGGTGATTTCGACAGAGAATACAAGGAGAGGCCTGGTCAACCGAAAAAGTTTGAAGATGAGGAGTTGGAAACTTTACTCGATGGAGATTGTTGTCAAACGCAAGATGAACTTGCATTATTATTGTGAGCTACACAAAAACCTATTTCCCCACGTTTAAAAGCATTGAGATACATTCAAAAGCAAGGCAATTGTGTCCCTATAACGTTGAAAGGCGATTTTGCAAGTCGAAAACAATGCTTGAACGCTACAAAAAGAAGTCATTTTTGCATCGTACTGTTACTGGTGATGAAAATTGCTACATTACGATAACTCGAAGCGCAAAAAGTCTTGTGTAAAGCACGACCAACCAGCCAAATCAACGCCGAATCCGAATATTCATGACACCAAAGTAATGCTCCATATTTGGTGGGACTAGAAGGGTGTTTCGTATTATGAGTTGTTGAAATTGTGTCAGGCATTCACAGGGGACCTGTACCGAATACAATTACTTCGTTTGAAAAACAAAATCAACGAAAAATGACCAGAATATTCGATCAGACACGAGGTCATAAACTTCCATTATGACAACGCTCAGCAACTTGTTGCAGGACCGGTCAAAAACTATTTGAAAACCAGTGGGTGGGAAGTTTTGGCTGACCCTGCCGCTTCTGACTACCATTTGTTTCGGTTGTTACAGAACGCCCTTACTGGAATACGTTTCACTTCAGAACAGGGTATCAGGCTGATTCATTCTTTGATTTGAAACCGGAGAAGTTCTTTTCGTTGGAAATCCATATGCTACCAGAAAGATACGAAAAAATAGTGGCTTTGAATAATGTATCAACTCATTTTATGATTTTGTTTTGAGCAAGAAAAAATGACTTTATTAGCTTGTATACCCAATATTATGAAGGTTTTTTTATTCCTAAAACTAAATAGATCCATAAAAGCACTATATTTGCTCTGTTTAATGAGATAAAAACTGTACCGTTAAGAGAGCTTAGTAGTGTTTTAGCAATTAGTTAGCAATTTTTAAGAAAATTAAGTATTGAACCACGTTACACACCGAGCAAAATCAAATGGTATTCCCATATGTATTAAAAAACTTTCAAATGAAGACATCATTTCCTTTCGTTACTCATTGAGACAAATTTTTTTTTAAATTTTTTTCTTTCCTAAATCTTATATGGATCTATGTGACTGTCAGTATATTTTGGTGTGTGTGTTTTAACTTTTAACATTGAAAATATGAATAAAAGTCAATAGAAATATTTGTCTGTTTGTCTGCTTAGCATTCTTAGTTGTTTTGTTTTTTCTCAGAAAAATTTCATTCTGTTTTAAGGCTTTTTACAAAATATGTTTTGGTACGTATACTGTATACGCTCGTGTACATAAGTCTGATTTATTGAAGAGACTTGAAGTGTTCTTTTGGCTTATTTCATGAACTGAAGCGGAAATAAACTTTTTAAGCACAATAAAACTTTTCTTAGTTGTTTTTGTTGTTGTTTATAATAAAAAAAATAAATAAAACAACAACTACATAGAACAGTACATTTTGTAAGTTGAGAAAAAAAGTACTTCTAAACACTTTTTCATATTTTTTATTTGTTTTACGAACACAAGTGTCCGTGTTATGTTACACACTCATAAAATTATTACGAGAAATTGTCAAAAAGCAGGTGAGTTAATTTTTGAATATTTACTAAATTATTTCATAACACCACTGGTCTGAAAATTTGGCTGAATTTGACTCTAGAATAAAAACTGAACTATCACGTCCTGTTCACTTTTTATCGCATGCTGGCAATACTGTAAAACAGTCTATACTGACCTACATTCATTCTAAGTCTTCGTAATAAAGGGTCCGCCATCTAACGTTTTTTTTTCAACTAGTGCTTATTTCGTGAATGGTAACACTTAGCTCCTGTCTGATTTGGCAGATAATTAGTTTTATCCTTCCGCTGAACGAATATGGTTGTGTATACGCTTAAACGACGCTGGGAATCTGAGCCTGCGATCGACTTAGAGAAGATGCCGATTTTGCCAAAAAAATCATATTTTCAGATGAAGCTCATTTTGATCTTGGATGGTATGTAAACAAGCAAAATTGTTGTATGTGGGCCACAGAAAACTCGCACGCATACATTGAAAAGCCGATACACCCAAGACGAGTCACTGTTTGGTGCGGATTTTGGTCCAGAGGCATAATTGGGCCATGTTTCTTTGAAAATGAGCAAGGAGTGGCCGTTACAGTCAATGGCGATCGTTATCGGGCCATGCTGAACGAATTTTTGTTCACAAAAATTGAAGAGGAGGATATTAGCAACATTTTGTTGCAACAGGACGACGCTACGTGCTACAAAGCCGAAGCTACACTCGATGTTTTGCGCGCTGTTTTTGAAGATCGCATTATCAGCCGCAGAGCTGATGACGTTTGGCCACCTCTGAGCTACGACTTGACAGCGTTGGACTATTATTCGTGTGGTGCCGTCAAAGATAAGTGTTACGCCAACTAGCCAGAGACAATTGACGCTTTAAAGGACAATATTCGTGATGCCATTGGTGAAATACAGCTGCACTCAATCGATAATGTGCTTAAAAATTGGACCGATCGTGTAGGCTACTGCATGGCCAGCCGAGGCAGCCATTTGAATGAAATTATTTTCCATTATTAACCGGAAGGATTGTACTTTCAAATAAAAAAAGAAATTTGAGAAGTAGTTTTTTTTATAGCATTTAAAAAAAAATTGTTTCTTGGCGGACCCTTTAGTAGCGTTTAAGCATCTCAGTGTTACTGATTCAAGCTATTTTGTCTTTGGCTGTGGTGAATATTTGTTTGAAAAAATAAGGAAATGCAGTATCAGAAACCCTAAGATATGCATTTACACATTACTTTGGTTTTGCTCTTAGAAACTTGGCCAAACCGTGGACACCGACCATATTTCAATTTTTCAATTTCAAGTACTTTGGAGAGAGTCAAGTAACCACCAAACCGACTGTTATATCTGTTTAACGAGAGTTGAGTATGAAAAATCTAAAAAATTTTATTTACGCGAAAGTCCCACCGGTTTCCAAACCAGTTCAACATCCACCAAATGGTCCGCTACCAGTCATTCCCAGTGCTACGAGCAGTGAGCCCGGTACATCGTTCACCAGCAGTGGTAGTTTGTATAAGGCTGATGATAAACTACATCATCTCTAATTCCACACTGATGGATTTAAGGGAACAAAACGCAGATTTACCAGAGTCACGCATGCAGCAGTTGGGACAAAAGTAACAATCTATAGAGAGAGAAGCTTGAAATTGGCTGCATATTTTGAAAAGCAACTCCCTATTCTATACTGTACTGATGTTAGCGGCTCCGAGTACAGTTTAAAGGCTCTTTTTTGCATAATGGGAATGGAAAACCATCCATACCAATTACTTATGCTTTTAATACAAAGAAAACTTACGAATCAATTACTGAAATTATGACATTTCTCAAATACAGCAATAATAAATAGAAGATATATGGTGATCTTAAGGTGTGTGATATAAATTTCTTTGTATATACAGTATAGACCATTGTAAATAACTGTAAATTAATCTGTTTCAGGTCGTTGGTTTGTTGACCGGTATACAAGGAGGTATCACAAAATATTGTTGTTTCCTTTGTCTATGGGATAGTCGCGCTACATGTCATCATTACGTCAGAACAGAGTGGCCAAAAAGAGCTAAGCCCCAGGCAAACATATCATTTCAAATAAACTATTAATTAATCCAAATGACGTTCTTCTGCCGCCGCTGCACATAAAATTGGTTCTTTTTAAGAACTTTGTCAAGACTCTGGATAAAGATGGTGCAGCATTTAAATATTTGTTAGGGGTTTTTCCTAAAATTACATATGCTAAAATCAAAGAATGCATATACCTTGGCCCTCAGATCGGGAAGCTATTGAATGGTGACAATTTTGTTTATATGAGAAAGATTATGCAACCAGGAAATCTTTCAAGAGCATCGTGAACAGTTTTCTTAAAAACATTAAGAGTGAAAACTACAAACAAATTGTTGCTGAATTATTAAAAAAGTATTGCGAATTAGATGCACAAATGTCACTCAAAATGCATTTTCTCCATTCGCATTTAGTTTATTTTCCACAAAACCTAGGTGCGATGAGCGAATAACATGGGGAGCGTGCTTACCATGATTGAAAATTGAAAGAAATTATTAATGATTTTGTGACAAAAGCGTGCTGGGAGACTATTGCTGGACTCTAATATGTGAAACCGAACCAACCAAATACATACGACGTTCAAATAATGCCAATCACTTTTGAAAATTCTTCGATTTTTTAAATAAACTAATAATTTTGTATGTAAAACATGGATAAAAATATATTTTTTTTGACGTGATAGAGAAAAACAAATTACAAATTCGAATTCAGCCCACCAACTTACCCTAGAAAGATATGCGGTAGCTCCAGTGCAAAACCTTGCTGGCTGGTGTAATTTGATACGTAATCTTTAATGAGTTGAGAAGAAAATAGAGACAGAATTAGGACAATGCAATTAGAAGTAATAAAGTATGTAAAGGGTGTTTATATAAAAGCATCTGTTTAAAAGAGAATTCAATTTCATTTCACTTTAGAAACGACATCTAATAAATGACCATCAAAACTAATCGTTACATACAGCACTTTGTTCCATTAATGGTATGAATTGCTCAAAATTAAATGGAACGTTTGTATAACTTAGTATAAATGTGGATGTTTTTGAAACCAAGAGGAGTCATATCGCACGACCTTGGAAGCCGCGAAATCTTCTTACCAAAATAACATTTCAATGATTCGATAGCTTCGCGATTAAAAGAACATTCTTTGCACTGAAATCTTTAATTTATCAATCTTTTTATTGTGTCCTATATTTCCACTTGGAGTTCTGGTTTTTTGTTTTAAGGTCTTCTCAGTTTTTTTAGAACAAAAATAAGTATAATTTACGTATTGGAAGTACAAATTTATTCGGTTCTTTTTTAGATCAAAAAGATAATGAATAAAGAAATTTATCAGAATAAAAGTTAACCAAATCACTGCTAACATCTTTTCCACTCCTCTGAACCAATTTCCAAATCCCGTCTCAAAAAAAGTAGTTGAATTTTGAGGCAATCCAAAAGAAAGCCGATTTTATATTTCTTCAAAAGAAGTGATTCGGTGATATGCCAGAAGATATTGTAGTCTTCGGAACTGCCAGTGGTCAGAAGAAGCAATGTTCCGAGAATACGGCGGGAACGATATTTGAGCCTTTGTAACAATTGTTTGGTAACTTTTGCGACGCAAAGGCGTTATTATTTGCCATACAAAAGAATAACTTCATCATATTTTTCTTTAAGTAAATGCACTGTGCTCCGATCACCGAGTTTTAGTAGCTCAGAATACACAATGCCGCCATGATCCCACTAAAATTAATACTGAAATAACATGATTGTATTTACTAACAAACAAAAAATATGTCAAAATTGAACAAAAGGAGCCAAAAAATATGCAGTTATAAAATTCAAAAACCCAGTGGGCTGCGTTTTTCTAAAAAAGCCCGAATTGCCAACCCTGATATAAGAGAAGATTTTTTTACTATTTGATTTTCAGTATTAATTTTTTGTGTATAAGAAACAGATTCGTGACAAGTGGCAATGCTAAAAATGCTCCGTAAAGTTTGACATTTCACCATAAATAGACTAAGAAACAAACGAATCATTGAATTTTATGAATTATAAAAACTAATGCCGTGTGAAAAAAATGTTTTTATCGAAAAATTATCTGAAAGCTCATTTTTGGCTTCAGTAAACAGAATTCCCTAATTTGGTGTAAAAAGCAGCCACATACAGTTCAAGATCTGCTAGGGCACCATGAAAAATACATCGTTAGGTACGATTTGTAAGCCGCTGACATCATAATTTTTCTTTAGGAACTTTGAAAACTCGAACGTTGCAATGATAAGAAGGTGTCACAAGTATGGTGAGCAATAAGTCTCACATTTTGGAGCAGGTTATTTGTCGCCAACATCATGCGACTTGATCCCACTGGTCTATTTTTATGGAGATACTTGAAATCTCACGTGTACAGAGATAAGCCAGCCATAATTTGACCCGAAAGATAGGATTACAGCCGCCATTATTGAGATACCATCTGAAATGCTGGAACAACTACACCAAAACTGGAGCTCATGGTGGAACACCTACAGCGTAGCCGTGTGCAACATTTACATGAAATAATATTTAAAAAGTAAATAGCAGGACCAAATAATTATTTCATTTACCTTTTAAAAATTTTATGAGTTTTTCTCTATTTTTAAAACCCAAACTGGTAAATAATCACCCATTATACAGTTATTTATTCTTTAAGTGGCCTTCTTCGATAATAGTCTGTCAACGAATCCCATCTAGTTAACTGCTTTTATCCACGCATGCCAAACCACATCCTATGGTACATTTTGATTCAGTAATCTCTCAATTTCTGCTATCGGCAAACTAAATTTTTTTTAATGTTATTATTTTTCAAGGCCAGAAACCAATGAAGGTCTATAGTACATAGCCCTTAAGATTATCCTCCCATTGCATGGTCTTTTAAGAATTTAAAATTTGGTGATTTAGAATTTATATTGATATAAATGTTATGTACGATGTCATCTTGGTTATGAAGTCTCTATCTGCTAAGTGCAGGATAAATGCAAAGAATATGCTCTTCACTTTCAAAAAATTGACAGACGTTGTTGACCAAGAGGCATATCTTTTTCAAATGGTATCTCAGGTTGCAATAGTCATACCCTGTCAAAGGGCTTTAATCTGCTTTACTTAGCGAAAGAAGCTCATCTGAGACTCTCCTGTTAGCGAGTAGGAAACGTTCGGAGTGACGTTAGCCAGCCAATGCCAATGAGCAGGGAATTGCCTTTCCAATAAGCTCCTAAGGATTTAAATTTGTGGATGCCTGTGAATGGCACAAGAATGATTCGGGGCCTATTAAGGGCATATTTCCCCTCGTTACAAACTCAAAACTCTCATATTGGGAAACCCAACCCAATGTAACGGTGTTATAGTTCCCTACCATATTGAAAAGGATCATACTCTTACATGCCATTTTTGACGTGATTATGATCGAATGATTATTGAATTTTCGCCTATAAAATTGTTGTATTTCTTGACATAATCTCAGTTTATCGCGACACCCTTTTTCAGGTTTGAAAATAGAAAATAATTCGAACGAAATCTGGCGAATATGGTACGTAATAATGGAATACGAATCTTAATTAATTGATTAATTAATTGAATTGTGTCGATGATATGTATTTCTTTCCAAATACGGTCTTTTTGCTTTTACAATAAATGAGCATAATAATCGCCAGATGAAACTGTTTTCGACTTCTTTGGACAACTCTCTTCCAATACATTCAGCTGTTCCTTTATCTTATGAATAAAGTTATGGAGCCATATTTTATCTATGATGGTGAATTGAAAAACAAACAAAAACTCAGCTTAATTGCAAAGATACTTCCTATTGGGACAAGTCTGTTTTTGTAAGTAATCATGGCGCCAATTTTGCTCACAGTTTTCAAATACTTTAGTACTTTCTGAAATACGTATCCGCTAGCTCACATAACTTCGGAGTATTTGTACAGTGTCGTTCCTTACATATTGATCACTTTTCACTGCGGTTTTAATTAAAATGATTTTGTCTGTATTAAATCCGTAAAATCAATCTAATGTTACTTAGTTTTGGTTCCTCGATTTTTTTTCGAGTGAAAATAAGCTTTTTTCTTTCTCTTAAAACTTTATTTTGTGTTAAAGTCAATTTTTTAGTTTCTTCTTCGTGTAATGTTTAATCATTTATTTTATTTTTGGTATAAAAACTTGTAGTCTGGAACAAGATGAAGTTCTCAAAACTTCAAGAAATAAATATCAAGAAAAACTCTTAAAACACCTGATTATTTTTACCATTAAAATACAAGCTAATATTTTTTTTGACATTTTGCTCTATTTGTTTATTAATTGTATAAAAAAATTTATTTTTTAACTTAAGTCTGGCATAGAAAATCAAACTTTGATTCGCTACGAATATATTTTATTTTTTTACTTTATTATGTATGTATCTAGACTGATAAATATTTCATAAATCTCTTAAATTTATTGACACACGAGTGTTTAATTTATTTAATTTAGGTTCTTATGAACGAAGTAAATTGATTTTACTTTGACGTGTTTATTTATATTTTTAGGGAACCGCACAAGATTCATGTAGATTTTCGAGCAGCTTGCTTAATGAGAATTTGACAAAAGGTTAGAATTTAAAACCGTAATTAAAAGATAATTTCATCACTTAGTATTATTTACAGCATTTAAGTCCAAAATATATTTTCATTTAAATTCGATAAATTTAAATTCAGAATGTACATGTATTGTTTTGATTTACGGGTGTTTTTATAACTTTGACTTCGAAAGCTGATAGTCGTTTTTTATTTGGTTTGGTTTGACATTTCGTTATAGATAGACTTACGCCAAAGCACGCGGTATAATTGATTTTCTCAAAACACTTTTGATGAAAGAGTAATTTCACGTAATGGTCCAATTAACCAGCCACCAAGATCGTGTGACTTAATACCACTAAATTATTTTCTTTGGGGTTATTTAAAGTCACTTATATACGTCGATAAACCTGGAAATTAACATATAAAGAGTTATTGGCGAAATACGGCTGCATATTAGAGCTGCAAAACAATCGATAGTACTATCGATAGTATCGATAGTTTTGTTTTTGGCTGACCATCGATCGTCAAATTCTATATGTAAATACGGAGGCCACTAAATGTAGTTAAAGTCACATTTTATTAAACTGAAATAAAGTATGAATTGTAACTAAAATATGTTCATACATTTTGTACTTAACCCAAACAAATTAATCTTCATTTCATCAGACCATAGCATGTTGTTCTTCCGTTTGCTGAGAAATGATCCATTTTGAGGACTCTTACCCATAAGTCTAGCTACCATAAGTTTTTTTTCTTATTGAGCGAATTGAAGCAGGAGAATAAATTCAGTTTTGAGGCTTTTTGATGACATGAAGTAAGAATTAAAAGTTTATCAAAACTGACAGTTGTTCCACGCTTTCTTCCCATAGTCTGTGCAGTTTTCTTATTAATTGTTTTAGTTTTAGAGCACTTCACGGTCTGAACAGTTTTCGCTATATATAAGGATTACTCTTCCATCAAAAAACTGTAATTCATCAAATATTATAACATACCGCAAAAAATAAAGTGTCCCTCTTATTTGTTTCGATACTGTGTATTTATTATTAATATTTTCCTTTAACTTAAATTCTAATATTGTTACCACAAATAACACTTAAGGCTGAGTTAGTGAAAACGTAACGTGTACTTTTGGATCAGCTGTGAAATTCTCTAACCAAAGCACGTTGCTGCTCACGTTTTCATTGTCACGTAGAAAGTCCACAGAATTTTGATTTTTACGTTGGAAATGTCAGCCTTGGCATTACTTTAATAATTAATGGCTGACTGAACTGGCTGCTGCGATACGTTTTCACTAACTAACATCTAAAGTTTGACAGTAGTGCAAAGTCTTATGTTGTACGTTGTTTTGCAAACTATCGAAACTATCGAATGGGTCGACTATCGATAGTTTTACAGCTCTACTGTATATACTGCGTAAAATTTGTAGTGTTCCAGATTGCGCTTTGTACTCGTCAGCCATGGTGGCCTCATGGCCAAAATAATATTTAAACATTAATGTCATGAAATTTTCTATCCAGCAAGGTCCCTTTCATTTACGTGAGCACGTTGCTGCTCACGTTTTCATTGTCACGTAGAAAGTCTACAGAATTTTGATTTTTGAAGCCGATTTTTTATTTCTTCCAAGAAAGTAATTCGGTGATATGCTAAAAGATAAGCTCATGCCATGTAACGAAAACCAGTATAAAGATCGGAGAATATGGCGAATGCTGCATTCGGTCTGCTGGTCGTTTCTCATAATTGTTTTGAAACTTTTGCGGGTGTAAGTCGGGTGTTGTCATGAAAAGAATAACCTAATCATGTCTGCCTTCTTATTGCGGCCGTTTTTCTCATAACGCATGATTCAAACGAAGTAATTGCAGTCTGCTCCGAATACCGAGTTTTTCCAGCTCATAGTACACAATGATCCCAACAAGAGTAAAATTTTGCACTATAAATACTAAAACAACGTGATTGTATAAACAAGGAAAAAATATTGTCGACTTGAACGAAATTTCGAAGCGGTTATAAAACCCAAAAATAAATCCCGGTGGGTTGGTTTTTTTAAAATCCCGGATTTTTACTTTGTATGGGAGGTACAAAGCCCACTTGTGTAATGCCGCCCATTTTTAGACTGGCCAAATTTAGATAATCTTGCTGTTACCATCTCGAAGATCTAGACAATTAAATATACACTACAGTTCTTTCAGTTATACTGTAAAAATTTCAAGAAAATCGGTTCAACTGTTTAGTGTTTATCCATAAGGCACAAACAATCCAACAAACATACATACAAACACACATTCACTTTTGTATATAAGATAGCCTTTGTACAAAAATTACAACTCAGCCTTTAAGCAAATTATTTTAAATTGTATTTTGATGCAACCACTTTCCTTTTAATTGGTATTCAAATGAACTTCGTATTAATTATTTACTTCATGTACTTTCTTTGCATTGCAGGATGAAAAGGTGCTTGAGAAATTATTATTTATTTAATAATTTAAGAGAAATAATAAATTTCTCATTATACTTTTTATTTAACAATAGATTCTTAATGAATTCGTTAACAATAATTGATTTTCATTATTTTAAACCAAACCATAAACTTAAAAGGCACTTTAAAGTGGTCTTTGAGGAGAAGCGACAGTATCCTGAAAAACTTAATTAAATCCAGACAAAAAAAAGCCTCAGAAAAATATTCTCACGAAAAGTAATGTTAACGGACTATGTGTACTCTGTTGATATTTCAATGCCATTTTTAATTTCTTTTTTTTTTTCATTTACATTATGACTTTTGCTACTTCAGCTTTTAGACCACAATAGAAAATCGCTGAATGGTAAAATAGGCGTTAATAACAGCAAATCGATCACATGCAATGAGCCGCAGGCAAAATGAAAATGTGTCAACAAATGACTGTGGTTTTAACGTTTGCTCTCAAAAAATAAACACAACAGTCACTGGGTAAGTGGGCATCATCGAGTCACTCAGTGTCTCATCGCTACTAAAAACAGAAAACATTGAATACATTTCAACATTGATATTAAAACGATGACTTAAAATAAAATGATTTTAAACTGTTACGAATTTCATTAAATTCTCAATAAACAGTGTTGGTCGGAAAAGTAAGATAAACATATGTATTGTGGTGGGCCATTAAAAATTTTGAACTTAAAAATACAATAAAACAAAATCATTTTGAAATTTTGCCGAATTTATTTTGTTGTTGTGCAATATAATTATTACGGTTAGAAACGATATGTTATTTCATTCATATGGCTGCCGCGGACCAATTATCGAGAACTTTTGTCGTATCTCTGTAAGAGCAACATGAATGTTGACCTTGATATACTCAATGGTCTCCGGTTTGTCGACATATCACTTGTCCCTAAAAGTGCCCCACAGCAAATAGTCCAACAATGTCAAATCGCAGCTTCTTGGCGGCCAACTGACATTAACACTTTGGCTAATTAAACGGCCATCAAACGTTGGACGCAATAAATCGATTGTGGCATGAGATGTGTGTCAAGTTGCACCATCCTGTTGAAACCAAAAATCGTTCACAGCAATACCATGCAGAGCGAGCACAAAAAATTGGTTATCATAGTACAATAGGTTTCTCCATTGTTCGTAATGGTTGCGCCGTCCTCATTTTTAAAGAAATATAGACCAATGATGCCTCAGCTCCACATGCCGCACCAACCAATCACTCGTACTTGGTGCATTGGGTTCTGTAAGACCACGTTTGAGTTTTCTGAGCACCAAGTACCGCAATTTTACTTATTAACATACCCACCAAGATGAAAATGAGTTTCATCCGAAAAGATGATTTTTGAATTTTTTTTGCAGTTTCCGACCAATTATCTTTATCCCAACGTTGCTCAAGCCGTAATCAATTCAATTCGTTTAGTAGAGATAATATACTGAATTTTGTGACAGAATAGAATATATAAGTATTGCCAGATTTGAAATAACCGCTAGTTCAAATTTAAACCGATAGATGGCCCACCCGATATATTATGTATATTGACAACATTAGTAAAGCCGATTTAAAATTTACATATGTGAGCCGTTGCTACATTACTAAACAAATCTCTCAAAAACATTTAAGCCTAATTTATAACTTCTGTATAAAGATTATGTTTATGACCATAAAAGCAATCTCACGTCTTATAGTTGGGGATTAGAGGTAAAAGTGTGTATGTTTTAGTGTTAAGCCCAATCTCAATCTTTACTTATTTTATAACATCATGCAATGCTTCTTATTAAGAGAAAATGTCTCCCCACTATGAGTGAACCCATGTAATTATCACTGGCCGTTTTTCCAGGCCCGAACGGAAAACGTTTCCAGGCCCGAATGGAAAAACGGCCAGTGATAATTACTTGAGTTCACTCCGCAAAAAGACCAATTCGAGAGATTTGAATCCATCATCATACTGAAGTATTTGGATTGAAATCCGCAAAAAGACCAATTCGATCTTCGCTTAACTTAGCGAAGCCAGCCTCATGATTTGCAGCTTAGGGAGGCCTTTGCTTAAATTCCTCTAATGTCCGCCTTTAAGTTCTTCATAAGATTTTGAGTTTTTTAGAGGTAACATAACGGCCCACAGCGAGTGCATTCGCTCGCTGCGGGCGGCCCATGTACTCATTGCTCACTATCGAGTGTAAATTTAAATCAAAATAATCCAAAAATTCGGACATATTACTCGACAGATCTTTCTTCCTAAAGATCTTCCAATCCGATCGTAGTTATAACTTATGTTCGATCACAACCTTTTCAACCAGAGGTTACCCACACTTAACTCTCTTTACTGAGTTAGCTCCAACTAAACTGGTTTTTTTTACTTCACTACTAGCTTCACGAGTTTACTCCTTATAAACTCTCTTCACACCAATAACACATTCGCTGATTGCTGTTCGCATCGATGTGCTTTTTATATGGCTGAGTAAACAACACATCGAAGGCTCTCGAACCTCTCGATATTTCAGGTAGATTCCATTTCTTTCTTTTAATTTCTCCTGTAGCCATGCGTATGTAAACATCTACCACTTTCAGCTCTTAGTGTTTGTTGTTGCTTGTTTATTGTCTGTTACTTGCTTTCTTTGCTGTTTAATTATTGTTGTTGCCGTGTTAGATTTTATTTACTTTGTCTCTGCTAATGGTTGTTGTTGTAGATTTAGTTATTTGTAAACAGCACGTATAGTTTTTTTGACACTTTTGTTTATTTATTTTAGCGATGTAATAAACGCTGTGGTGCGCAACCTTATTGTCGTAACAATATATTAGATATTTAACCGCTTTTGTTGTTCTTGCTTTTTATGTGTTTTACCATAATTTATTTTGAGTCATAAAATTTTAATGCCATTATCCTTCTTTTTTTCAAAAATTTTAAATGGCAGCATCTGTGTTTCTATATGTAAAGAAAATGAGCCACCAGTGTATCAATTACGGGCATATAAAATGACTACTATTTGCGCGTTTTTTTTTTTTTTTTTTTTTTTGTCCACATAAAGGAATTTTATTACACCCGAAGGAAACTTAAATATAATGCCCAGCTTATATTCGTATAGACATAAACTCTTAAAAAGCATAATTGATTCAATAAGTTTATTTCGTCGTCAATATTCATTATATTTACATGCATATGTACATATATATGTATGTACAAATTCATATTATGTGAAAAAATAGCAGTAAAAAAATAATAGCATATTGACGAATTATGGTGGAATATTGCGAATTTTATTTGCTTATTGACGACAAGCTTAAAGTGTAGTTTAATGTCGATAAGTTTGTAGCGATTTTGATAATTTAATGAAACAAGATGCTTGTTATTGTAAAAATTTTCCTTGATCATTTGTAATATTCATGCTTATAGTGTGTGTTTTTTTAAAGAGGTATAGAAGTTTAAGTTGGCATTACTTTTCAAGATAGCGACCGATTTAACAGCTGTCAAGTGATTTCTTCTCAGTTTGGTTTGGCAATTCATCATGAATATACTCATGCCTAAACAACGCTTACAAATAGTGCGATTTTCATTTATCATAAGTGAATTTTTTTTTTCAATTTTTAATTTTTTCAATTTTCATAAACGAATTTTGTTTAGCGATGAAGCGCACTTCTGGTTGAATGGCTACGACAACAAACAAAACTGCCACATTTGGAGTGAAGGTAATCCTCAAGTGTATGGGGAAACACCGTTACATCCAGAAAAACTGACAGTTTGGTGCGCTTTATTGGCTGGTGGAATCATTGGTCCGTATATTTTCAAAAACGATGGTGGCCAGAACGTTACTGTCAATGGTGATCGGTATAGAGCCATGATTACTAACTTTTTCATTCCTGAATTGAATAACCATGATGTCCAGGAGTGTGGTTTCAACAAGACGGCACAAGATGTCACACAGCTCGTACACAATAGATTTATTGAAAGACGCGTTAGGTGACCACCTAATTTCACGTTTTGGACCTGTGAATTGGCCTCCAAGATCTTGTGATTTAACACTGCTAGACTACTTTCTGTGGGCTATGTAAAGTCATTGGTATATGCGGTAAAGCCACAAGCGCTTGACCATTTGGAAGACAACATTCGCCGCGTTATTGCCGATATACGGCCACAAATGTTGGAAAAAGTCATCGAAAATTGGACGTTCACATTGGACTACATCCGCGCCAGCCATGGCGGTCATATGCTAGAAATCATATTTAAAATGTAATGCCACAAGATAATCTTTCAGGTAAATAAAATTCATGTCAATCGAATAATCCAACTTAAAGTTCTATACCTCTATAAAAAACACCATATATAAAAATACATATGTACAGCTGCGGAAAAAACAATATCATCACTATAGAAAAAAATACTTCGTTTCATATCTTAAATGAGGTTCAACTGATTTGATTGCAATTATAACACAAGATGCCTACAAGACTGTGTATTATTATTTAAAAAAATAAATTAATTTCACTTAGTGTTTATTGTAAATTTAAGTTTTTAAAAATAAAACTCAAAAAAACACTCAGTCAAAAAATAGCATTATAACACTTTACACTAAAAAATGAGTAGCTAAACTATAAGCTAAACATTTTTAATTCGCTATTATTATCATCGATGCACGTCAAAATTAATATTTTGTCTCATGCCCTCTGTTAGCAATGACCGCTACATATCGTCTTGATATTAATTTACTACGTTTTGACACATTTCAATTAAAATTAAATTCCAGACCTAATGGACAGCAACTCAAAGGGCTTTATTAGTAGTTGGTTGTATTTGAGATGCACCGTTTTTCATATCTGTCCAACGGTTCTCAATGGGATTAGGTTTAGGTGGCTGAGAGGGCGACTACATGGGGTTAATGGTTTTTTCCGAAAGCCACTTTTTTTCAAGTTTTCTGATATACTTCAGGTCATTGCCCAGCTGAAGGACATATATCAGAAGAACATATATTAGAAGCATAAGGGAGGATAACATCCTTTAGGATATTAATATTAATTTTCTTATCAATAGTTGCTTTGATACAAAGTATAGGCCCAACACCGTAATAGGGAAAATTCCTCCATATCATAATGTATGAATCATTATATTTAACGGTGTTAGAGTTTAATTATGGATCTAATTTTTTGTTGAGGAGCCTTCTGATATAGGAATGCCAACCTTGCCTACAAATAAAACAACCTTGGACTCAGCTGTCCATAGCACATTCCACCACTTTCAAATAAGCCAATACAAACGTTTTGCCATGTGGTTGTTTGTGAGTAATGACACTATCGGATCTTTATCTTCGAGCAATAGTTTGAACACTTGCAGTTATTTTTTGAAGTTTCTTAAAATCTGTAGCAGGCATAAGAGCGGTCTTCTTGCTTTGTCTGACCCAACGTTCAGCCATTGAAGTCGACATTACTTCCTTGAACATGTGTTTCAGCTTTTTAAACAAACTTTAAAGCTTTTACAATCATTTTGTTTGAACATTTAAAGAAATTTCGTATTTATTTCATTTCAATGCTCTAAAGATAATATTTATGAATGGTGCTATTTTTTTGAACGGTACTGTGTGCATTGTATATTTTTTATTACAACGCGAAAATTATAACTTCATTCAAATTGAAAAAATTTATCAAAAATGAAATGTTTTGACAGAATTTTAGCATAATAAAAGCAAAAAAAAACAATATTTGATCGTCTTGCAACAACAACGGTTATCGTCTTCTAAATCGGTTCGCTTCACATCAGCTCTTCATTGGGTAAAAAATTTCCCACCGTACATCTGTTATAAGCTTTCTCGAATAAAGTGTGTAGTTGACCGTATACGAATCAAACAGATAATTGGGCGGAAATCGTATTGTGTTGCTACGAAAGTGCGAAAAACACCATATTGAAACATGGGTTGGTGACACTACATCGAGAGCAATAGAAGGAAGGAAAGTTGAACAGAAAACTTCAGTCGATTCTGGAATTTTAATTTACTATAACAGATTACAAATATGTTGAAGTAAGTGTGAAATATCATGGGAAAGAAATAACGCCTATTACGATTGATAAGAAATTTCGAAGATGGAAGAAGTTTTTTTAATCTCTGATATTTTCAGATGACAATAGAGCAGCCACAGAGACACCATAAAGAAACAACCCCAGATGGTTCCTACTTTGGCAGAGACTACAAACGCAATAACAAGAATGAGTATCCGCCCTGGATAATCTGCCATCTGAATTTTGTTGGATAATTCAGCATTGGCACATCCATATCGCCATTGACGTAAGGAACGTGCTCAAGGACAGAATTTCCTCGGCGTGGAAAGAATAGTTACAATTTCAAGAAAAGAAGACCTTCGCGAATGTGAAAACTGATGGAGAAAAAAACTTAAAAAATCCATCCCTTATTATCCTAGAGCAGTGGTGTTCATAAAGAGAAACACATTAAATATGAGATTTTGCGCCGAAATTTAAATGCGGCCAAGAAATAGGTACTTATACGAAACTAGTTAAAACCGTATCGTAATTATTATCTTAGCCACTATCTTAGTTATCATTTGTTAACCTTTTTCACTATTTTATACCGTTCCGGTTCAAATGTAAGCATTTAGGCTAGACTTTAGTTCCTTTCAGAAAGACAATGTAGAATCTGCTTTTTAGATGTAAAAGTCATCAAAAAATACATCACTTAGTATATATTGTATATATATAAATAGCTTTTACCCGGTGCGTTTGTGCAAAACTCACCTATCCAACCTTCTGGCGCTTTTTGGCCGATGCGAATAGATAAAATAGAAATTGCATTTTTAGTGTAAATGGAAGGTGCCCAGTTATTGACTGATGATGTTTATTGTCCAAATTTAGAAACTTGATGCCACGCCCACTTATGATATTCAGCCCATTTTTTGACTCATGTTCTGCATTATCTACGAAAACTTTTAGACCAAATTTAGAAACTTACACTTAAAACGTTCTTATGATATACAAAAACAACTTTTAATTTCTATGGGAGGTACCACTCTAACCTGTCTAATTCCACCCATTTTATACCGATAATTTGTGATGACCATAAAGTTATTCTGACCAAATTAACCGTTCTCAACATATACTAAAAGCGATACAGTTTGTTTTGTTACATTTCAAAACTCTTTTTGGAAGTATTTTTCTTTTAGCAACTCTGGTTGTAATATTCAGGAAGAGAATACATAAATACCGGAACAACTTTATTAACTTGACAATATGAACTTACACCACTGTCCACGTATTTCTATCCACTGTCCAACGTATTTCTCTTACTTTTGAATCTTGTCTACGTAGAGCCAGTTTTGGACGAAATCGATCATGATTAGATCATATCAAATTATTGAGAATTATTGTGAAGCAGTCAATTGAATGGAATCCTTCCTATATTTAATATTCACTGACTTCGCGCGAGCGGGTGTGTCATTTAAAAGCTTCAATTTAAAATGCAATAAAACAAGAATGGCTTCAAATTTTCCAAAAGTTATTTTTTTATTGTGAAATACAATCGTTCCACTTAGAAATGAAATATTATTTTATTCATATGGCTGTCGTGGATGTTCTCACAATACCCCATTCGATCGGATCAATTTTTGAGAATTTTTTCAAGTATATGAAGTCGTATCTCGGCAATGGCATCACGAATGTTGGCCTTCAAATACTCAATTATCTCTGGCTTGTCACCATAATACTTATCTTTAACGACGCCCTACAGAAAACAGTCCAACGGTGTCAAATCGCAGCTTTTTGGTGGCCAACTGACATCACCATTTCGCCTAATTAAACAGCCATCAAACGTTTGATGCAATAAATCTGTTGTGGTATGAGATGTGTGGCAAGTTGCACCAACCTGGTGAAATCAAACATCGTTTACATCAATACCATGAAGAGCAGGCAGAAAAAATCAGTTATCATGGTGCGATAGGTGTCTTCATTTACCGTAATGGTAAAATTCATTTCATTTTCAAAGAAATATGGGTCAATGATGTCTCCGCTCCACAAGCCGCACCAAACAGTCAGTCGAAATGGTTGCATTTGCTCCTGTAAGACCACGTTTGGGTTTCTGAGTCCCAAATAGGCAAATTTTGCTTGCTAACGTACCCACCAAGATGAAAATGAGCTTCATCCGAAAAGGTGATTTCTTTTGGCAAAATCGACTTTATCGTGCAGTTTCTCGTTGGCCCATCGAGCGAAGCGAAAACGAAACGAATGGTCATGAGGCTTCAACTCTTGAACTAATTGAACTTTGTCAGGCGTCATATCGAAATCATTTCGCAAAATTAGACGTAAACTGGTGCGTGAAGTATTCAATTCTTGAGGACGATGACGAGATGATGTTGATGGATTCTCACGCACACTCTCAGCTGCAGCTACGATATTTTCGATCGTACGCACTGCACAATCACGCTTACTTCTTGGCTCATCAACAATAAAACCAATTGCACGAATTTTAGATTTCAGATTTGAAATAACCGTTAGCTCAAATATAAGACGATAGATGGCCCACCTGATAAAATAAGCATAGGTGGTGCTGCTGTAGCCGACAGAAAAAGCAGAATCAAAACAACCCGTCAGGCGTATGCCTTTTTGGGGTCGAGGATTGAATTTTTCCTCAAATTTTCAAGAAGAAATAGATTAGGATGTACAATACGAATGTAGGTGAAGTCAGTTCTGTTATATGACAGTGAAACTTGGATTGTTACAATAAAATTTCCACAAAACTTACAAAAATGCGTTGAAGGAAGTATATTTAAAATATTGAACATAAACTATTTAACATAAGCAATCAGCATCTGCTTCGAATGTATAACATGGAACCAATAGATACTGAAATTCGCCTATGAAAATGGAAATGAACACCAATACCCTTAGAAAGGAGAATGATAATATCGCTAAGGTCTGCTTCCAATGGAATCCAAATGTTCTCTTGTTTTCACTCAAACACACCTGAGATGTATAAAAATACTCAAAACTACTTTATGACTCATATTCGAAGAATGAAGAATCAGTAAGAAATGTTATTGAAAAGGAAACCCCTCAACAAACAACTTGTCTATCTCCAAAAAATTTCATTACTCTGTGTATTTAAATGTATACATAGACTACATACATATGTAGATTAGAACAACAATCTTAAAATGTAAATGAATATGTGTATTTAAACGACAACCGGATATTTGTGAACAACAAAGTTGAAATTTACAATTTAACTTCCATAGGAAGTCATGCCACTGTTTTCTCGGGATATGTTAGTTAAGATTCTGTAAAAATATTAACGAAGATGTCCGGTGTTATGTGCGTCTTTAATGGGCTTCATTGTAATTGTCAGTGAGTCATCTTAACACACGTTTTGTATTGAAAAAAGTTTGTCGACCAAACCTTTTCATGCTACGTTTTTTACGTTTTTCTTATACTTCAGGCTTGACGTTTGTCCTTGCTACGAGAAGGAAACTAATTTTGAACATTTTCAGTAAAATAAGAAAATCGTATTTGACAATATGTGAGAGCAATAAAAATAAGACAGCAGTAGCGACTTAATATTTCCGTTTCCTTGATGAGTTTTTGACTTTTTAGTTGCTGTTTGCATTTGGTAAGATTTTTTCAACATCACGTTATTTTCAACTCATCAGAAACCCAAAAAAACTAATATAATAATAACAATAATAATAATAATAAGAAAGGAAGAAAGGATCTTGGCTTTGTATACGGTCCCGGCAGACAAAATGAACGGAAAATGAATCTTATTAAGAGGAAACATATGACCCCCCCCCCCAATACAACGCTGGACCAAGTCCTCAACACCATCAAACACAAACTTACAAAATACACAGATCGATACAGGAAATACACTAAAAGCTACAATAGAAGAGTATACAACAAAATCTTTAGAAACATCGAAAAACAGTTTTATAGCACGCTAAGAACTACAAATGAAGTCTCAAACGGTAGCAGCTCATTAAACATTACTCAAATGGAAGAGTTCTGGAAATCAATATGGGGCATGGAATCACTACACAATCACAATGCCACATGGATAAGGACAATTCAGGATAAAGCATCTAATATAACAGAAATGATATCTAATCAGATTAGTCAGGAACATTTTAGGAAAACTATAGCGAAACTACAGAATTGGATACGTCTCAGACCATATAAGATCCATAATTTCTATTATAAATATTTGACAGTTGTTCACCAACCACTAATTAATATGTATAATACATTCATAGAAACACCTGAGTTGATCCCTAGAACATTTAGTAATGGCATCACATACCTGAAACCAAAGGTCGATAACCCTACTACATCATCACAGTACAGACCTATAACATGTCTTAACACCGGATACAAACTTCTTACAGCGTGTTTGACTATATTAATCAGTGAGCATTGTAGGGCCAACAACTTTATGGCAGAACAGCAAAAGTGTGTAGCTCAGGAACAAAAGGCTGTAAGGACCAACTGATTCGGGATAGCATTGTCACTTAAAGCTTGGCAGACGAGACTGCGTACAGCTATTATTAATATGAAGGCCACATCTGTTTCTTTAAGTATTAAACGTGGCATATATCAAGGACACTCTCGCAGTCCATTGTTATTCTGTTTAGGACTAAATCCCCTATCTACACTTTTGAATTAAAGCGGATGTGGTTATCGACATAAGACCACGGATAACATTAGAGTATCTCACTCTTTATACATGGATGACCTGAAAATATGTGCAAACAACAAAGAAAATCTTAAAAAGCAACTGCATATTGTGGACATGTTCTCCAGAGATATAGGAATGAACTTTTGAATTGAAAAATGCTGAACCCAAAATGGTCGAACACTGACCTGAATTCAATTGAAACGAAAATTCGAGCAACACTCGCAAAATACATATACCACCACCCACAGGCAGCAAAGGAAAGAATAAGCATATCTAGAAGCCAAGGGGGACAGGGTATATTTAGTATTCATGATCTGCACAATAGGCAAAACTAAAACTTCCGAATTTTTTTCCTGAAATCCTCTTAATGATCCGAAATATATAGAGCCTTAGTAGCTGCGGATAAGAACCTAACACTACTAAATTTGGGAAACACAATAACCCCAACTGTAGCTGCCGATATTATTTAACAATGGAAGTCCAAATCTATAGATGAAAAATATAACAATCTGGTAAGCCAACGGCACACTGATGCCGAACTTACGCATAACTGGCTTAAATACGGTAACATCTTCCCGGAAACAGAAGGTTTTGTGATTGCCATACAAGATGGTGTAATATGTACACGCAACTACGCTAAATACATTATAAAGGACCCCAGAATTACGGATGACAAGTGCAGAAGATGCGCTAACGCCCCTGAAACCATAGCGCATATACTCACTTGCGTAAAACTACTACAGGGAAAGGCACGATGCAATGGGGAAAATCCTATATATTGGTCTTATAAGAAAGCTAAGGATAGATACGTTAATAGCAACCCATTATAGAAACCGCAAAATATGTTTTATATTGGGATAGATCAATACTACTAAATACTCTACCTAATAAAACAATACCCAATAGGCCTGATGTTCTGTTGATTGACAGAGTGAACAGAAGCGCTTACGTGATAGACTTCGCAATACCCCTAGATAACAACATAATGGAAACAATAGAAACGAAAACCGGTAAATACCGACAATTGGCACAATACATCAAAATAACATAGAACCTACAATCCGTGAGAATACTGCCAATTATTATAAGTAGCACAGGAACTGTTCCGAAGGCCACAGCAGATGCTTTGAAAATATTAGACCTGGACTTAAAGATTATAACAGACATGCAAAGGGCAGTCTTGATTAAAACTACACCGATTGTAAGGGAACCACAACATAAGGATGTAAAACCAGGATTACATCCCACCAGAGCAAAACTTTGGTCATATACCCGGTATCCGGAATTCCAGCAAGAGCTCTGAATGTAAAATTCAAATAAAAATAATAATAAAAATTCTTTCTATTTATCTTACCAACGATTTTGATCCTAAATAAGCGTACCGCCTGCTGTACAACTATGCAACACACGTACAGATAAGCGAGAATATTTTGAAGCATTAAAAAACATGCGGAAGTTAATCCAAACTAACGAACGATTGTCCAACAAAACTTTCACCAACGATGGAGGCATCAGTGTTAATAACATTGGTACACTGAAAAATGTTGAACAACAAAAAATTCAAAAGATCACCACTGTGGATAACAACCGAGGAGAAAATTAGTATAATCGAAGAAACAAACATTGGGTCCCCGTTCACAGAAAAGACTATACTTGAAATCGTAAAGTTCGAGACAAACGAACAATTGAGAGAAGACAGAATTTCGACTGAATTATTGCAAGTTTACTCTCTAATTATAGCAGAAACTATACAATCTTTCATAGCAGAAGTCCAGCTTTATGAACGCCTAACGTATGATTGGACAAAAAAGTATTTATTAAAAGTCCACAAAAATTTTAACTTGACGGCATGTAAGCTTCTCAAAGCATGAATGAATTACAATGTGATAGTCATAAAGACCGACTAGTGAGGCGTCCGGCGTGTAAGCCTAATTCGAAGACGCTGAACTTATTGGAGCCATTTGTTTTTTTAGATTAGCTCTTGTTTTCGAGATATACCGTTATTTCAAAAATAGAGGAGGTTGCACAAAATATATCCGCATAAAGCAAAAACGGTTTAATTTATTGAATAAATCGAAATTCGCTATAAAATTACCATTATGTAGCGCTAATATATATTTTTAAATACATTTTTTACGCTAAAAGAACAGTTGTAACACATAAGCACGTAAGTACGTATGTATGACTGTTATTTTATTAGTGAAGCTAAAATATCACTCATACGTACGTTAAATGCAATTAAAAACGTATTGATGTGAACGATGTTTGGTTTCAACAGGATGGTGCAACTTGCCACAAATCTCATGTAACAATGATTTATTGCGTCAAACGTCAGTTGGCCGCTAAGAAACTGCGATTTGACACCGTTGCACTATTTTTTGTGGGGCGCCGTTAAAAAAACAGAGGTAATTGCCGACAAACCAGAGACAATTGACCAACATTCGTAATGTCATTAACAATATACGATCGCATACACTCGAAAAGGTTCTCGAAAATTGGTTCAATAGAATGGGTAACTATGAGGCAAGCCGCGGCAGCCACATGAATGAAATAATATTTCATTTAAATGGCCCACCCGATAACGGTCGTTGAACCACCTGACTTATCGGTGGTTTTATATAACGAATTCGCACTCTATGTTGTAGTTGATTTGCAGTGATTTGGTTTTGTTTATATTTATCGTCAATCCAGCCAATTGTGCAGTTTACTCTACGGCATATAGCTTTGCCTGCATTTTATAGAATGCTTGGCTTAACAAGTAAATGTAATCTGCTTAGCTCTAGACCTCCAAGCGACCTTCCTCTACCACAGAACTTTCGTAATAAGCTACGGCTTTGGACAGTGTTACATCAAGGACACAGTTGAACAATAGAGGTATAAGGTCTTAACGAATAACTTTTTGTAAGATACGATATATGGCATTTCTGTTGAGAGGCATGATTAACTGGATTAATTTTTGGTGGATATTTTATATTATATATCGCCAAGTACTGAACGGTATCAAAGGCCTACTCACAATCGATAAATATTGGGAAGAGCGAAACTCCATTTAACTGACTGTTCTGATCTTGAGAGTGTTTACATTGTTAATGTAAGATTTTCCGTGGCTTAAGCTGGCATACGCACGTCATAATGTGTTTTTAGTTTGGCCAAAAATCGTTAAGACTTTTGTAAGAATTTAATTTTTTTCCTTTTGTTATTTAAACAGAAAACATTTCAAGTAGATTACATTCAAAATTTTAGTGAAAGCAGTTGAGTAGTTTTGGCGTTATAGCGGCTTAAATTTATAGTTTGTATGCAACATAGTAAATTGAAAGAATAGCATGGAATTATTACATTTGGTTATGATAGTAAAACTTATATTTTTTAACGGTTGCTAATAAAATGATTAAATATGCAAGTCTGATATCTAATTAAAATTGCGACGCTGGTATTGTTTACAAATATTGATCATATGTATAGTACCTTTAACTAAAGGCAATTGTAACACAATAAAGTTGAAATTTATCATTTTTAAATTACTTTTTCAATTTTTTTAAATATTATTGTCATGTATTTTGTAATATAAAAAATTCAGCTGCCCCTACTTTCTCCAATTTTTTAGTGAATATTTTTTAGTGTCAACATTCCTTCAGATTCGTGATATTTTTAACCTCTGGGTAGAGATAAAACAAAATAAAACAATTACTGTGATGAATAAAATTCAACAATATATAGAAAATCGTTTGCAAAAAGTATTTACAGTATTCTGAGTGGCAAAAAACAATTATTACACAATAATTGGAAGAAATACTCGCTTACGGGAAGCAGATCTCTTAAATGCATTAGGTGGCAACGAAAGTAGTTTGACTTGTGTTTCGTGTGGTGCAAAGCCGTCTAAAGTGAACAATATAACAATTTTTAAAAGCAACGTCAATGAAGAGTGCTATCAGTATGGACTATCAACACTGAATGCATGAATAAAAAAGCTACATACTAATAAAAATAAGGAAAGTTACAGAAAAAGAAAGTGGATAAGAAAAATTTAAGAATGAAATGATAGTGGACACGGTCAAAACAAGCTATGAAACGTCAAATAATGGAAACATGGAAAGGCGTTTTTTTAATTAAAATCTTTTCCATTATTTTAAGAATCCTTTCATGTTGATTTTATATTAATGTTGCAAATTTTGAAATGCTTTGAAGATAAACTGCACCCTTATACATAAAATTGCATCCTTGACAGTACAGTAGACGCTCGTAAATTAGAACTCGCTGAAATTTGAATCCTTCGGTAATTAGAATCAACGCTTTTAATACATTACAGTTCTAATTATTGAGCGTCTTTATTTTTTGTTAGCTTTTAACACTTAAAAATTGTCTCTATAGTTTTTATTTGTCTTTAACATAGTAAAAAAGGGGAATCCCATAATATTTATGTAATTTTTTCTTTGCACTTTGTTCATTAGTGTGTGAAATTTAAAACGGTTAGTTACATTTGCGCAGTGAAACTTGAAAAGTGTGTGTATAAGGTGTTGTTTTATTTAAAATAAAATGCCAAATAAACGTAAAAAGAAAACTCTGTCTTTAGAAACGAAGCTAAAGATATTGGAAAAGTGCGAAAAAGGCGTTCAGAGAAAGCATTTAGCTCTTGATTTTAAAGTAACAAAATCTGCCATCAGTTATATCAAATCAAATGGATCAGCTATATTAAAGGCAGTTACCAACACCTATCAGGAAGCAACTAAAAAATCTTTACACAGTTGTGAATATCCCAAAATGGAAAGTCGGCTCTATGAGTGGTTTGTGAATCAACGTAAAAGAAAATCTACAATGACTGGAGGAATACTGAAAGAAAAAGTTAAACAGATTTTTCAACAAGAATGTCCCAATAATAATGATAATTTTCGAGCAAGTGATGGATGGTTTTCCAACTTTAAAAACCGACATGGCATTTGATTTTTCGATGGGAACATAGTTGCATACCTTTTTCCACCAAATGTGATAGCAGCTGTGCAACCAATGGATCAAAATCCCATAAAATTAACAAAACTTATTTACAGAAGTAAGTAAATAATTTAATAAATTGGTGTAGAACTAGTGAATTGTTTTCTACAAAGTACATGAGCAATCTTTTATCCCTGCGCAATGATATTGTTATGACAAATTTAATAAAGTTAAAAAAGCAAACAAAAATTTCTGGTTATATGATAAAAGATTAGTAATTTTGAAATTTGACTCACTGAGCACTAAGAAATTTAAATAATCTAACAACTCTTTCAACTTTAGACACATATAACATATGTGTGTATATTTTTCTTAAATTAGCTGTAATATATTTCAATGAAATAGTGTGTTCTATACTCGCTTTATATAAATAAAATTAAAATATCTACGCAGAAGAGTTCTTTTATCACCCCAGGAACAAAGTGGTTCTAATTTACTAACGTCTACTGTATATGCCACCAGTAGTGTATAAAATGTTATTTCATGTTAATGCTTACATTAAGCATACTACTATTCCCATTGGAATGTAATCCAAGGAGGCCATAGAATCAAGTCATGAAATTATTAGAAAAGACAGGTTGAAGCATACGAGAAAAATAAGTAGGATTGAATCTAATAAGGAGCTAATAGTATATTTAATTCTGCAATCAAATCTAGTGATTTCGATTTATATTTGACTGTACAGTTTAAAAAATCCTATAAAACTAAAAAAAATATTACCCAAAAGATTTAAAGGTATATATAAATGAAAGAGCTATACAGGAGTAATGTCTACTAATCAATTAATGGAAGGAGTCGAAAGTGATAATATGGTATTAGTGTTAGTGAGTAAAATAGAGCTACAAAGCTATCGATAGTCGGCCCATTTTGATAAATTGTTAATTCGTATTTCAAGGACTAATCCATTTAAGTCATTGAAAAACCTCAGAAATGAACTTATTCTCCTGCTTGAAGTCGCACAATAAGAAAAAAAATCTTATGAAAGCTAGACTTATGGGTAAGTGTCCTGGAAATATATAATTTCTCAGCAAACGGAAGCAACACCTGCACCATAATACTTAATTAGGACAACATGCTATGGTCTAACGAAATGAAGATTAATTTGCTTGGGTCAAATGCCAAATCGTACGTATGAACATATTTTAGTTATAATTCATACTTTTTTTTGAGTTTAATAAATAAAAATTTAAGAAACTGTTAAACTATAAAACTTTACAGACGACCTGCGTCAAGCAAATTTTCGCAAATGTGACTTTGACTTCATTTAGTGGCCTTCGTATTTACTCTTCGAATTCGACGATAGTATCGATAGTGAAAAAAAATCGATGGTCATCCAAAAACAAAACTATCGATACTATCGATAATACTATCTAGTGTAAAATGTCCTCCTATGTATGCTATTTCCTAAAATAAACTAACATTTCAATGTAAAAATATACTGACGCAATAAACTTCTTAAAAATATTGATTTTTTATTATTATTATTTTTTAATTTAATGCAATTAATTAAATATTTAAAGTAAAAAACTTTATTTTATATGGAGGTTAGGCCATTCTGTACGTAAATAAGTATGCGTATGTCCTTGTTTCCATTCGGAAACAAAACTTTATTGCTATATTGGAAATGTTATAAGTGTTTTATTTAAAGGGTCCGCCATCTAACGTTTATTTTTTTAACTAGTGCTTATTTCGTGAATGGTAACACTTAGCTCATATCTGATTTAACAGATAATTAGTTTTATCCTTCCGCTGAACGAATATGGTTGTGTATACGCTTCGCTAAGTGGGCCTGCGATCATCTTTTCAGATGAAGCTCATTCTGGGGCACAGAAAACCCGCACGCATACATTGAAAGGCTGATACATCCCAGACGAGTCACTGCTTGGTGCGAATTTTGGTCCAGAGGCATAATTGGGCCATTTTTCTTCGAAAATAAGCAAGGAGTGGCCGTTATAGTCGATGGCGATCGTTACCGGGCCATGTTGAACGAATCTTTGTTCACAAAAATTTAAGAGGAGGATATTAGCAATATTTGCTTTTAAGAGGATGGCGCTACGTGTCACACAGCCGAAGCTACACTCGATGTTTTGCGCCCTGTTTTTGAAGATCGCATTATCAGCCGCAGAGCTGATGTCATTTGGCCACCTCGAAGCTGCGATTTGACACCGTTGGACTATTATTTGTGGGGTGCCGTCAAAGATAATTGTTACGACAACAAGCCAGAGCGAATTGACGCCTTAAAGGATAATATTCGTGAAGCCAGTGGTGAAATACAGCTGCACACAATCGGTAATGTGCTTAAAAATTGCACCGATCGTGTAGGCTACTGCATGGCCAGCCGAGGCAGCCAATTGAATGAAATTATTTTCCATTATTAACTGGAAGGATTGTATTTTCAGATAGAGAAAGAAATTTGGGAAAATATGCAGTAGTTTTTTTTATAGCCTTTAAAAAAAAAAATAATTGCCGGACCCTTTACAAATCTAAATCATGAATATTTAAGTTTTTGTAAAATTTTTTAAGTTTTGAGAAAGGACATAATTGATCCTGCAGGGTCGTTGCTCTGAATTCATCCAAATTCGGTCAAAGAGTTAAAAGATGCGGGAAATTATTAAAAAAAATGTTCAAAAATTTGTATTTTATAGTATTTTTAGTTTTCTGGATATATGGGAAGGATGCAAATATTCTCAAAATTTGGATTTGACTATCTTTTATCAATTCAATTAAGTCTGCTAAAAATCATGTCTGTACAACAACTCCTTCTATTTTTGGCCAATCGTCATATGAAATCAAAACGCTGTGTCTGTATAACTGTTGTATACAGTATTTTGTCTATGATTCAAACACTCGTCTTGTTCACCATGTTCATTAAGGTCATGCTTCCTTAGTTTCCCAAACTCCTTAGTTGGCCAATTTCTTTTTCTTGATAGCTTTTTTTATATGTATTTAAGAGGAGAAAATATATCTTTTTCTGTTTAAAAATCGTATGTTTTGCTTAAATATTCAACCACAAAGCAACAATTTTTGGAATCTTGTTTAATAAACACAAAATTCAATTTATAATTTCACTTTGAATTATTTGAAAATTGTTTATTTTTATTCAATTAACCAAAAAAAGGGAAATAAATCTTTTCTAGATTTTACCACAAATTATTAACTTAAGAAAATATTGGCAATAAATATTGTGCACTGAACTCAATAAATCATGACAATGACAATCATTGATTAATTAAAGCCCAGAAAAACAAGCCTAAATTGAATAACATTCAATAATTCTTAAAAAATTTACTCGTAAATCTTTAAAACAACCACAACAAAAGTTCTCAAAAAAAGAAGAAGAAAATACGAAATATATTTGCACAATTTATTTATACGCTACATACCTACATACATACATACCTATATGATATGGACAGATAGAGAAGATAAAGGTATGAAAGTACATATGAAAACCATATTTAAAACCACAAATAAACATGCGTACAAAAGATACACAGTCATACACACACACACACACACATGCACACACACAGACGTGATTACACACATGTATTAATAACACACATTAAACCAAATACTAAATTCTTAAAGTTTTCTCAAGGATTACGAGGTAAAAGGCGAAAAATATATGAAAATAAATTTTAATGAAACAGGTATTATTATTACATGCTAAGTAAGTAAATACAAATAAAACAATCTTCAAGATATTTCTAGCTTTCTATGTACGTATGTATATACGCAAATACGAGGGTTATACATTAATTCTAAACAATTTTTTAAAGGTTTGAAATATCTATCCCTGACACTCTTGTCATTCAAAATTTATTAATATTCCTCATATGCTTTTAAAATCAGTTCTATTTTAATAACACTGTGCTAGTGAAAAGCTGACAAGCTGAGCACCCAGCGGGTAGACCAAACTCGACTACACTGAATCCAGTGGTGTCAACAGTTTTTTTCGGTTAGCTTTTGTTTTCGAGATATACCGTTATTTTTCAAATGGAGAAGGTTGCGTACCTCAAAAACAATTTAGTTTATTGAATAAACCAAAAAAACTACAAATCCTCAATAAAATTTGCTTAAATAAGGCCAGCATTTTTTTAACCTGCGCAGTTGATTTTGATGTACACTGGTGACCATAACTAAAGCAACTGATTTTACACAGTGACGTTGTGGCCAATATAATGGCTTAGAAACAACTCAGACGGACAATTTTTCAGTTTTTATACTGGTAATCTATTCACAAGAATAAAAGCAAGAGATTATCAATTACTTTTATAGAAGAAGAGTCATGGTCAAGCGATTGAGAACTCTTACTTTTGAATTACCTATTTGATAAGATTAGAAGCATGTCTTGGGTCATTATCATGTTGGAAGCCCAAATCATTCGCACATTTTCTTGTGCATAAGGCAACATAATATTTTGCAACACATTTCTATAAATCGATCCGTTTTCCCACTTTTTTAATCAGTTCCGTCTAACTCTTAAGAAATTTTTGTAGTTTGATCCAACTACTTTGATACTATTCCTTTGGCAAGAGCTCATATTTGGTTGGTGTACTGTTAAGTGGCGACACATATTGCTGTGAAATGAATCTAAATTTGATATGAAAGGATTTGACATAAAGAATTTCACAGAAGAAAACCCAAACATGAACGCCTGATAATGATGCAAAACATGAATCGAAACTTGTCAAAGAATGGTTGGGTAATTCAAAAGTAAGAGTTCTCGGGTAGCCAGCTCAATCGCTTGACCTTAACTCTATTAACAGTCTATGGAACATCATAGATCGCAAAGAAAAACAGGAGTTCTGAGATGAACAAGGATATCATTTTTATTCGGATCAAGGAGTCCTAGTCTAACATTTTCAAAACACAATTTGAGGTATTTATTGTTGTATGCTCCTCAGATGTGCTGCCATCATTTAAAATAAAAGGTACGCAACAACTAATAATTTTATTCGAAAGTTCTTTGACAGAAATGCAAAAGACGCGTTAGTTTTGACCAGGCTTATATTAGACCAGTTTTATTATTTTGACAATAAAATATCTTCGAGAAAAGTAAATAATAAAATCTTTTGTCTTTATTTTTGTGAATGGATTACTAGCATAAAAACAGGAAAATTGTCCGTCTAAGTTTGTTTCTAAGCGATTATATTGGCCAAAACGTTGCTGGAATATGTTACTACGTAAGTAGTACGTACGTATGAGCGATATTTTATTAGTGAATCGGAAATATCACTCATACGTACATACTTTAGTAGCAGGATAAAACCACCTGGTATTTCCAGCAGCAATTTGGGGTCTATAAAGTGCCTGCTCATGACTTTAACCTTAGATTCGATAGCGCCACACATTCCAGCAGCAGATACCTTGCTGTTACCTTCTCCTCCACAGCATTAACTGCACATCGTTGATCCACTATGCACAAAACGGGCTGCATGTCTGCCTACTATACCATGGCAGGGAGGCGAAAATCTATGTCTTGGCAAGTTAACTTGTTGACAATTCTTGCTCCGATCAACAGCTCTCTCGTCTGCCTACAGGAAGAAATCTGGCCCCATCTTCAAGAGACCATATTGCAGTTCCAACACTTAAGATAAAGATGACTAGTAGATGACTTTTATCTATGTCGTTCAGCCCCATCTGGTCAATTCATCTGCCACACAGTTCCTCATAATACAACTGGCAACAGCTCTCTCGTCTGCCTACAGGAAGAAATCTGACTCCATCTTCAGGAGACCATATTGCAGTTCCAACACTAAAGATAAAGATGACTAGTAGATGACTTTTATCTATGTCGTCCAGCCCCATCTGGTCAATTCATCTGCCACACAGTTCCTCATAATACAACTGTGTTCAGGTGCCCATATGATCATGATATCGAAATATTCCGCCATGACCATAAATGACGAATTGCCTTCCCATTCGTTAGCGAACATATATAGATTCCAAAGACTTGATTTCCACCTGATTATCGGTGACTTCCCGAATAGTCGTCACTTACATCTGAAAGACGCTGTAATAATCAGACCCTAATATTAATGTCCGCCGAGAACACACAATATCAGATTCTATTATTTATTTTAGAACTATCTGTGAAAAATCGCAAGCTCGTCATGTCTCCTCTCCCTCCAACGAATTCTGCCGGGACTTTCTTCAGGGATAAGTATCCTGTACTTATCAACTGGCAATGGCGATGAAGTGTAATAATCCTTTCTGCTTCAAATTACATAGATCTGCCGTCATGTACAATTAATAAGTATAGTAAAGCTGGAGATGGATATGTTTATTCCATACAGTTTTCAAGATTTATTTCTTGGTTCAATCGGACGTGCAGGCTATCAGTCTCCAGAGAGGAAGCATTCAGGAATTGGTTAAAATAAAAAAATTACCGTTTTATTTTGTTGTTTTACTAAACAATAACTTTTATAGAGGTTACAACAACTTAATATTCGCTTATACAACACTTTTGTTTCCGCTTTAACACGTCTTTATCTTACGACAGCCAAACAATAACTATCTCATGTGTATGTAAAACAGCCCTTTATATTACCTAATTGCCTCTGGTTGGGAAGGTTCAGGATATATCGACCATCTTCTATTTCCCATATCCGTTAATTAAAATGTAACGTAAAGATGGTCGATGTGGCAGTGCTGCCAAATTGGCATACGCCAAAATCGCATTATGCAGTGTTGCGTTTTTATTTTCAATGAAACGGATTTTGTTGGATAGAAAATTATTTGGCATTAATGACTCGTGTAAGCGAAATCTAGATCAACAATTTTTACAAACTTTTCGCCGCATATGAGGCCGTATTTTGCTAATAACTTTTCTAATGTTGATTTTTAGGTGTTTAATTGTCTCTGGTTTATCGACGTAGACAAGCGTGCTGTGTGGCACATGGCTTCCTATACCGTTCACTTGATTCAACTGACTCTGCTAGTTGTTTATAGAGCACCCAACAGTAACTTTCTGTGGATGTAATGATGTTTCGACGAAAGCTTGTTGATTATCTTCACTCCAAATGCGACAATTCTTCTTATCTACGTACCCATTCAACCAATAATTGGCTTCACTAGAGAATAAAATTTTGAAATTGGAATTTTGACAAACTAAACCATTATTTAAAAAAAAAAAAATTACAGTTTGCAAGCGTTGCCTGGTGTAAGTTTATCCTTAATGAAATGTCAAACCAAACTAAGCAAAAGGCAACTATTAGCAGTTATATTTATTTTATTTATTTATCCATTAAACCTAGCACAACAAGCCCTAAATCTTATAAGCTATAATGCCACTGAGGATTATTGTTAAAAAGCACAGATAGTACGATAAAATCAATAAAATTAACAAGTTTGGTAGTCTATCTATTATCTATCCTTATCTCGACATTATTATTGAGAATTTTATTGTTTCTATTAAGGAAGATGCATTTAGACTTTTCAGGGTTGATCAACAGATCGAGGTTAATGTTGTTAATACATCGGTAAATTTCATTGAACTTACAACTGCTAAAAATTTGCACATCGTCAGCATACTTCTGACTGCCGCAGTGATCTATAACTCTCGGTAAATCGTTTATGTACAGACAGAAAAGGAGTGGTCCAAGTATTGATCCCTGAGAGACGCCACGATTCACATTTATCGCATCTGAATACTTGTTATTATAAAAAACAGTCTGAGACCGTACACTCAGATATGAATGTACTAGTTTAGAAGCTGTTCCAGAAAAATAAAAAAGTTTTTCAAGTTTCCTTGTCAAAATAGAGTGGCCTACCTTATCGAAAGCCTTGCTGTCACCAAGAATTATAATATCAGTATATAGGAGAGAGATGTCCTCCAAAATGTTAACTATAGACTCAACTGAAATGTCCCTATGAGGTTTATAAACACAACCCACTAAGATTTTCCTATTTCGTTTTGCAATCACCTCCAATAGTAGAAATTCAATATCGTCACCAGCCGTCGATTTGAGTTTTACCACACATACTGGTTGTCAACTCAAACTTATGAACCTCTTTTTGAATAAACACCCGATATAAAGTATATTTTGAAAAATGAAATTTTCAATTTTTATTTCCATTTTAAACCTCAAACTACCATCGTACTTTTAGATACACTTACTCAGTCTTCTTTACATTGTACGTTTGAATGTTTATATGTGGGTAACAATATACCAGATATTTGCTTGTCTTTAATGCCACGTATCCACCGTACGTGCGCAAATTTTAATCCGATTAAATTTCATATTGTAAAATATTAAATGCTGCTTAGAAATATTTTCTGTTGCTCATAATATATTAAATGAATGTGTGCAAATATGTTCATAGATACAGTATTCATACACTCATACATACATATGTACATAACCATTCATATTTAGCAAAGTAACTCACACCTTAAGTGTTGGCATCAACACTATACAGGTGATAAGCTCTTATACCTTATGCTGGCAAACATACTCACTCACATCTATTCAAAGTACGAAGTCTTACAAACACAGCCTTGAAAAGGATTCATACATATTAGGAATTACGATTTGACTTAGCGAATGACAGTTTCTTCCACACCGAATATTATATTACACTGAATTTACAGTGTCCTATAAAAGCAGATGTATTCACGAATTTATTTTTTCTATGTTATTCTGCTCAATTTCTTGTACATATTTATTGTTTTTGCTACAGAAGCAGTACAAAGTGTTCTTAAAACCGTATAGTTTTGTAACCGTTACCGAGTAAGGATGGTATTTTCATATTAAGAGAGCAAGACATACAGAAACTCACACATACTAAAGCAACAAACAGGACTTTCAAAGAATCAAGTAATGGAAATTGCAGTTGTATCAGTAACAATTTCGTATATAGTCGCTTCTTTTAAAAATATTGTCTGAGTCACACTGCTCGTAATAATTGGAATATAATTTGTTACTGCATTGTAATTCAAATACAATTAATTAAAATAATTCATTTGACTTTTAGGATGAAAATATTGGAAGATGATGATGATAAAACAAGTTTTAATTTAAACAATTAAAACTCTTAAGGTATCGAAACCAGGATTGAAAAAATTGGTACAATTGTACTTTTTTTGGTACAATTTGAGACTCAAAAGTACAATGGTACACCAATTACTTATTTGGTACAATTCACGAACCATTTTCCGGTCTTATTCAGGCAAAAGGTTTGATGCTTAGTTTATGGTTTTTATGCTTTAGTTTTAGAATACAATTTGAGCTCATTAATGTGTATGTATGTATGTATATCGATAGAATTATTTTTTGTATCTTATTTTACGTTTAAATATGTACCTTATGTACCTTAGTGTAGTTTTTTAAAGATACCACCTTGATCAAAAAGTTCCCGGAATAGCCCCAGTGTAGCGGTCCCATCGTTCCGATTTTTTTTTTGTTTGTTTTTGTTTTTTGTTAAGTTGGTGCATCTGTTGTTGATCTTTCCGCAAAATCTTAGCGCCATAGCTTAACAGTTGCAAAAGTTACGTATACAAGAAGTATATCTATCTATTGAAAAAGTATTTCGGCAATGTGGATTAGATGAATAAACTTGTATTTTTAATTTTCGGAATAAGTTTTGATCAAGGTGGTATACTTCTAAAGTATAAATGAGCTTTCGAGTACAAATGTTAATTTTATTACTACAAAAATTTATTTTTGTGTACAATTTTGTCATTTTTTTGTACTCTTAAAATAAAAAAATATACAAATAATTTTAAAAAATATTTTTGGTACAATTAGGGTCAAAAAAGTAAAATTTTATGAGCTTCTGAGTACAATTTTGACATTCTTATTTTGCAACCTTAATTGGTACTAACAAGCTCCAATTTATGAGTTCTATATTTAGATTTTTAAATATCGGGTTTTTCAACAAAAACTTTGATTTTGAACAGGAGTTGGTTGGAATATCATACCTTTTATTTGGGTGTTGACTGGAGAATAACAAATCACTTAATAAGTCAGTAGGATAGTAAGCAAAAAAACAAAATTTTGACAAATCTCGATTTTATTATTCAACATAGTCTCCTTGGAGGGATAGCGATATTCCAACTTTTCGAAATCACTTTTATAGCACGATTTCTCTTTCTCGTCCAAATAGGCTTCAGTTTCTGCGATTACTTCATCGTTGTCCTATTCTTCGAGAGAACACAATCTCGGTCTATGCCGATGACTTAAAGATTAAAACGGGCAGAGTTTCGGGTTTGCACTCCAATGACTGCACAATAATTGCTATGTTTTCCAGGCGAAGGTTTACGACACAGACAATGGCTTGAGGCTTATCCGGGTTTTGAGGAAATTATATTGTTGATGAGTGCTTTAAGAGGAATTAACTCTGAGGACGCTCATCATGATGGAACACACCTGGACCAATAGCATCACCTGCTCTGACTTTCTCTGTTTATGAAAGGACTATGTCTCTTTTTGTTCCGATCATGCTTCTTACCGACTTGAATAATGGGCACTGTATGATACGGCCTATGTCGGAGCCCATGGTCATGGATACTGAGGAGGGAAAGGAAACGGTATAACACCTTCTCCATGACTGCTCCGCTGGGTGCATGATCTGCTCTGTCTTAAAGATGTGTAACGGGCGAATTTGATCAACTTTGTAAGGAGCACCGGTTACTCAATGCAGAAACTTATGCACCTAAACAACAGATTGGCATCTTGTACTCTGCAATTCGATAATTTTTTAAAATTAATTGATATAATTAATCTTCTAAGATCGCTATTAAAGCTATGAGATGCTACATATATAATAATCTTACTGAACAGCTATGTACGTTCGATCGGTTCGAGAAAGTAATAATATAGCAAATGTAAGCGGGTGTGTTGAAGAAAATCAGGCTTTGTTAACTTCCCTACGTTCTCAATAGTTATAGCTACACGCAACTGGTACGTGGCAAAGTTCTAGTAAAAATTTGGCTTTAATGGCTGAGAATGTACAACTGCTGCATATATTGAAACTGGAGTACCAATTACTTCGCTTTGTTTAATTTAATTTCAATTGAATCGAGGAACTCTTGGCTCTTAAAAGGATCATGGAGTTTTTAAAAGTATATATGCACGTATGTCTCGACAGTTTACTTCCCTACACAAAAATATTTAAAGATTTTTCTCATAAGACAAGCACGATAATGCAAGAGGTAGGAGAGAGAAGTATGTGAGAGGATGCAGAACTCAGAGCTCTTCACAACGAGAACATAAATAAATTATTTAATATGAACGCTGGAGCAAATCAAAGATGTTCTCTATAAACTTAACTGTTTATCATTGTGCTTGATGTTATCATAAGTGCAGTATGTCTAGAGAGAATATGGATTAAATAAATTCTTAAGCGCCGATTCAAGGATTTCGAAGATCAATGATTCAGAAGACCTCCTACATGCAAGTAAAATTAGAGAGCCTGGAATGAAATATGCCAAATGTTGGACTTAAGATAAACATTAAAAAAACTAAAGCAATGGGAATTGACAATAAATAAAGTGAAAGCAACATTCGGACGATTACAAGCAGAAGAAACCAAGCTGAATATTCAATGTATGTGTAAAGTCAACTCTGTTATACGGATGTGAAACCTGGCTACTACAGAATTATATTAAAATATTAGTATAAAGGATCTCTCGAATCAGACTAACCTATACTAAAATAAATAAAACCGAGAAAATGGATTAGCACTTGATTAATATTCTTAGGGTTCAAGATGCCCTAGTTGAACAAAAAACAACTGGATACGCACGATACTACAGGAACTAGAACTACATTGAGATGCCTTGCATATGCTCTCAGGAGAGATAATGTAGAACAAAAATACTCAGATTATTTGGACACGTAAGTTTTATTACAGAGTAGGTTTTTTGCTGTGGAGCCAAATGCTTTTAGCATGAATACAATTGAGATAATTTTTTTTTATATAAATTTATTGAAAATTAATTCAACACAATATTTTGCCACAGCGCCCTATAGGCATTTTTGAAGCGAGTTGACAACAATTTAAGAAATTTTAATTTATACGTTTTATGAATCTTATAATATAATAGGTAACAAAAAGCAAAACAATAACAAATAATGTAAGATAATAAAGCTAAAAAAAAATCTTTTTTATTATAAGCTCATTTATATACTGCAGTAAATGCCGTCCGTTTTAACCCTTTCTTGAAAATTGAAATTCTATTAGCATTTTTCAAATAAAGTGGCAAGTTGTTAAACTCACGGCTACCCATAAACTCTATACGCTTCATTGTTGTTTCTGGTATACATCAAACGACTCTCAGGTTTCCATTATTCCTTATATTGAAAGCAAAAATATTACTCGTAATATGACTGGATTTGAATTTTGTAAATACCATGAATTGGTAAAATTGTTTGACATACATCAACATATATGGAAACGGTTGGATAAGTTATCGATAGATTGTACACAAGTTTTAACGCCATATTTTGCATCCACTGGAGGGATTTTATTTCATTGCTTCTCTACCATCCAAATAGAATAGCTAAATAGTTTAATTGACTTTGTATTAGTGCATTATAAAGTAAAAGTTTAGTAGTTCTATTAAACTTGTTCTTAAGTTTATATAAAACACCAACTGCTTGTGCAAGTTTCGATCGAATGAGGTTGAAATGTTTATTCTAAGCAAGATTGTTCTGTAAAATATAACACCTAAGTATTTAATAGAATCTATTTCCTTAATTTCATTACCATCAACAAATACAGAAAAATTACTGGCATGATGTTCAGGCCTAAATCTTAACAAATGTGTTTTTCCTTCATTCAATACAAGTTTATTTAGCCTACACGATCGGTCCAATTTTTAAGCACATTATCGATTGTGTGCAGCTGTATTTCACCACTGGCTTCACGAATATTGTCCTTTAAAGCGTCAATGTCACTTATCTTTGACGGCACCCCACAAATAATAGTCCAACGGTGTCAAATCGCAGCTCCGAAAACAGGGCGCAAAACATCGTATATAGCTTCAGCTGTGTGGCACGTAGCGCCGTCCTGTTGAAACCAAATGTTGCTAATATCCTCCTCTTCAATTTTTGTGAACAACAATACGTTGAACATGGCCCGATAATGATCGCCATTGACTGTAACGGCTACTCCTTGCTTATTTTCATTTTTTGGGCATTTTCCTTGCCCAATTATGCCTCTGGACGAAAATCCGCACCAAACCGTGACTCGTCTTGGGTGTATCGGCTTTACAATGTAAGTGTGCGGGTTTTCTGTGCCCCAAATCCGACAATTTTGCTTGTTTATAATTCTTTACACAAATAGTCTTCGTATGATCATGCTTAACATTCTCCAAACTTTCTTTGTAATAATTATTTGTTGATTCACGACATGCTTTTCTTATTTCAAGGCTTATCCTCCTCAAAATGTTCTTACTATATTCATTATTGGGCTTTTTCCGTCTTGACTTTAATAATTTATCTTTATATGAGATCAGCTTCCGTAAATTTCCATTAATCCGTGATGTAATTCCATGTTTATAAGTCTTTTTTTTATAGTCTTCTCTTTAGTTGAAATTCTTACAGTACTTTCAAAACATGAGATTAAGCAACAAGTATCAATACAAGGATCATCTGATTGTGGTATAAGTGGCACTCAAAATCACAGCATAGCCGTTTCATTTCAAAAAAGGGTTTTATGTATGTTTTAACTCCAAGCCGACATGAAATCATATTACGATAACTTGCAATTGACAAATTCTATATGCATTTTACTATTAACATTGCAATATACATGATCAATAGATGTACCACTATAGGAGCGTGTTATCATAAAAAAATCATAAGTAGTTAGCATATTTAAAAGATCAATCGATGATTGTTGATTTAGGATATCAATATTAGTATCACCAATAAACATGCGTGGATTACGTTCATGACAACTAGCCAAGCATTCTAAATATAACAAAAAATTATTTGAATCACATTTTTGTGAACGATAAAATGACACGAACTTTATTGGTTTTCCATTTAGTTTTATTTCACACAGTGATAAAGTTATGGTATCAACAAAATTGTCAATTTTACAAGCTTCAACTTCATTTCTTATTTAAATGCACCAACCTTTGTTTTAATTTTACCTAGAATGCGCTTGGGAGATTTCTGCCGGTGGACTATATAGTGAATCGTTGTAACAAACGCTTGCAATAGTAAGTCATCGATGATTAATGACGAATTTTCTTTCGTGTCGTATATGACTTTTCAAAATAATTGTCAAAATTTTGATGGCTGACAGAAGTTGTGTTTGTCTTGCAGACGTCATTAGCATTAAGAATCATCAGTGCTTTAACGTGGAGCTGTGGCAGACAGAATCCGGCATGATTCAGCATGTAGTCGACTTAGTACAGACCGCTGAATTTCAACATGACAAGCCATAACTGCCAAAAAAAAACATAAACACCATGATTATCGATTCTCATTTTTTGATCCAAATCGGTTGTACTCTAGCAAATTTTTATAGCTGTAAAATGTACCCTTATAATATTACAGCAAAAACAACAACTTCTTATGCACATACACTAGAACAAACAATATTAAAAAAAACCTTCTCCTGTAAACTTTGTTTATTGTCGCTTACGTCTTTTTGTCGGTTACAGCTCGATGTGGTCGACTTAAAACAGAAAATGTGGCAAACTTTCAGCTTTCTTAAATATGGTAACACTGAAATGAAGTTGTCATACATAATTCCATTTGTTTGAGTCATTGTTACAAGGATTCATCAATGAAATTGTTTTTACGATAATTTCAGACAAATATCGACCTGACACAGATTCTGTGAAGATGATACATCGATGAAAATATCACAGTAACAATGTCACTCAAACAAGCCACCGGGTTTGTTTTTTAAAGATATCACACCATATTGAATTACTATATGTGAAATGTGTCGAAGTTACGATATTTGGAATTATTATAAAAATCTCTTGAGAACTTTCAGTGGTCACGAGTGTTAAAAAAACGTTTGACTCTAAAGTTTTCAAATATTTAAAAAACTACGAGTATATGTGTTTAAATTATTCTTTTAAATTACTTCAGTTAACATTTGAAAATATTTTCTAAAAGTTGCATGAATCTTATCATAATGTTCATAAAGTACTCAGTTATAATTTGTTCTACAGGGTGTCCGCTGAGAAGGTATACTACTTTTTACTATTCAGTAAACCAACGTGTTTTAATCGTTAAAACATTGTATCAAAATTAATCATCGATTTTCATGAAAAAATCATAATGAGTGACGAGGCACATTTTCATTTGAATGGTTATGGGACTAAACAGAATAGTCGGTTCTGGGCAATGGAAAACCCTCAAATTATTCATCAGTCACTTAAGCATCCATTAAAAGTGACAGTCTGGTGTGCAATTTAAACAGGAGGACCTTACTTCTTTGAAACTGAAAACGGTGTAACGGTAACTGTCAATGGGGAACGATATCGTGATAAGATTGAAAACTTTTTAACGCCAACAAGACGGTGCCACATCGCATACAGCCAGGATTACAATGGAATTACTGCAAGACTTCTTTCCACAATAAATTATTTCCAGGAATGGTGCTGTTGATGGGCCCCCACGGTCGCCTTATTTGACTGTTCCGGACTTCTTTTTGGGGGATATCTGAAAAGCAAGGTTTATGAAAACAAAATATTCGTGATAAAATTAATGAAATACCGCGTGAAATTTGTGAGAATGTAATGAAAAATGTGCTCAAAAGAGCTAGTATTTGTGAGGCTAATAGATGCGAGCATTTATCTGCTATTGTATTCCATACATAATTGCCGACATTAAATAAAACATTTATCAATATAAGAATCATTCTCTTTCATACAATCAAAAATTATAAACAAACAAAGTAGTATACCTTAGCGGCGGACACCCTGTATTTCTAAATTTAGTACTATTTCTTCTACTGACTCACCGACTGACTGTTAGTTTCGCTAAATGTCAGTCAGCTGTATTCCAGGCAAAGCTTCTGCTACTATTACTTATGAGCCAGGTAAAAGCACTTGGGATATGAAAGTGAGTTGAGTTTCAAAATAAATAATTTCTACAGTTTTGCGTTGTTGCACACATGCTCTTATGCAGTGCGGTTTAAAGATGTTAAAGAGTTCAGGTTTGTGTGAGTTGCTTCGAGTTTATATTTTAAGTAAAATGAAAATAGAAACTGGAGTAGAAATTTTCCACATTAGAAAGTAAATGGAACAGATTCATTTAGTATTGCAAACACAAACACAGATACTTATGTTTGTTCGAGTCGATGTTTCAAATGTGGGTGAATTGATATTAAAGTAACATTCTATGGAAGAAAAATAAACCATATTTTTATTTTTCTTTTTTTTTAATGTGAACTACATACGTGCAGAAATATAAAATATCAAACAGAAAGAAAAAATTTTAAAGTTAAAATGTTATGCTCAAAGTTTACTCTATTTACTCTATTAGTAAAGTAATTGAAGCGAATCTGTTGCAACTTGGTCAGTTTAAAATTATTTCTTTAGTTTTATCATTAGTTGTATATTTAAAAGTGGTTAATGGATGTTTTAGAGTCCATTAATTAAACACGACTATGAAGGCTTATTTTACTTTTGTGAAATGTACTTTGTTTGGCATCTAAAGGCGATTTTTATGGAACTTGTTTTATGCATCAAATTTATTTGTGGTTTTTAGTTAAGTAACAATTGAAAATCTATGTTATGCATGAGTTTTTAGACAAAATAGTCGTATACCGATTTTAACGTACAGCAATCGATTTCGTCTTCGCACTTTTCGTTTAATTTTATCAAACATTTTACGATATTTTGAACTGTTCGGTGTTGTAATGAATGATTAATCATGTGTCACTTTTGACATCCTTGCATACTCTGCTGTTTGAAATACACTGGCTTGCATAGGTACTGCTGGGAAGATTATCGAAATAGATAAAGCCCTGTACACAAATGCGACCTTCTGCATCTTATCAGTCGACCTTCTTTATCTTCCTAGCATCACAATTCAGGGTGAACCATTGCTTCCATTACAATTCGCCTTTACTTTACTGGGTGTTCAGATTTTTTTTTTTTTTTTGACAACAGATATGCCCATTGTTTTTATATCACCTTCTACAACACCTCGCCATCTTTTCTTTGGTTGACCTTTTCTTCTATCTCTATGTGGATTCGTTTTGCAAATATTTTTACACCATCGAAGTATTTGTGCTCTATCATATTTAGTAACATACGCATCACGGACCAACCAGTGTGTCTAAGTATATCTCTCTCAGTATCTTCATTTCGAAGCATTTTAGTTTTTTGACTTCACTTGCTCTCAGCATCTATGATTAATAACTATATGTCATTATGACATATGGGTTTAATGACGGTCTTAGATAATTATGTAAGAAACGATTATAATTGAAGTTTCAAATTTCTGGAGAGCACTCTAGACATCTGCAATACGGCATGTGTGAAGTATGATTTAATTGAGGCTTGTATTCTGACCTGAGTGGCCAGTATTGTGTCCTTTTACATGCTCAATACAACTCCCAGGTACTGAACTTTTTCAATCTTATAATTGCCGATTTTGTTTTGTCCAATTTAATGACAAGTTTCACCGTCTTAGTAGATAATTCTAGTTGCATAAATGACCATGTTTGTCTCTGGCTATGATTCCGATGTCATTCGCATATACACATATTAGTGTCAATTCCTGACAAACAGTGCCTCCTGGATTAACATTTCTCATAATAGAGTGCAACATTAGGTTAAAAAGTTAAGAGAGATTGCATCTTCCTGTCTTAGACCAGGGATCACCTCGAAACGTTCGATGACATTATTTAGAATTAGTCGACCAATCTTTGTTAATTCCTGTATTTCACAAGGTTATTTTCCCATTATTGTTGGACGCTGTCCTCGACTAAGTGTTACAGCGCACTTAACCCTGATCAAGAGGTATAACCTTAGAACCTAACACAAGTCTATATATCACAGACGCTGTGAAAAGCTATACTGAGCAAGCTTGCTGATAAATTCCACCTTGGTCACTAAAAAGTTCCCGGAATAACGCACGTGTGGAGGTCGTATCGTTTGTGCTTTTTTTTGGAAAGTTGGTACATCTGTTGTTGATATTCCCTCTAAATCTTAGCTTCATAACTTGACATTTGCAAAAGTTACGTAACCAAGAGTACATCTATATCTATGTGTGTTGGCTATTTTATACAATTTTAGAAATGGATTTAAATTTGCAACAACGAACTTGTATTAAATTTTGCGTAAAAACAGATTTAATGGTGCGCCAACATTGGAAATGTGGGAAGAAGGTGATGAACGGAATGACTGTCGACATCGAAAACCGACTAAAACATTGAAAAAGTTAAAGAAATGTTGGTCAATAACCGCAAACTAACCATCACAGAGATAGCGTAGGACTTGAACATTGCCTATAGATCCGTCCAAGACATTTTAGTTAATCACGTCGTTTTCAGTGAAAAAAGAAGCAACGGTGTAATGCAACATGAATTTTTTCCAGAAGGCCAAACAGTAAAAAAAGAGTATTATTTGGACGTTATCAGACGTTTGCGTTAAGCAATTCGCAGAAAAAGTTCAGAACTATGGACAGAAAATTCGTGGATTTTAAACTGTGATAAAGCACCTTTGCACAGTCTCATCATTATTCGAAATTTTTTGAGGAAAAACACAGCAAATATCATCCAACAGCCAACGAATTCACCTGATTTGGCTTCCTGTGACTACTTCCTGTTCAACCGAGTAAAAAAACTATTACGGGGAACGTGTTTAAGCTGCCGAGAGGAAATAATGGAGAAGTCGCAGGAAGCACTGATGGACATATCGAAAACCCATTATAAAAAATGCTTCAAGGATTGAAACAAGCGCTGGCATAAGTATGTTGCAGTCGATGGGGACTACATTGAAAGGGGCAATGAAGATTTAGTTGAATAAATTTGTATTTTCATTTTTTGTATAAATTCTAGGAACTTTTGGATCAAGGTGGTATCATCAAAACGAAAAATATGAGAACCGACACAAATATTACAGCAAGTCCTCAAATTAAAATTACAAATTTGGAGTATGTTTAGTCTATTTCCTATCACGGCAGCATGCTTACGACGTACGGCGGATCTAGTGCAATGTACACACCTTCAGAAAACCCTATGACTATGTAGTGAAACTGACTATTTAATGGAATTCTCATAGAAGCCGAAAAACTGGTAGTCCAGACCATTTTGGAGAAGACAGGTAGAGAAATAATCTTTCAGTCCACTTTCTTTCTTGATGAAATATCAAAAACGTAATTTGCACATTATTTTGTCCAATAGTGTATATAGATAAGTTGTTTTATGTTCGTCGTTTGAGAAGTAGGTATGGTACCTACCATGCAAATGACTTGGTGGTCAATTAAAAAACAACAGTTTAAAACTGGGTGGAATTGGACAAGTGAGTGTAACAACTCCGTTACAAATTAAATGTGTAATTTTGCAGGTGTGTAGAACGGTAACAGCTTAAGCTTTACTATTACTTTTTTGAAGAGTGATAGCGAAGAACACGGGATATCCATATATATGCAAAAATGAATGTGTTTTTGAATGTACATGTGTATGTAAATACACATTTGATGGGTCCGCCATCTAACGTTTTTTTTCGACTAGTGCTTATTTCGTGAATGGTAACACTTAGCTCATTTCTGATTTGACAGATAATTAGTTTTATCCTTCCGCTGAACGAATATGAAGCCATTTTGATCTTGGCGTGTATGTAAACAAGCAAAATTATCGCGTTTGTGGCACAGAAAACCCGCACGCATGAATTGAAAAGACGATACACCCAACACTATTTGGTGCGGATTTTGGTCCAGAGGCATAATTGGGCCATTTTTCTTAGAAAATGAGCAAGAAGTGGCCGTTACAATCAATGGCGATCGTTATTGGGCCATGTTGAACGAACTTTTGTTCACAAAAATTGAAGGGGAGGATATTAGCAACATTTGGTTTCAACAGGACGGCGCTACGTGCCACACAGCCGAAGCTACACACGATGTTTTGCGCCCTGTTTTTGAAGATCGCATTATCAGCCGCAGAGCTAATGTCGTTTGGCCACCTCGGAGCTACGATTTGACACTGTTGGACTATTATTTGTGGGGTGCCGTCAAAGACAAGTGTTACGCCAACAAACCGTAGACAATTGACGCTTTAAAGGACAATATTCGTGAAGCCATTGGTGAAATACAGCTACACACAATCGATAATGTGCTTAAAAATATGGCAATCGTGTAGGCTACTGCATGGTCAGCCGAGGCAGCCATTTGAATGAAATTATTTTTCATTATTAACCGGAAAGATTGTACTTTCAAATCAAAAAAGAAATTTGAGATATTATTCAGTAGTTTTTTTTTCATAGCATTTTCAAAAAAAATAAAAAAATTATTTGCGGACCCTTTACAATACTTATTTATATGTATGCTTTAAAAACGTCTTTGCTTAGACGAAAGTTTTTTAATTCGCAAACGAGAGCTAGTTTTCAGTTTTGGCCTTTACCTCTGTATTTTTCAGAGCGTTGTTATTCTCTTCTTCCAGTAATAATTCCATTGCTATTAATTTCTAAAAACTAAACTAATTTTACTCTTACTTTTTAATTCTTAATAAATAACTTATCAGCTTAACAATCTTGATTTTTCCAGTATTTTTCCTAATGGTACCCAGCCCATACTTACAACCCAATGCATATTTGAAATTGTAAACAAAAACCTTGTAAACCAGTGTAATTTATAATAACGTTCCCACAATATCCGTATTCATATTTCTTTTAATTATTTAATCATTTTTTAAATGCTCTGAATTTTTCTTTTTATCAAAATGTTTATAAATTTGTGTAAGTTTTATAACAAACAGCTGATTTAAAAAATATATTACAGTAGGCTTATATTTCTATCGCGTTATCGAAATTCAGAACAGGGATGAATATGAATCTACCGGCCATGTAGGCTATAATATCGTTATACCGGTAGTATCTTTATTTAATTTTCTTTTCTATTGAAAAAAATTTGTTTTTTTTTTCATAAATAAGCTTTAGGTGAAATTTTAATTTGTAAAACTATGCAATTTTTCCAAACAAAAAACCAAAACTTGTGCTAAAAAATTAAAAAAAATAAATTTTATATAACTTCCTAAAAATCATGCAAAATAATTAAAAATTCCCTGAAGTATGAAAATCATCGTGATTTTAAAATCGTAGTTTTCATTTTAGTATACGAGGGAAGCTTGTAATTTTTATACAAGTACTTTTTAAGCAATATTATTTTTATCCAAAATCTTTAAATACGAGAAATACTATTTATTTTTCAGGAATAGCAAATAATGACAAATATTTTTATATTTATTGTTTTTAAAAATATTGCCGCTGATGCATTTCTTCTGCATTCGTTCAAACCATTTCTGAAAGCAGTTTTTCCATTCCTCTTGAGACAATTTCAAAACATAATTTATGAAGGCTTCAACTGCTTCTTAGGAGCTCGTAAATCGCTGACAACGCAGTTTATCTTTGATTTTAGGGAACAAGAATACCAAATCAGGACTGTACTGAGAATGAGACTTCAATTCGATGTTGTGACTGCTCAAAAATTCACCTATTTGACGAGATGTGCGAGAGCTCGCATTGTCATGAAGGAGAATGAATCGTCTTAGGTGGTTGATTTTACGAATTTCTCCGAAGAGTTCCGGAGAATGTTTTGTGGCACAACAACAGACTTTGGACGATCACACGGAATTCGTCGGCGACAGAACTACGATCACGGTTGAATTCCCTATACCAGCGATATACCATACTGTAGCTTTTGATAGTGCATTATCGCCATAAAAAGAACTGAGTTCTTCGACACGTTCTTGTTAAGATAATCCACTTCGAAAGTTGTGAAAAATAATTTAACGAAAACCTTCCCTTGAAATTTAAATTTTTTCGCCAAATTAATTTTATTAACTCACTATAAACAAAATAAATAGCACTTCTACATCAAAACTTTGTGAGTATATTTATGCTAAAAAAGTCAAACTTTGTTATGGTGTTGCAGGGTTTTAGCTATTGACATTAGTGTTGCCAGTTCCAGAAATATAAATAGTACCACTCGGACTAGAAACTTGTATGCTGTTGTAGTCTGGTCCTTAAGACACCTGCCTATCAACCAAATCAATCCTCCTGCGAATATCTTCCTTGTCACTTGCTAACAAATTTAAGTCCAACGTCCATAAACACTACTCTCTCTATTCTCTATCTCACAACCTAGTTTCCTAGTACTAGCACAATGCACTGCATGAGTAGGGGTTATCCCCCTCACGAGAGAAAAAAAAGATTATTTATATACATACTAGAGTTAACCCTCCCGCGTTGCTGAGAGCCTTTGAGTAGTACCTGCTTATTAACTGATGTGAATAGATAAGGAAAGCTTTAACTATTACTCTACACATGCAAAATTGTATTTATTTTTTTCAGTTTCTATTGACTGCCAAGCTGTTTTAACCAAATTTAGTAACATCAACTCTAACCATTCTCAAGAATGGAATGCCCATATATTCGATTCCGCTCACTTTTTAACTGATGGTCTGTAGCATCTAAGAAGTCATTTTGACCGAATTCTGAGCCTTCAATTCTAATCGTTCTCTAGATATATAAAAATCAATATTTATTTTGTATTGGAAGTGCTACTCATACTTATCCAATACGGCCCAATTTTTGACTGATGATTCGTATTGACCACAGAGTTATTTGGTCCAAGTTTGGAGACTCATACTATTATCGTTTTAAAGATATAGACATATAAATACAAATTTTATATGGGCGTGGCACAGCCCAGTTGGACAATAGTTAAGACACATACCAACTGCCTAAGCATATTTAAAAATATTTTATGATTCACAAATAGGAAATCGATTATTCGACTTTTTTCAAAAACCGGTTTTCGAATAATTCGAAAATTTGAAAGTTTAAAATATCCGGTTTTCGATTAAGAATTAATCAAATAACAGGTTAATCAATAACAGGTTTTAAATTTTTGTACCATGTCGTAGTGTCTATCAAGTAAGTATACTGGAATAACGTTCGGTTTTTTTGGAGCCTTAAAAATTCCTCCTTGAAAACACAACTTCCTACTATTTCATCCAATGATTAATTTTTTACAGCGTAGTTTCAAGGTCTCTCTGATGAGTGCGCTACTATAGGGTCCTCTGTGTCTCTCGTATAGGGGGAAGTGCATGCGGCTTTATGTGCGTCGTCGGTTTTGCTGGATAAATGGTCATTGAGCAGGATAGGATAGAACACAAGTACACCATATCCAGAATGCTTTGGCCTTCCCTTTCCATGGAAAAAAACTATGTCTTTTCTTAGGTTTGGAAGGGGGTTGATCGGGCTTTTTCCGGCATAATTACCAAGCATTGATAATGGGTGGTATGTTGGAGCGTATGAGATGTTATGGTCATGGCTACTGTGAGAGCTTTCAGTATAAAGAGGAGGAGGAATCGATACAACACCTTCTCTGCAACTGTACTGCTCGATGGGAGCTTAGACTTAGGCATTTGTTATCATGTCGCTTCCATGATCTGGACTGTCGAATGTGTCACTTTCGAAGTTGATTAACTTCGGGTACCGGTTGGCTAAATTGTGGTAACTGATTTTTTGATTCTTTATGTGGAGATCGTTCTTCTTGGACTCCCCCATGTCCGGCCTTCTATCTTCTTTAATGAGTCTGTCCTTGTTGGGGTATCACTCGCCTTAAAGTGAACTCGCGAAATGCAAGCGACCCATTTAACCTAACCTAACCTTCCTTCCCAACGGTTTCCAAATATTTTCACAATTCTGAGGACATTTATAGAAATATAAATGCATTCACCACCTATTTAATAATGTGTGCTACTGTGGTGTATTAGTTAAGAAACCCTCCTACCAACCAATAAATCTTCGGTTCAATCCCAGGTCACAGCATCTAACAATTTTCACCAGCGGTACGACCTCAAAACATTAGTAACGACTGGTTATGAGTAAAAAACATTTGTAGATCCTTTTCCATAAGTCTACTTGATTGTCATTCTTCATATATAAAAAATTACAGAAACTAAGAAAACATTATTGTTGCTCAAGTGTATCTACCATGAATTTACGTTCTTTGTGGGACATTAAAGGTAGTCATGGTATTTAAAAAATATTAAAACGGATACAAATTATACATATTTAAATAACCTGCTTATTCGCTATTTGAAAAAGGAATATTTTAAGAAAACCGTAATCGACAAAACTGATAAAACCGGTTAAAACCGGTCAAATAATAACCGTTCGATCTCCCTAATAACAAAATTCGTATTCAAGTAAAACTGATGCAATACAAAGGGGCTCACTCTAACGACAATATCTCGCGAAACAATGAAAACCTTGGTATTGAATTCGCCTATCGTTTAAGATCTTACAAAATAAAATCGGTTGGCGTATTTCAGAGAACATCAATTACAAGGCATTTTATAGTCCTTTATTATATAATGGGTCCGCCATCTAACGTTTTTTTTTCAACTAGTGCTTATTTCGTGAATGGTAACACATAGCTCATGTCTGATTTGGCAGATAACTAGTTTTATCCTTCCGCTGAACGAATATGGTTGTGTATACGCTTGAACAACGCTGGGAAATAAAAAAATAAAAAATAAAAAAATCATCTTTTTAGATGAAGCTCATTTTGATCTTGGCGGGTATCTAAACAAGCAAAATTGTCGCATTTGGGGCACAGAAAACCGGAATGGCGCTAGGTGCTACACAGCCGAAGCTACACTCGATGTTTTGCGCCCTGTTTTTAAAGATCGCATTATCAGCCGCAGAGCTGATGTCGTTTAACCACCTCGGAGCTACGATTTGACACCGTTGGACTATTATTTCTGGGGTGCTGTCAAAGATAAGTGTTACGCCAACAAGCCAGAGACAATTGACCCTTTAAAAGACAATATTCGTGAAGCCATTGATGAAATACAGCTGCACACAATCGATAAAGTGCTTAAAAATTGGACCGATAATGTAGGCTACCGCATGGCCAGCCGAGGCAGCCATTTGAATGAAATTATTTTCCATTATTAACCGGAAGGATTATACTTTCAAATAAAAAAAGAAATTTGAGAAAATATTCAGTAGATTTTTTTAAAGCATTTTCAATGAAGAAAAATTATTAGGCGAACCCTTTATATAGATGTATGTACGTATATAGCACTGTGGACACAAAGGGTTTCTAATGTGCCAATCTACCCTCATATTTAAGCAATTATACCTTAATGATGAAAATTAAACCAAAAAATATTACTTCAGCAATATTCAAATTAAAAATAAAATTTAAAACATTTAATCTCTCAACATTCAGTTTTATACCGCAATAAAAAGAGTTTTTTTTTTTTGTAAAGTCAACAAAAATTCATTATTAGCTAAATTAAAAAAAATAATAAAAAAAATTATATTGTAAACGGGTGTATTCGTACAAATATTGTATTAAAATGCATAAAATGTATAGAATAAATTCATAAATAGTTTTTGAAATATTTTTTGCAAAATAAAAAAATAAAAACTATGAAAAAATAAAACTACTATATCTCCAAACATTAATTTTTATGTGTATAAATATGTATAAATATATATATGATTGTATGTATGTATTATGTATATAGCATGTCATTTAGATTCGATTTGATTGAGTTTTATTTTTTATGAAATGCTGGTAAATTTCGTTGAGGATTTTTACGAATGATATTGAAAATAAATCCTAAAATTTAAAAAAATACAATAAAAACCGACACAAATATACAGACAATAAAACCGACAAAATCACAAGGAATACACACACATATATATATGCAAACAAACACTACATTTACATTGTACAAATGAAATACAAAAAAAATGTTAAAATAGAAAAAATTTTTGTTTAATCCGAATAAAAAAAGAGAAAAAATTGGGAACCAATTACGAGATTTCAAAAATTGAATTTCAGTTGTCATCACCAGAAAATCTGTGATATTTTTTTGTCATTTCTATTACCATTTCAGTTATTGCTGTAGTTGTATCGAATACATCTGCATGCCTTTGTATTTTGTTCATTTTACTGTATGTATGTATGTAGTACATAGTATGTACTATGTGCGGCTATTTATACAAAAACTGAAAAAAGGCACAAAAAAGAACGTAAAACGGAACCTCGAAACAAAATTACGAGAATATAAAAACACCAATAATGCCAAAAACATAAAATGTTTGTCAAATGTTGTAAGAGTCGGTTTAAACGAATTTAGCATTTATTTTAATTTTCATTTTAATTTTGTTTGTTTTAATGCTTCCGTTTCACTTCAACTTGCTTGCAAGATTCTACCAGTCTTCGGCACCTATTTATGAGACGTTGTTTCCTTTGGGTACCTTCCGGGTTCCAGTCTCTTCCAACTCTGGCGATGGCATTCTCTGGTTTTCCCAGAATGTGTCCTAACCATAACTGGAATTATAAATGGTTGTTAGCCAAAAGCTTAAATCCTCCATTCCAGCATTATACGATTCGCAGCCATACAAAAGAACTGATTTCACATTCGAATCGAACAGTCTAATACTCGCGTGTCTGAATATGGGGGGCAGCCTTCACACCTTATTCAGTGAACAAGATGCTGCTCTCCCTCTTCTGATTATTGAAAGTATGTGCCAGAGATTATTCTGCCCAGATAGTAAAACTTTTTTAATAGCTTGACCGTTGTTGCGGTCTTTGGACTTTCACGCAGATTATTTTGGTCTTAACACTATTTTTAAACCGAATTTTGCTGCTTGTTCATAAGACAGATATCGTTGACGGCATCCAACTCCTCTAGATTTATATGCAGACCCCAAAATATGTTTTACTTATCTCTCGTGACCCTGTTCATAACCTTGTCGAGCGCTATTAATTCATCCTCCAGGTTGTCTCCGTGTATATCTTCTTGATTAAGATTTAAGTTACGTGAAATACCCTCACACTCCTAGGTAGTCCGATTTGTTGTGGTGTATGGTATCGAATGCTTTCTTAAGGTTGATGAACAGGAGATAGAGATTTGGTCGCCAATACACCGACTCCTTACTATCATTCGGAACGTGTCGACGTGGTCTACTCAAGAGCGTTGGTGATGAAATCCAACTTGTTCTTTCCTTCGCTCTGCCAATAGAGCTTCTTCCATGCTTTCGTGTAATATGCGTGCAATGATCTTAATACTGATATTTTAAAGAGTTACTCTACTTTAATGGATGCATTCGAAAAGGTATGTTTTTCTTGAAGGCTTAATTATTGGCCCTACACTAGCTGCTGCTCTAATTGTTAAATTTCCCAAAATCTGCTTATGATATAATATGATCTGTCTTTAGTAGTTCTGGTAAAATATTGTCACATATTTTCGTCAAATTTGTTTTGAATACAATACAGTTTAGGGTCTTACCATGAATTTAACGTTTTCTTTTCTGAAAAAAAAATGTTGCACTTTGTTGCCCTTAATTTTTGTGTGTTCGTTTTCGAAAAAATTTAATACAAGGAAATGGTGATGTATTTATCTCTGATTATGTTGCCTTTAAAAATCTCTGATATTTCTTAATTCTTGACGACGTCTAATAGCTCAAGAACAAATGAAGTGCAACATTTTTTGTCTCAAAACTCTTTGCATTCACTGTCAATGGTCACTTTTGTGATATATATCAAGCTTTTATGAAAATCATTCTAGGGAAGATTTTACAACTTTATTCCAACTATCACTTTATACCGAGTGTTTTTTAAAGAAGTATAAAACTTTAAGTTGACTACACTTTTTAATTGACAGCTGATAAGTCAAGTGATTTATGTTTAGTTTGGCCAAATGGGCCGATTGCCGTTGATCCTAATTTTCATAAGCGAATTTGTTTAAGTGATAAAGCTCACTTTTGTTTGAATGAATACGTCAATAAACAAAGTGCATGTTGAGACACCATTACATGCAAAAAATCTGACGTTTTGATGTGATTTATAGGCTGCTGGAATCATTGATCCGTACTTCTTTTAAAACGATGTTGGTCAGAACGTTACAGTCAATAGTGACCGCTATAGAGCCATGATTACTGACTTTTTCGTTCATCAATTGAACATCCATAATGTGCAGGAGCTCTGGTTTCAACAAGATGGTGCAATATGTTCCACAGATCGTACCACAACTGATTTATTGAAGGAAGCGTTTGGTAACCGCATAGTTTCATATTTCAGACCCGTGAATTGGCCTCCACGATCGTGCTATTTAACGCCACTAGACTCTTTTCTGTGTTGATTTGTGAAGTCGCTAGTCTACGCCGATAAGACCGAAGCGATTGACCAATTGGAGGACAACATTCGCCGCGTTATTGCCGATATATGGCCACAAATGTTGGAAAAAGTCATCGAAATTCTGCACTCCAGATTAGACTAAGTCCGAGCCATCCATCTTAGGCTATGAAAAGCACCCTCTATGAAAAACACCCTTTACTACATATTATTAAATGGCTTTTACTTTTTTATTTCCTTATGTCGCGAAACATTAAAATTCCTATAAGAGGCATGCCGCATTTACGAAATGCTAATGGGGACTAAGCAAGTGTTGAGGGAACTTTTTTGTTAAACACTTGAACCAAATTTTTACCACAAATACTGCAGTCGACGTTGTGTCTACAACGTGACCATGATCTCTACGTCTGGAAAAGATCACACAAAGCTTAAATCATACTGACCTTTATGCCTTTTGTCCAATACATCCAAGATGTTCTAAAAGGTACTATTACAGAAGCTGATTCCGATATTAAGCGAAGGTGACTGCATTTCAGATAATCAATTTGTATTTCAAATCCTCAAGGTAAGACATGACGGCTTGATATACATTGTGGGCATATTCGAGGTTAGGAAGTAAGTTGGCTGTCAAATGATGAAATGCCAAAATTTGAGCTGTCAAGCTTTGACACTTACCTAGTAAAAAATTGAGAAAATTTAACCATGGAACGCTACACTCTTGAGTACAGAATTTTAATTTTGAATATTTACTGTTTGAAAAACTGAACGAAGTGAACGCATTTGTCATTTTTAGTGATGTGGCCTATTTTCACTTAAGTAGTTATGTGAACAAACACAATTGTCGCATATGTGACTTACAAAATTCACAAACAGTCCTCGAAAAACCACTACATCAGAAAAAAGTGGCCGTATGGTGCGGTTTGTGGTAAGGTGGCACCATCGGCCTGTATTTTTTCGAAAATGAGCTAGAAATACCGTCACCATGAATTCTCTGTGCTACAAAACCATTATAACCAATTTTTTGTTGCCACAACTGGCTAATGTTGACATCAGTGACCTTTGGTTTCAGGAGGACGGCGCCACAAGCCACACAGTCAGCCAAACAATTCAGTTATTGCACGAGCAATTTCCCGTTAGCGTAATTTCTCGATTAGGCCATGTCAATTGGCTGGCCCGTTCTTGTGATTTAACTCCGCTGGATTATTTTCTCTGAGGCCATTTGAAAGATACGAGATTACGTGAGCAAAACACAAACAACTGACACTCTGAAAGATGAAATTTGGCGCTGCATTGACGAGATAAGCAAAACTTTGTTGCAAAATGTAGTTCAAAATTTTGTAAAAAGAGCGTACTTCTGCCAAAGTGCTGGAGGTAACATTTGGCCCACATCATATTCCTTCATTAATTCCCATATTTCTTTTTTATATTGGTATGAATAAACCTTAATTTATCAAAAAAATGTATGTTTAAGCCAATTTACTTCCTTACCTCAAATTTGCCCACCCTTTATAACAGTGGTGGGAAATGGGATTTTTATTCGATATAAGAAATTTTTTAAGAGTACCTTTTTGGGAACAAGTGTAACAAATTTTATAAAACGAGATTTTTCATACATACAACATACATAGGATTCAAACTGTAGGTCCCGGTATATTATCGTGTCCTCGCAGCTGTTAGCCATTCAAAGCAAGGCAAGCGTTGAAAGTTAATCCTAATCGGCAAGCACAGAAAGCTTTAAATCGTCGATTTTGAGCAGTGACAGAGAGGCTGTTCCGTTAACTCCTCCTGCTCTTCATCATTGCGACATTCGCAAATGTTATTATAAGAGATTTCCATATTTTGAACACTGATAACAGCCTAACGGTTAGTTATAACGTTCTAGGCAGCCTCGACTGCTGCACCATCCATTGATAAGCCAAATGCGATCTGATCTCTCTGGTCTTATAGCATTATAGCAGGTGGGCTTATTTCCTCCTCGTTCATTCACTATTTAGCGGAATTTTAGTGACACCATTCAACTATTCTGCCCAAGAGGAAAATGATGTAGGTAAGTACAGGTAATAGTACACGCAATTATCATTAATGTAAACGCTATGTCAAATAGATACTCAAAAATTCACAACTTGCTACCAGGGTTGGCAAAATCCTGGGTTTAAAAAAAAACCAACCCACCGGGTTTTATTAGGTTTTCTGATTGTTTTTTGGGTTTTATACGTGCTTCCAAATTTCGTTCAAGTCGACTATATTTTTGTTTGTTAATACAATCACGTAATTTTAGTATTTTTGATGCAATTCTGCACTCTTGGTGGTCAAGGCATCATTGTGTACTATGAGCTGCTAAAACTGGATGATCGAAGTAGGTTGCATTTACTTCGTTTGAATTGTGCTTTATGAGATAAACGGCCGGAATATAAAGACAGACATGATTAAGTTATTATTTTGCATGATAACACCCGACTTCATATCGCAGAAATTTCAAAGCAATTATTAGAAACAATCAAATGCCGCAACTGCCGTATTCTCCGAACATTGCTCCGTCGGCCGTTGCGACGAAGACATTATACTCTCACTCTTTATATAGGCTTTCTTTACATGGCATTCCGCTATAACGACCTGTTTGTATTTATTATGGCACATATTCGCTTTAAGCGCAATTTACCTGGTTCTACATTTCAATTTACGGCTCACATTTTCAGAAACTATCTAGGACGTATAATGAGGTGTGAATTTATCTTTCTACATATCACCGAATCATTTCCTTTTAAGAAATACGACATCGCCTTCGATGTTCGAGCGCCTTAAAAGACGAGAAGATTTTCTGAGACGGGATTTCGAAATTGGCTCAGAAGTGGAGAGGAGAGGTAAGCAGTGATTTGATAAAGTTGTTATTTCATTATATGATTAAAGTCAAAAACATAACAAATAAATTTGTAGTCCCAATACGTAAATTACACCTATTTTTGTTGTAAATAAACTACGATAACCATTAAATAAAAAAAAACACCCGGGTTTTTTTAAATATAATACTCAATAAAACCTGCGTGGGTTTAATTGGGTTATCCAGTGGGTTGCCAATCCTGCTTGCTATGCACATTCACCAGCATTCTGATGTATATACGAAGAAAAAGATATGAGTATCCCGTAATACCGACAAGCTGCGAGAGTGGCTATATTTATGTTGCTCATCATCATATCACAAACCTAAAATCTTTTAATATTCAGCTAAGCTATCAAGGGGGTGATACATTGGCAAACATTTATTTGCAAACTTTGCAAATAGCTAATCACATACATGGATAGCTTACTTTTCCTTAAATGTGATTGGCTAGTTGCGATGTTTGCAAACAAATGTTTGCCAATGTATCACCCCCTTTAGTTTATAAGTGTATGAAGGTATGAAAACAATAGTTAATTTATTGTTTTACTCCGTATCGTCTATCAGAAAGACAATTTCACTTCCTAGGTATTTGAACTCATACATTTTTGTAGCATAATAAAGGGTCCACCATCTAACGTTTTTTTTCAACTAGTGCTTATTTCGTGAATGGTAACACTTAGCTCATGTCTGATTTGACAGATAATTAATTTTATCCTTCCGCTGAACGAATATGGTTGTGTATACGCTTGAACAACGCTGGCAAATATTGCGACATTACTTTGATCAATCGACTCACAGAAGATGCCGATTTTGCCAAAAAAAAATCATCTTTCAGATGAAGCTCATTTTGATCCTGGAGGGTATGTAAGCAAGCAAAATTGTCGCATTTGGGGCACAGAAAACCCGCATGCATACATCGAAAAGCCGATACACCCAAGACGAGTCACGGTTTGGTGCGGATTTTGGTCCAGATGCATAAGTGGGCCATTTTTCTGTGGCTGTTATAGTCAATGACGATCGTTATCGGGCCATGCTGAACGAATTTTTGTTCACAAAAATTGAAGAGGAGGATATTAGTAACATTTGGTTTCAACAGGACGGCGCTACGTGCCACACAGCCGAAGCTACACTCGATGTTTTGCGCCCTGTTTTTGAAGATCGAATTATCAGTCGCAGAGCTGATGTCGTTTGGCAACCTCGAAGCTGCATTTGACACCGTTGGACTATTATTTGTGGGGTGCCGTCAAAGATAAGTGTTACGTTAACAAGTCAGAGACAATTGACGCTTTAGAGGACAATATTCGTGAAGCCATTGGTGAAATACAGCTCCACACAATCGATAATGTGCTTCGTGTAGGCTACTGCATGTCCAGCCGAGGCAGCCATTTGAATGAAATTATTATCCATTATTAACCGGAAGGATTGTATTTTCAAATAAAAAAGAAATTTGAGAAAATATTCAGTAGTTTTTTTTATAGCATTTTCAAAAAAAAAAAAAAATTATTTGTCGGACCCTTTATAATCGACTCGACATTAATATTAAAAATAAAAAAATCAGAAAATGCTGAATAAAACAAAGGAATATATGATAGATGATGGATAGATCTTATGGGTTGCAGTCTCCTGCAAATGTGTCAGGTCTTAATAATTGTATTAAGACCGGCTTATTAATTGTATTGATACTCGCAAAAAAATTCCTGTATCACAAAAGTTAATAGAACCAATGCTTTTTGTGTAGGGCATTGTCGAAATAAGAAAAAAAAAATTAACTAACAAATATAGCTATTTTTTGGCAATCGAAGCCAATTTGGAATTATTTTTATATCTGCCGTCATGAATTTAAAACTGCCAACCAAATGCTCGTAAAATGTGTCGACGAAAGAATTTGCAATCCTGACAAACACATACACACATACACACACAAACATATTTAATTTGAATACTACCAGTGTCTATGGGAATGTTAATCATGATGATGAAATGCATGTTGAACCATGTTCGTGTGCGAGTGTGTGTGTATGCATGCTCTTTATGTAAAATAAGCCTAAACATGTTATCTCAGCATATTTTCCAACTCTGCGGTTTCATTTCGTTTTTGTTTTTTTTTATTTAATTTTTTCTTCTTCGTTTTTTTAACAATTTTTGAGGAAAATCATTTGTGAAGGATCGTATTTCATTTTTCGCTGTGACAACGTTTTCATAGATTCTTCATCCCACCTTCACATGTCTGTCTGACCGTTCAACTGACTGGTTGTTGTCTGTCTGTAAATGGGAAGCAGTTATTGTGACAAAGTAACAGAATTTAAAAACGTTTTATATGGACTTACGGATTCACTATTTCATTCCTTTTTTCTTTCTTTTCATCATATTTTTTCTTTCTCCAAAGCTTTGCTAAACAATGGAGGAAAAATTGTGTGCCAAGGAATGAAAGTACGAGTATCCTAGAAATTCGCCAACTCATGTAACAACTCGAGCTAAAAGGATGAACAATTTAAAGAAAAAGCACAAAATGGTGAAAAAAAAATTAGACAACAGAAGTAAGAACAATGTCATGTTGCTTTTAAGGAAGTCGACTAAATAAAGAAAATCCATAGAAGCACACACTCAAAAGGATTAGAAACAATAACAGAATTGGAAAAGAAAAAACTTCAGAAGCACAATATGAAATGAATTTGCAAAAATAAAACTCAGTTAAAACGGAAACCAACTGGTTAAATAAAGTAAAAGAAAGTTTTTAATAGAAAACTTAAAATGTGAATAGCAAATGTCATCTGATGTACGAAAAGTCGAATTGTAAAAAAATACCTATAAATTATGAATGAAAAGGTGAAAAGAAAAGTAATTTACGTTTTTAAGTGTTGTTACAAGAAATTTGACGATTCAATTTAATGTTTACTTTTTCTCTTACAAAAGAGGTTCTTATAAACAATAGCGAGGAAAAATTGCGAATCAATGATATATCTGATGTTAAACAAGTACTTATTTTTTAATCTGAATAACACGTTGCTTTTTCGTTATTTGGGCATTTATTTCTTGAAACCAACGTTCACACATAAGGCTGAATTGCCAAAGCGTTTTTCCTCAATTAAGATCTTTATTGAGCTCAATTTACCAAACAATAGTACAATTATTAAATTGCTCAATTAGTGTATATAAATACACAATTAATTGAGTCGAATTTAAAGTAGTAAGAAGTGTGTTCAGTGAGAAGTTACAACCATGTACTGTATGCGAAATCCTTATCAATACAAGTTTTCAAATAGCATTTTCATAATTCATTAATTTAAAAAAAAATAGTTCAAAACTATATATTTTCTACAATTTTAAACAAAGTGGTTTTATTACTTAAAACAAAAAAACGGCGCTTGAATTAAAGGGTCCGCCAAATAAATATTATTTTTGAAAATGCTATGAAAATAACTACTAAATATTTTTTCAAATTTCTTTTTCAATTTTAAAGTACAATCCTTCCGGTTAATAATGGAAAATAATTTCATTCGAATGGCTGCCTCGGCTGGCAATGCAGTAGCCTATATGATCGGTCCAATTTTTAAGCACATTATCGATTGTGTGCAGCTGTATTTCATCAATGGCTTCACGAATATTGTCCTTTAAAGCGTCAATTGTCTCTGGCTTGTTGGCGTAACACCTATCTTTGACGGCAGCCCACAAATAATAGTCCAACGGTGTGAAATCGCAGCTCCGAGGTGGCCAAACGGCATCAGCTCTGCGGCTAATAATGCGATCTACAAAAACAGGGCGCAAAACATCGAGTGAAGCTTCGGCTGTGTGGCACGTAGCGCCGTTCCGTTGAAACCAAATGTTGCTAATATCCTCCTCTTCAATTTTTTGAACAAAAATTCGTTCAGCAAACAGTGACTCGTCTTGGGTGTATCGGCTTTTCAATGTATGCGTGCGGGTTTTCTGTGCTCCAAATGCGATAATTTTGCTTGTTTACATACCCGCCAAGATCAAAATGAGCTTCATCTGAAAAGATGATTTTTTTGGCAAAATCGGCATCTTCTGTAAGTCGATCGCAGTCCCACTTAGCGAAGCGAAAAAAGCGTATACACAACCATATTCGTTCAGCGTAAGGATAGAACTAATTATCTGTCTGAAAAAAAAAAACGTTAGACCCATTATTAAGTCGACTTAAGCATTTCTTACTTACCGCCACAGATTTATCATGTCCTGCGACAATCTCGGAAAAATCTAATTGAATACACTTCTATTGAAAGAACTCTAGTCGTTTCCCACACTAAAAGTTTATTTTAACCCTCTAACCGCCATCCTGCTTTTAGGCGGGGTATATTGTTTGTATTATTATACTAATTTTTTCTTTAAAGTTCCATTATAGCGGTAAATGTGTGCGGAGAAGTGCACAATTTACTTATTATGACAAATAACAACATACATTTGCCTCTTGATTTTAATATTTCGATCCGTAAAGTTAAATTTCTAGATAAAGGGTGTAAAATAATTATTTGTGATTTAAGTGAAACTTAAAAAATATTTTAAAAAAGTTTCATTATTTTTATATACAGTGACCACTATACCAAAATATTTTCGATGGCTTAAAAATTATACATTTTAAACATTAAAAAAATTAGTTATTTTAATTTAATAATTATACGTAAAATTTAAGTTGAAAACAAATTGCTTTTGAAAGTCAAAATGTCTTTCACAAGACAATATTTTTTATGGATTAATAACTGCAACTCTGTAATGCGGCCAACTTCACTGATATAATTCATATATTTAGGGGAAAACTCTTAGTTGAGCTTTCGAAAATTACACAGAATAAACAGGGCTAAAATCAAGAAGATGACTAGACAATTGGAACAAACTAGTATCGAAGTAAGAAAGCTTATTATTGGGCATGCAAGAAAAGGAAAAAGTGTTCGCGAAATTTCAAAAATTGTTGGCAGGAGTCATTCAGCTGTGCACGACACAATAAAGCGTTTCAAAGTCAATTAAACGGTACAAAATGGACCAAAACATGCCCACAATAAAATATTTTCTGAGCCACAAGTATGTTTTTTTGTCAGAAAAATTAAAGAAAATCACTTCATAAGTTCTCCATGGTAAGAAAGCAAGCTCATCAACAATATGAAACGTGCTTTACAGAGTTGGTCTTAATGGTAGTAAGCGCAATCAAGCCAAAAGACTTAAATTTTGCAAAAGAGTACCAAAATAAAGGTTTTTATTTTTGGAAAACGTTATGTTCACCGACGAAAACAAATTTAACTTATTTAGATCGGATGTTAAACTAATAAATAGTATGAAGGAGACAAAATCAGGAACTACGTTTGAATAGCTTGAAATCGACAGTAATGCATGTGGGTGATTCAGTGCTTATCAGGGGCTCAATTGCTGCATCAGGTCTAGGATCTTTGCATTTTATTGACACTATCATGAATCAAAATGATTATTTAAACATTTTAAATGAAAACTTGCCAAATAGTGCGCATATTCTCAGACATTTATGTAGCCGTCCGAGTTTCGCTTGTGTAACTTTTTTAACAAATTGAAGTCCTCTACTTACCAGTACTGAATTTTAATTTTGTTTTATATTCTTAATACTCGTAGCTTAATATATATGTATAATAAAAAATCAAACAAAAACTTTCATTAACTATTTCTTATTGGTTTGATTTTTATCAACCAAATCAGTTTATTATGGTGTCCGAAATTGGCTTGTAGCCACTGGTAGGTATCTTTATTTTGCATTTAATGTTTTGTTCATCCAATTTTTTTGTAAAGCTTTGCTTTTTATTGGTAAAAATAGGACTCCGCCTAAAAGCGGACCTGCCGGCTGCCAGTTTGTTTTGCATTTAAATCTTTTCCTCTTTCGGTCTATTAAACCGTTATCTTTTTTTTTAGCAACAATTTTGCAGTTTCAAATATAATTGCCTCTTAAAATATTCCAACGAGTTTGTTGGCTGCATTTTTGGCGTCGAACTTTTTTGTCTGCGGTGGCAGACACAAAATGTGTGCGGTTATTTTCAACTTAAAGACCGAAATTAGCACCGAATAATCGTTACAAACATGGCGTATTGATCGGAAAAATAAATCCTATGTTGAAGTAGACCCAGTGGTGTTTACATTATTTATCAACGATCTACCATTTGTAATTTGTAATTCGAATGTTCTTATGTATGCGGATGACGTCAAACTTTTTAATTCCTTTAATAATATTTCTGGTCAATCATCCTTGCAGACTGACATCGAATATTTTCCTCGATGGTGTGATATCAATTTATTGGACTTAAATATCGGAAAATGTAAACACATGTCATTTTATCGTTCACAGCACAATACAGCTTGATACTTCTTACCACTTTAAAGGAACTGCTCTGGAAAGGGTTTCTATTATAAATGATCTTTAAATTTTGTTGGATTATAAATTAATATTTTGTGATCATATATTTTTGTTGGTTAATAAAGCTAATGCAGTATTAGAATTTATGAAGTGTTGGTCAAAGAAATTTTCTGATCCATATATCACGAGGCATTTACATACATCTTTGGTTCGACTGATTCTAGAATATGGATCTATTATATATTATTACACTTATTCTAACATTATTGAATCTGTGCAGAAACAGTTTCTCCTTTTTTGTCTGGGAGGACTTGGATGAAACTCATATGTACTTCCTTCATATGAAAGCAGACTTGCGCTAATTAATTCTACTTTAAAATGCCCTAGAACAATGCTAAGTGTTTCATTTTTATTGAATTTAATACGTGATGACGTTGACTCCGAATTTGTTCTAAGCAAAAATATTTTTAATGTTCCAGTTAGACCTTCTCGCTACTTCCAGTTAATAAATTTAAAATATCACAGATCTGTTTATGTTAATAATGACCTCTTTCGTGAGATATGTTTACAGCTCAATAATCTATATCACTTAATTGATTTTTCTAAGAGTAATTAAATTTTGAAAAGAAAAATAATATTGTATTTAAATTAATTGTATTGTATTTGAATTAATAATTTTCATTTGGTAAACATTTTGTATTGAATTTTAACTATATTACCTTAGTCTGTAAGGAATTAATTTGCCATAGACCAAAAAAATAAATAAATAAATAAATATGTAAATAAATACAGTGAAAACTCTACTTGCGGACACCTCCCGCAGGCGGACACCTCTATTAAGCGGACAATTTCTTCAGTCCCTTGGATTTCCAATAGTTTTTAGAACAAATTAGACTCTGCTAGACGGACACTCCCATGACCGGACGCGGACATCTTTTTTCTGTAAAACCCCTCCTGTAGACGGACAAAAAGTTCAAAAAACTATAATATGTTTGAAGAAAAGTTGTTAATGTTTACAAAAATAATCCACAGCAACAACAAAAGCCCGTATGATACTTTTTTTAATATTTTATGTATTAAAAAACAGGCATTTTTTTACCAAATTAAAACAGGCAATATTGACAAACAAATAACATTATTGCTCTTTTTAGTGTCATACGGGCCAAAACATATTATATTGTGCGATTCCCCTTTTTTAAACCATTGATATTTTGTTGCATAGTTCTCTTTGATCTCTGTTAAGAGTGGTAATTTCAAAGCAATTGTTGATTAAGAAACGTGTAACAATTTGTCGACAATTTTTATCGTAGTAATGGCCGGGAGAAATTCACTTAAAGAAAAAATTTAAATTATAAATGTGCAAGAACAAAAAAAACTTTCAGTGCGTGAAATTGCAAAAAGGTAATAAAATAAAACATTTTGAAAAGAGGTTCCTAATTGTGTAAGTCTGCAAGCATTTGAAGAAATAAGGAAAATCTGAAAACCAGTTGGCAATCTGGAGTTAATATTAATTTTAAAAAGAATTGCCTCTCTACAAAAGGTGCAGAGCTTGACAAGATTTGTTTTGATTGGTTTTCAATAGTTAGAAGCAAGAATTTGCCTATCTCTGGACCGATTGTAATGGCAAAAGCAAAAGAAAGAGCTGAAAAAATAGGTTATCATGGGTTTTCTGCATTAAATGGGTGGCTACAGAAATGGCGCAAGCGGCATAACGTTGCTTTTAAGAACATATCAGGAGAGGCGGCGGACGTTTCCTACGCAGATGTTACTCAATTTAGGACAACACTTTCTTCAATACTTGCTCAGTACAGGGCAGACGAGAGTGGTGTTTATTTTCGAGCACTTCCTACAGAAACTTTGGCCTTTAAATCAGACAAATGCACCGGCGGTAAATTGTCGAAAGAAAGGCTTACGATCTTGTTTTGTGTTAACATGGTTGGGGGGAAGGAAACATTATTAGTTATTGGTAAAGCTGCTCGTCCACGCGCTTTTAAAAATATGTCTATTGCCCAGTTACCAGTTGAATGGAAATCGAATAAAAGGCCTGGACCTAGAAACAATATGAGCGAGTGGCTGCATCAATTGGATAATAAAATGCGGTCTTGCAATAGAAAAATAATTTTATTTTTAGACAATGCAGCATCTCATCCTAGAGACTTACCACTTACCAATATTAATGTTATATTTTTGCCAGCAAATACAACTTCGGTTTGTCAACCCTTGAATCAAGGCATTATTCAAAATTTTAAAGTTAACTACAGAAGCTTGGTTTTAAATTACGTAGTCGCAAAAATGAGTTCGGCCAATTCAGGTTCAGAGCTTTCAAAGAATATATGTAAATGTGTTGGACACAATATGTCTTATAAAAACAGTCTGGAAAAAAGTTGAACCAATCACAATAGCTAACTGTTTCCGCAAAGCCGGATTAATGCATCAGAACCATATTGACAACGAATATGATCCAGAAGATGAAGTGCCATTAGCAACTCTTAGAAATTTTCAAAGGATTTCAGAAACTAACGAAACTAGTTTTGAAAAATTTTTAAACACCGATAGCATTGCCTACAGTGAAAATGACAGCTTTGAAATAGGTATTGAAAATGAAGAAACTCCAGAAATATTATCATGTGACTCAGAAGAGGATGTTGTAGGACCAGAAATCGATAAAATTAAATCGTTTGAAGAAGCTCTTATACAAATAGGGCGTTTAAAAACTTTCGAATTTGATGACTTTGTTGAAAAATTAAACAATTTGGAAAACCATTTTGAAGAAATGCACAAGAAATGGAGACAAGCGAACTTTAAGCAAGCTACAATACGCCAGTTCTTTTTCCCAAGCACAATTTAAAAGTTAATTCTTTTTTTTTTTTTTTTTTTTTTTTTGAATGAAGTTCTCATATTTTTACCTTTTCTTTTTATTTTTTTTGTTAATATATGTACATGTGTAGATGTGTATACTATATGTATATGCATCCTTAAACTTAAATGAATTTTGGAAATAAATAAAAAATGTATATACTAAAGATGCAATACGTTCAAATCTGTTTAATTAACATTTTAATATATAATAGAATTATTTAATAGCAGTGAAAACCGACCCGTAGGCGGTCACCTCTTGATAACGGACAAATTTGCTGTGACGGTCGGTGTCCGCCCACGGGAGCTTTCACTGTATAATCAAAGAATACAATTGTAATATGGCTGGTAATGATATAATGAACGAGGACGATACCATATTAGAATGAAAATGGATTTTACCTTAATTATATCATCTAATTGATATGTTATTATTGAATTCATATCTCCAATTTAAACGCATTCATGGAATTGATTTCAACGATATCTTTCATTTAAAATTATCAGACTTCCGTAGTGGCAGATGTACTTTGCTATTATCAAAATCAGTCAAAAAACCAAAGAAAGAAAAAAACCAAACAAAGAAAGTAAAAAGAAATGACATCCGCTTTAATAAAGTTGACATATGCCTGATGTTTAGGGCCGGAGTGGAAAAAAAATGTGCAAAATGCGGAGGGGTGTAAATCGGAATCACAAATGTTTTGCACGAAGTGTAAACTAAGCTTCTGCTTATTAAATAATCAAAAACGTTACTAAAGTTACCACACATATAAGCAAAATGTTTTAATAAAACATATTAAAAATCGTTCTTTGGTAAAAATATATATTTGGCTTAACAGTCAAGTCCGCCTTTTGGCGGCAACACATTTTCTTAGCTGGAAGGTAAGTTTTTAATATTTTTCAACTTTTTGCTTTAAAGTACCAACTACCAGGTCAGTATAATTTTTTTAACTCAAAATATAATTGACCGGTTAAAGGGTTAATTATTAGTTTCTCATATTTCATATTCTATAATAAGACGGCCTTATTTCTAAACTTCTGGCTTTATAATTAAAACTTTATTTATAAAATATTAATGCAATTTATTTAACCCTTGTTTCCAGAAAACAAACAAAGATACTTTTAAATAAAAATAAAAAAATTGTGGTTACACACCAATGACAAAAATTATCAATTTTTTACTTGCAATTTTTGAATTGTTTTCCTTTTATTTTTTTGCTTTGCATTTGCTGATGATGATGATTATGATGCTGATGGAATTTATTTTTGCAGGTGTTCAAAAGACAAACATTTCATTTATCTTTTCTCTCTCTCTACACAGATATGTATATATAATCCTATAATGAAAACAATATAGAAAAAAAAAATAAAATAAACAAAAACATTGATAGAAAAGTATCATTACTTGCAGATTGTATCTTAATATAATTGATGATGGTCATAATAATCTCATGGAACGAGTATGTGAACAATAGTTTACACACTAAATAGCAAATCTTTCATACTTCGGTCGTACTTTCCGTTCATTCTTTACTTACTTGGATCTGTGTGGATTGTTTCGTTACTTGCTACACTAGGAAAAATTCGAGTCAAAATGTTTTTATCTAAAATTCCGTTTATGCGTAATAAACAACCAAAGTGCTGCTCACGTTAGGTTTCTGAGAGAAAAGTCCAGGTTTTGAGTCGTTTCCAATAGGTGACTCAAATGCTATATGTTAGTCTATTACCTTGTATTCCAAAACCAATACAGTTGTTTACGTGCGATTCCTCATTTCTCTTTGAAGTCACTTCGGAGATATAGAATTTCGGATGATGTGGCTCAGACACGATGTATTTCTTTGTTGGACGCACCTGTGTTTTTCCTTGAAATAGTTTCCTCAGAAAATATTGTAAATAGAAAAATAAAAAGTGGGGTTAATTTCAGGTTTAGTCTATAAAATAATTCTTTACTAATTTGGGTGTTGTTTTTTCAAAAACAATTGTACGTACCGTACTCTTGGGGGTTGACAATGCAAATTGAAATAACGAGATCGGTAAATGAAATGCAGACCTGGCTACATCAATACGAAATCTTATTTCAATTCTACAGAAGCAATGTTAAGTGTCAGAAGCGTTTTGTTGCACGTATTTCTCTAGGCTCTGCATACCGAATATGCTTAAAATGATACACTAATTCTATATAAAACTACTGATTCATCCTGAATTTGAAAAAAATGCATAAATTTAGATTACGGCATTAAAAGTCAATCAAAATCGGAATTAAAAAGTAAAAAAAAAATTTTCATTTACGAAAAGAAAAAAATATTACAGACTATGTTATTCAATTACCATAAGCACAATCGACATTGTCGTCCAGGATGTCTTAAAGACATTATTGAATATGTCATCAACAATTGTCGACAACATAGCGGAAGTGTGAGTGCACCACATTTTGTAGTAAATTTCCTCGAAGTTGTCGATAATAAACTGAATATTGATGACATGCTCTTCGACAGTGTCTTACACGTTGACGTAAATGAAGTCTGCGTTATTGACATGTTCATCGACAGAGTCTTATATACTATCTTATATGAACTCCGTTGTCGACATTCTTGTCGACAGTGTTTTATGTCGATATGTTCATCGACAAAGTCTTATATATTGTCTTATATGCACTCCGTTGTCGACATCTTGTCGACAGAGTCTTAAACGTTGTCTTAAATGTTGTCTGCGTTATCGACATGTTCATTGACAGAGTCTTATATACTGTCTTACATAAACTCTGTTGTCGACATGCTCGTCGACAGTATCTTAACCGTTGTCGTAAATAAAGTCTGCGTTATCGACAGAGTCTTATATACTGTCTTATATGAAATCTGTTGTCGACATGCTCGTCGAGAGTGTCTTAAAGGTTATCGTAAATGAAGTCTGCGTTATGTTGTTATGCACTCCGTTGTCGTCATTCTTGTCGACAGTGTTTTAAATGTATTCTAAAAAAAGAAGCGTTGGTTTTTGTTGTCAATTTTGTATTTCATTATTTGTTTAGAGAATAATAAAATTGCAATGTAACGGTAAAGTTATAAAAAATAAGGGTAGAGAAGAACTTTGTAAAAAAATTATATTGAGAAATTATATTGAAGCAGTTGAAAGAAGAATTTTGGTAACTAATATTAATATAAATATAGATATTTTATATAACACCTACGTATATATTCACATTTTTTTTACAGAGTCTTCCAAAAAGGATGAATATATATACGAATATATATATATATATATACATATATATATATATATATATATATATATATATATATATATATATGAATATTTTACTGAACAACTATAAGAAGAATAAAAAATTCTCCTAAAGAAAATGAACTTAAAATTTTAAATACTCAAAAGTTGTATGCATATATAATAATTTTAATGAACTTTATTTATTCGCACATTATTGATTTAAAACCTTAGTCTTAGTCTTAATACTAAGGAGTTTTATATAAATATCTTAACAACAAATATCTTAATAACGTTTTATTTTATAAGAAGAAACATTGAACAGTGGACAATTTCATAACTTCAGTCGTTAATGACAATGTCGTCAACGACAAAATTAAAGACAATGTCGTTTAGAACTTAAAAGACTATGTCATCTACGCTGTCGATAATGATGTTCAACTACGATGTTGTTAACGGCAACATAATAGATAAGATCTTCTATATATTTGCTAACGTTTATATAAGGAAATATTCATACAAAGTATGTTCGACGACAAGCCCCATGACATTGCCCCTCAGCCTGACGTGCACGATTTTTGCGATATTTAGTTGAAAAAGTCGTTGACGATTTTGTCTGGCTATCATCTAGTGTCGTACAGGGTTTTCTATTGTCATGCACACATCCTCGAAGATGTCTTTAAGACGGGGCCAACTGGGAAACTATATACACATATACTTATGTACGAGTACATATGTATATATAGTGTATTTGATATGTATAAAAATTTTAGTGTAATGAGATCAAAATTTTTGCTTTTGAAGTTCTAATACATGAAACCTATTCAGTCTTCTAATTTCATTTGTTCCATCTAATAAAGGGATCGCCAATGGGTTTTTGTGGTTACTTTGTTTATCTACATACCTAGAACTAAATCTGTTTATTTCACTTAAAACAAAGGGTACTTTCAGATCTCTATGAAATTGAATGTTGATCATAAGCCATGGAGCGCCGGAAATATTCCTTAATGTTTTGGACTGACAGCTGTTCCCCACAGCTGAATGCCATATATCATATATTAAAATAACTTTTTATAAAATTATTTGGGTCTCTGTGTGCCGCTGTGATATGGTAGGTAAGACACCCGCCTACCAAGCAGAAGGTCGTCGGTTCAATATCAGGCCAGACCATCTTAAAAAAAGGACAAAAGTTTTTCGACAGTGGTATCACCTTATAACATTAGCTAGTAACTGGTTATTTGCCGTTCGGAGCCGGCGTTAAACTGTAGGTCCTTTTCACTGAGTTTAAAAATAGAATCGGGTGCAGCTCATTGACTGAGAGAAGTCCCTACGTTCCTTCATGGAATGTTATGGGAATTAATAATAATATAAATTTGGTTCTATAGACTAAGTTAGGACTTGTTTTCAAGTAACCAATTCATTTTTTTTTTTTTTTTTTTGGTTTGCAATATAAGGAACTCCCTCTTATTCACGATGTGGTCTTTCCACATGAGACGTTTGTCTGTATACATTCACAAATACTTCACGCAGTTAGACTTTGTTAACTGCAGATTATTTATATGGGAGGGCATTCTTCTTTCCTTAAAGAAAATGATACATGATAAAATTTTTCTACATTTGTAGTGATTTTTTATTTGTTTCAACAATGCTGCAGCGTGTTTAACTCCCTTTGTATTAAAGATGAACTTTCAATGTGGCATTTTTTGGTGGAAATTGTGGCAGCTTCAACATTATCGGATGTAGGCATATCAGAAGTATATATAGTGTATAATATTGGGAATACAACACTGCCTTGGGGGACTCCGCTGAAAATTTGATACCTACATGGTGCTTCGTCGTCAACTTTCACATAAAAAGTTCGATTACGTACATATATATGAATTTAGCAGTGAAAAGTGTGGGGCAGGTAGAATTTATTTAAGTTTAAATAGCAGTCCTTCGTGCCACACACATACATTTTTTTCTGGTGAGTTCGATATTACTTTTACTATTCTGTGACTTATTTTTATTATTGAAATGATTAAATTTGCAAAATATTTTAAAAGAGGTTGTAAAGGGTCCGCCATCTAACTTTTGTTTTCAACTAGTGCTTATTTCGTGAATGGTAACACTTAGCTCATATCTGACTTAACAGATAATTAGTTTTATCCTTCAAAATATGGTTGTGTATACGCTTGAACAACGCTGGAAAATATTGCGACATTACTTTGAAAATCTTGGTAATGTTGCAGAATCAAAAATCATCTTTTCAGATGAAGCTCATTTTGATCTTGGCGGGTATGTAAACAAGCAAAATTGTTGCATTTTGGGGCACAGAAAACTCGCATGCATACATTGAAAAGCCGATACACCCAAGACGAGTAACTGTTTGGTGCGGATTTTGGTCCAGAGGCATAATTGGGCCATCTTTATTCGAAAATGAGCATGGAGTGACCATTACAGTCAATGGCGATCGTTGAATGAATTTTTGCTCACAAAAATTGAAGAGGAGGATATTAGCAACATTCGGTTTCAACAGGACGGCGCTACGTGCCATACAGCTGAAGCTACACTCGATGTTTTGCGCCCCGTTTTTGAAGATCGCATTATCAGCCGCAGAGCTGATGTCGTTTGGCCACCTCGGAGCTTCGATTTGACACCGTTGGACTATTATTTGTTGGGTGCCGTCAAAGATAAGTGTTGCGCCAACAAGCCAGAGACAATTGACGCTTTAAAGCACAATATTCCTGAAGCTATTGGTGAAATACAGCTGCACACAATCGATAATGTTCTTAAAAATTGGACCGATGGTGTAGGCTACTGCATGGCCAGCCGAGGCAGCTATTTGAATGAAATTATTTTCCATTATTAATCGGAAGGATTGTACTTTCAAATAAAAAAAGAAATTTGAGAAAATATTAAGTAGTTTTTTTATAGCCTTAAAAAAAAAAAAAAAATTTATTTGTCGGGCCCTATATATAAAAGTGGAGTAATAAAAAAACAAATTACGAAAATAATAAAATAATAAACAGTCAAGCTTATCTATATAATTAACAGGCTAACGCATTTCTTTGTACTTATGCATTTTCCAAAAAAGGATTTTATTTAAATCCAAAAAAAAAAAAAATAATATTTTTATACGACAATTTAAAAAAATTTACACACACACACATACTCGTACATATTTGCTTCTGTTTTTTATTTGTAGCTACACAAAAAATTGTTTTTTTTTTCTACACTCTCTCTCTCTCTTTAATGCATATCCCTTACGGGATGCACGCGAATCACAAATATATGATATTACATCCATATATATATATGTATATATATCAGGGTTGGCAACCTACTGGGTAACCCAATTAAACCCACCCGGGTTTTATTGGGTATTATATTTTAAAAAACCGGGTGGGCTATTTGTTTAAAGGTTTTCGTAGTGAATTTACAGCAAAAGTAGGTTTAATTTACGTATTTAGACAACAAATTTATTTGATCCGTTTTCGACCTCAAACAGATAGTGAAATAACAAATTTATCAAATCATCTGCTTATATCTTTTCTCCACTTCCGAGCCAATTGCCAAATCCCATCTCAGAAAACTTCTCGTCTTTTAGGCACTCCAACTTTGAAGCCGATTTCGTATTTCTTAAAAGGAAATGTCTCTGTGACATGCTAAAAGAGTGACTCATATACTTCCTAGATAGACTCCTTATACTTCCTAGATGGTTTCTGAAAATGTAGGCCGAAAATTGAAATGCCTTTAAACGAGATAAATTGTGCTTAAAGCAAATGTGTTCCATAATACAAACAGGTCGTTATAGCGAAATGCCATGTAAAGAAAGCCTTTATAAACAGGTGTGAGTATATTGTATCCGTCGCAACAGTCGTCGGAGTAATGTTCGGAGAATACGCCGGATGTGGCATTTGCTTGTTTCTAATAATTGTTCTGAAACTTTTGCGACATTAGATCGGGTGTTATCATAAGAAAGAATAACTTAATCATGTCTGTCTTTATACTCCTGCCGTTTTACTCATAACGCTTCTATCCCCCAGTTTTAGCAGCTCTTAGTACACAATGACGCTTTGATCCCACTAAGAGTGCAAAATTGTATTATAAATACTTCAAGAACGTGATTGTATAAGCACGCAAAAAATATTGTCGACTTGAACGAAATTTGAAAGCAGTTTAAAACCCAAAAAACCCATCAAAAAATCCAATAAAACCTGGTGGGTTTGGTTAAAAAAACGCGTTTTTTCGCCAACCCTGATGTATATACTACAATATAATATTTACAAGATATTATGTATAATGTGTGCAAACTGCTCTCTGTTAGCCACAAGTCGGATCAATTCTCTAATTGATCGAATGCCAGTCCAAGCTCTAATATTCCATAACCAGAACATCTGTTTACGTCCGATTCCATGCCTACCCTCTATTTTACCCTGAAGTATAAGAAGTAGCATGAAGTTTTACGGACTTTTATCATATAAAGTAGTTGTCTTTCGTTGTTCAATCTTCTCAATATTTCATCATTAGTTACAAAATCTGTCTATGACACTCGAAGAAGTCTTCGATATGTCTGCATTTCGAAACTTTCAAGTTTATTTATGTGATTCATTTTAAGGGTCCAAGACTCCATGGAATATAGCATGACCATATGTAGCATTTAACCATATGAAGGCGAAGTTGAATCTTAAACATTTCTATGCACATACATACAATTCAGTACAAGAGTTTGGATGCAAAATATTGCTTCATTGGTACCTGTTACTGATTTAAATCCAAATTGGGTCCTATCCATACGCATTTCGCATCTGTTGTAAATTTTTTAAGGGTGTGGCTCATAAGGCTTATAGGTCGGTAGTCGTTACAAGGCTTGGTTTTTTTTTCTTTAGGACTGTTATAAAAGTTGATTGTAATCACATGGAAGGAAAGATGCCAGTATTATAGGTTTTGATTAAATATTCTTACAAGGATATTGAGATTATCATCATCTATTAATTTAATTATTTCAGCTGGTAAGTCAAAAGGATCAGTAGCTTTTTTGTTCTTCAATCTTTTAATAGCATATCTAACCTCATCCATCTCCGACTGTGTGGAGATTATTATTGTGGTATTAGCTCTTCTTTTATGTCTTTTCGTTTTTGTCTGTAAGGATTCGACCGAAGGAACGGTCAAAGAGTTTTCTGTAGATTCATCTTTTTTTATTGAGCAAAATAATTTGCCATCAGACTTTGTGAAATTGAGTTTTACAGTTGCTTATGCAGCATATTCACAAAATATACAGATCTTTAAGACCACGATGAAGCTATACTCGTTCCCTATCTGGATCCTTATTGAAAGTTTCAGTCAAAAAAGCATTAACTTCGTTAAGAACTTAAACTAATTTGTTGTGAAGTCAACTATATCTTAATAATCATTCATCAATCTGTAGTTTAACTATTAATATCGTTATCGGATAATAGCACTTCTATAAGTAGTTCTGTTTAATCATCATGGCTTAGGTTTAAATTTCATTCAGTAATGTCTTTATTTATTCACTAGTGTGGTTACCAACATAATCTGGGTATTCAGCTTTCCAGCACCCAATTAAGGTTTCCAGTCGTATTATTGATGATGCAGATGCAGCCATAATATTACAATAGAAAATTGGAAATTTTTTCCACTCTTCCTTTAATGTAAGTCTGCATAAATTTTAATTCACATAAAATGAGGTTTGAGTGTATTTGGTTTTAATAATGCAAATCTTTGGACGAACGGCTGCAAGACATTGAGTGCCACGTTGACTGAGCTAAAGGCACTGCAGGTTTCTATGTATTTTAGCCTAATATAATACCAATTGCAACGCTATGTAACGTGACTAAACAGAAGCCAGATGTGAATGGATATATTTGTTTTGGCCCTATGCTCCTCACAGGAGTAATAAGGAAAAAATAATACTATTATGAAGTCGGAAAAGCGAACCAGAACTCTTTCACTGGCGACGAGTTCTAACTTGGTGGTCACATACATTTAAATATTATTACGTTTTAACCTTTTAAAAACGTTTGAGTTATTTTTGATTGCGTCAAAATAAAATAAATACCACGATGTTGTTGTTTTATAGCTTTTACTTATTCACTTTTACTTATTACAGTTTATCTTAATACAGCAACTTATTTATCTTGCACTTAATATTCGTTGATACAGCACATTTAGTTACAACTAAACACGACTGCAAAACTATATCGGAGTAGGCAAAGCAGCCACCTGTGTTACCAGGGTAACACATTTACAACCTTGACACAAACCAATAAACCAAATTTCCACCATAAAGTCCCAAAGGCACTGATGTGATGTATTTTCTTTTTAGGCATTTTATTTTCGTAACAATATAATGAAGTCCAGGATACGATCAAGTAAACAATATTTCTGCCTAATTCTCAAAATTGTCGAAGATGTTAAGCATAGCTAGGCAACGCAAATAAATCTGAGTCTATCTAGGTTTATGCCTGAATTTTCCCTTTGATAATAAAATTTTTTTTGTCGATTAAAACTTGATTTCTTTAAGTGTATTTGAAAGTTTATATCTAAAGATAGAAACAATATTTCATGTTAAAGAACAGAGTTACAATAGATTTGCTTTGCTAAGAAAAAAAATGTTCATTTTATTTCTGATATGGCACTGCAGTTCTAATAAATCATTTATGATTAGATTTACACAAGAATTAAGTAAAGAAAATTCGCAACAATAAAAACAACTGCAACAGTATATGAGAGAAAACTACATTTGCTTAATTTTGTTTTCAACAAAATCAAGGATTGGATATATTTAAAGAAACATCAGGGTAAAAAATTAAATTTTTAAATTATAAAATTGTTATATTTTCAAGTGTTGCTTAATACTGTATCCAAAATTTTGAAAATACATAGCGATTAAGTCAAAATCTTTTTATCTATGTCAGTAGAAATTAACTTAAAATCACTACAAGTTATTGATGAAAAAATTCAATTCAATTTCGTTTCAATTCATTTGAAACGCTTTTTTTGTGATAAATTAGTGATTTTATCAAAACATGTGAAAACGTAGACCTATGTTGACATGTTATTTATTGTGCCTTGTATGTGTGTATCATTGTGCTTAAAACCATCGTTTAAAACTGCCCTACTACGATTACACGATCTATGATATCGCCGTACACAAAGAGTCAGTTACGGTTTAGGTGTAAAACTTGAGACAGAGAGGTTGGACCAATATAGGCTATTTACATATAATCTCCATATCTGTCGGGATTTGCAATACTTTCAGGATTCCACTCCGGTGTTTTATACATATTTGATTGTATGGCTTCTTTAATGTGTGTCCGAGCTATTTACATTTGTACATCTGTTTGTTGATATTCCCGCTAAATCTTAGCGTAATAGCTTGCCATTTGCATTTTTTATATTTAGGTTTCTGTTTGTCCATCAGTGCTTCCTGCGATTTTTTCACTATTTCCTCTCGGCTGCTAAAAGGCGTTCCCCGTAATGGTTTCTTAACTCGATTGAGATTAAGTAAAAGGTCACTGGGAGCCAAATCAGGTGAATTCGGTGAATTTCGAATAATAATGGCACTGTACAACAAAGCATTATCATGGTGCAAAATCCACGAATTTTTTGCCCACAATTCTGGTCTCTTGCTGCGTAATGCTTCACGCAAACGTCTTATAATACTCTTTATTTACCGCCAGGCCTTCTGGCAAAAATTCATGATTACCATTCGTTGTAATCCATGAAAACCGGAAGCTTTGCCTTCTTTTTTCTCGGCTTATTTTGTGAACGCCATTCATTTGCCTGATGTCTGGATTGCGTGTCGTCTCCAGTAATGATACTCTTGATGAATGTGGGATCGGATTCAGCCTCACAAATCATGTCATTTGCGACCTTAACACGGTCAAAATTGTAAAATATCGCCAACACACATAGAGATACATAGAGGTACTCTTGCCTACTACGTAGCTTTTGCAAGCCATATTTATTTGCCGTGGTAGATAAGTCATCTACGCCTTTGTGCATATAATCCTTCGTATTTGCTGGCGGAATCAGGTCGTTAGCAGAGTCCAGATTATTATTCATCCTCCAGTGTACTATTTACATTTACCTGCGACCGTAGACATTATTTCATCCAGCGTTGCGAGCAATAAAGTGGCCACTACATTTTTCAAATGGTTCGCTCCATTTTTCACAGCGAGATACACCTATTTTGGAGCCTCTTTGCAGTTCTTTTATTAAACTTATTATTTCCTCTTGTATGTGCTTGCTTTAAAAAGCTTGCCATATTCTGTTTCGGTCGATAGCATCAAAAGCCATCCCATAATCGATAAAGCTGAGATGAAGCGTTGAGTTATATTTATTGTCTTTTTAGCTTAAGGCCATCACTCAGGGCATGAACCCTGCCTACGCAGTGCATTGTGCTGGTACCAGGAAAATAGGGAAGGAGAACAGAGGGAGTAGTGTCTATGGACGTTCGATTTGAACTTATTCATATCGTATATGTCAGGAAAAACTTTTGCTGGATCATCGTTTCACAAACGAACGGTGTGGCCAAAGAAAAACTCTCTGTAATGTACTGTGCGGTTCATTGGACACTCAACTACAACGGAATAAACTCTACCTGAAAAACTAGTATGCGTGAAAATACGTGATTATTGGGAATCGAGAAGCTCCAAAATAGACTTTAAAGCACTAGCCTTTACATGAGAGTTGTGTTTCATTAAGGGTCGGACATATATAGGTCTTGTAAGTATCGAAGTCAGATGGAGTGAAGTATTTCTGGCACCGCCTTATAAAATCAAGGCACTTGAATACTACCTTCGATCTTTTTATCGGACATCACAACGAATCCTTATGCCTAGAACATCAAGAGTATCTGATTCCTCAATATCTACATTACCCTTAGTTACAGACCATATCATACCACCACGACTATGTGTCAGAAAACAACACTGGATCTTGCGCGCATTAAAAGCGGCCTTGTTCGGACGGAAGATTATCAATAGCTTGCGCTCTGTTGGTTTTCAACTGGTTGGCAGCAGTTAAGATTAATAAATATAATATATATAAATATGTTTATAATTTATATTAAAAGAAATCTTAAACCACATTGTAGTACAAAAAAAGATGAAACTTAGACTATAGCACATAATACAGTCGTCCTTGACCGATTTTCATTGTCTAAATTGTTAAAACAGAATTCTTCTGTTATTCCTGTTATTTTATTTTGTTAATTTTTTCTTTTTTTTTATTATTTTTGTCATTTTTCGTATGCATGATACAAACATATATATATATATGTATGTGAGTATGTAAGCAAAATCCGCAAAATATCGATATTTTAGTCACATACCCGGACAATATAAAATGTACATATAAATGGATGAATGAATAGAAGAACAAATGAACGTACATATACATACATATGTATGAATGAAACTATTTTTTTATCAGTTCAACTGCTGTTGTGTTAAAACAATTTGTTTTATTTGTCAGATTTTAGCCAGTCGGTAGTCATTTGAAAACATTTATCAAAATGGCCAAAAGTAAAAGTAAATATGCGAAACGTTATTTTCATGTATTTTATCGTATGGACACACACAATGTTTGCATGTATGTATGATGTATGTTAAATATTTTATTTTCTTCCATTTTATATTTATATCTGTTCTAAATATTTTAATTTTTTTTCCACTACAGTAACTGGTGGCTAGATTTGATATATAAAATATTTAATAAACAATCAATAAAAAGGCTTATATATACGTAGGAAAAAAAACAACTTGTATAAGTCAACCAAGAATTTGTTTTGTTCATAGATATGTATATATCAAAAAAATATACATTAAAGCTGCTGCTTTAACAAATCTTTATACAGATCATAATTTAGATTTTGTAATACAAAGTGGATTAAAAATATTGTTAAGTTCTATTATTTTTAAAACGTTTGAGTTCTTTTAAATTGCGTCAGAAATAAAATAAACACCACTTTGTTGTTGTTTTACGGTTTTTCTTAATACAACAACCTAATATTCGTTTATAAAACACTTTTATTTACGCCTAAAAACATATTTACTTTATGACATCAAAACTATAACTACTCATTTATGCATAAGGCGCCACCTTTTATACACAATTCAAATTACTTTCGAATGTTCTCCTTTTTGCTAAAAGATTCAAATTATTTCCGTTTATTCAAATGTAACACACACAGATGGTCGAATTGGCAGTGTTGCCAAATACACAAATAAGTGCGGCATTGACAGGGTGACACACTAATACTAAATATACCAAAGTCACACCATACAGTTTTAAAGGCGTAACACTATCATTATAGAAAGACAAGCTGAGAATATACTGATTTGCGTAGTGAATCAGGCGAGATCTTCGTGTACTTAGACTTGTTTTTACTATCAGTACGCTCGTGCTAATGTTCTTAATTTTCTTCGAGGAATTAAAACCTTTCGATGATTCGTTAAAAGGCTAAAGATCAAAAATAGTTTGACTCCAGCTCGAACAATTACAATCCCGGTTGAAAGGGCAAACCTTTAAGCTGAAAAATGGTTCCCGAAGAGCTTTCAACCACTGCCCGAATAGTATAATGTACCTTGCGATTTACTAACAAATTGGTATATACACCAATTACTTAAAATTTAATTAATAATTTGAACTTAAAAATTTATTTTGTAAATAAAAAGTAAATGATATTATGAATTTCCCTTATAATTGCCATTGCTTATGAGAACAGCTTATATTCTTTGAGGTATGCTTCTACCGGAATATCACACTTGTTGAATACTTTCCCATAATTGGCTTTTATTTCAGCAAGAAGCTTAAAAACCCGTCTCTTTAATTCTCCCCTGAGGTTCTCAAAAGGGTTCAAGCCGGGGAACTGATTAGCCATTCAATAACCTTTAACTTTTGTTGACGAAACCATGCACTCATCAACTTCGATTAGTATTTTGAAACATTATGATATTGAAATTTCAATATCAGATGTATATCATATTTTCTTCGGCAAAGAATAGCATGACTTTCTCTATTAAATCTTTGTATACAAATTTGTCCACTCTGTTCTATTCGATGAATTGGAGCTACTCCATACCAAGAAAAGCAATGCCATATCATGACATGACCTTTTTTTGTGTATCTGTATATTATCAAATTCTTTACCTTGTGGCTGACGAACATTTCTTTTTGCCATGTTTCCAAATAAACTGATTTTGGTTTCATCGGTCCAAAAGGTATTTCTCCATTTTTTTCTCCCTCTGATCCACACCAATCTCTGTTAGTCAAGGCAAAATTGTTTCTCTTCTTCCTACCTGGTAGGCTAACTTTCTGCAATCTTCTTCGCACCGTTCGTGATGACACTATATTTCCATTTTCTCTAACAATCGCAATCTAGAGGGCCTCGTTTGTCTAGAATAAAAATGCGTTTGTCAGTAGTTCGAGAAGTTTTTTATTTCCACCTTGTGTTTAAACGTTATTTTTTGACTTAAAGCGTTAGTTACAAAATTCTCACACCGATTTAGAGCTTCGGAACTTCGAAAACATGACGCATTTTTTCATTAATGCAATGACGGCCACGACGCACCTTAACACGTTGACTGCCATCATATAAAAAGAAAAGAAACAAAAATCAATGTGAAAATGCGACTTCTTTAAAGAAAGACTTAATAATTTTATTCAGTAAAAAGAATGTATCTTTACAAATAAAATAACTTTAAAAAATTTGACACATCAGTAGCACGTACACATGGCAGTCAACGTGCTAAAAATAAATTAAGTCTGATATAACGGTTATTTATCTTTAACCATTCCTATTCCACTTACTTTCTCAATTTTTCAACAACAAAATCAATAAATTTCAATTTAAACAAGATTATAATTCACAAACTTATTATTTTGTTCAAGTTAAATTCCCTCTTTAAAGAAAAAAGTCGCACTTTTGCTCTGAAATTAGTTTTTGTCAGGATTGGCAATACACTGAGTAACCCATTTAAATCCACCCGAGTTTTTTTTATATTTAAAAAAACCGGGTGGGCTTTTTTTTATTTAAAGGTTTCCGTCGTTAATTTACAACAAAAAGATGTGTAATTTACGTATTAGAACTACAAATTTATTTGTACCGTTTTTGACTTCTAAAAGGTAACGAAATATCAAATTTATCAAATCACTTCTTACATCTTCTCTCCGCCAATTTCCAAATCCCATCTCTGAAAAACTTCTCATTTTTTAAGCCGATTTTGTAGTTCTTCAAAAAAAATGATTCGATGACATGCATGATGCAATATATAATGAAATAATTGCATCATGGAAACACATTAAGAGATAAACTAATACCTCTTTATACGGCCTAAATAGTTACTGAACATGTTGACCGTAAATTGAGATGAGTATGTGTTGCGTTCCCTTCCCTTGCATTTTTTTTAACGAAGAATCCACGTTTTCTGAACCATAGGATGACGTAATTTGTGTTTAAAGCGAATGTGTTCTATAATATCGGGTCCGCCATCTAAAGCTTTTTTTTCAACTAGTGCTTATTTCGTGGATGGTAACACTTAGCTCATATCTGATTTGACAGATAATTAGTTTTATCCTTCCGCTGAACGAATATGGTTGTGTATACGCTTGAACAACGCTGGGAAATATTGCGACATTACTTTGATCGATCGACTTACAGAAGATGCCGATTTTGCCAAAAAAATCATCTTTTCAGATGAAGCTCATTTTGATCTTGGCGGGTATGTAAACAAGCAAAATTGTCGCATTTGGGGCACAGAAAACCCGCACGCATACATTGAAAAGCTGATACACCCAAGACGAGTCACTGTCCAGAGGCATAATTGGGCCATTTTTTTCGAAAATTAGCAAGAAGTGACAGTTACAGTCAATGGCGATCGTTGTCGGGCCATGTTGAACGAATTTTTGTTCACAAAAATTGAAGAGGAGGATATTAGCAACATTTGGTTGCAAGAGAACGGCGCTACGTGCCACACATCTGAAGCTACACTCGATGTTTTGCGCCCTGTTTTTGAAGATCGCATTATCAGTTGTGGGGTGCTGCCAACAAGCCAGAGATAATTGACGCTTTGACCATTTGAATGAAATTATTTTCCATTATTAACCGGAAGGATTGTACCTTCAAATAAAAAAAGAAATTTAAGAAAATATTCAGTAGTTTTTTTATAGCATTTTCAAAAAAAAATAAAAATTATTTGGCGGACCCTTTAGCTCGTAGTACACACTTGGTAGGATTAAGGCGTCATATCCTACCAAGAGTGCAAATTTACATTATAAATGCTAAAACAACGTGATTGCATAAACAAATAAAAAATATTGCCGACTTCAACAAAATTTTTAAAGATTTATAAAACCTATCAAAACCCATAAAAAAGCCTAATAAAACCCGGTGGGTTGGGTTTTTAAACCCATGTTGTCAAAAACCCAGTTAATTTTCTCGTTTTTTCTTTTCAAAAAAATAACGTCAAATTATTTATTTGGACATTTTTTGCATGTCTGTGATCCATTATGTATATTCTAATAAGTTAAAAAAGAACTGTTTATCAATATCCCGGTATCTAACTTCAAAGTGAATATTGTGAGCGGTAAATCAATGATGACTGACGATATATTTTCTTAAGTGGCATATATGCCTTTTTAAAGCTATTGTCCAAATTCTTATAGATGACAGACGTTAATTTTGTCTTGCAGGCTTTTGTTTATAAGTGAATTCTAACAGACAATATCATCGAGAAACATTAGTGCTTTTTTCGTAAACAAGTTGATGTAGCAGACAAATTCCTACATCGTTCAACTTTTGGTCGGCTTTTAACACACTATGTCACTAAATTTCTGCGTTTAATCGACTTATAACAGACAATGTCGCTAAATCTTAACTTTCTTTATTTTTATTTATTTATTTATTTTATTCATGTAAAGAGTATAGCACAAAAAGATCTTAATAATTAAAGTGCTAATGAGAATTACAAACTAAATATCGTATCGTATCATATATTCCTATCATAGACTATTTAACAAAATTAAAAATTTTAAAAAATACCTACTTATACAGAACTACCTACTTAGTTAATCGGCCAAAATGCATCAAAAGTTCGTCCCTAAACCTGGTTGCGTTGTCAATTGTTTGAATTTGATTCGGTTGCTGGTTCCAAAGAGAAATGCTATAGATGAAAAATTGACGCCGTGATGAGGTTCTTCGACGTTTCTGTTGAATTAATAATCTTCCCCGTATGGACCTGCCCAATCTTAAAACCATGAAAAGATAAACTGGTTGCTTAGAAATTAATATTTTATGTAGGAAGATAAGAGTACTAACCTTCAGAAGAATAACAAAGCACGTGCGATTAATTAGATATGAAAATCTGAAAATTGATCGACGTGGTCTCGCCACTCTATTATAAGCAACCTTGAACTTATTAAAATCGCCGCATGAGCAGTTTGCGTATATCTCGCACCCTTACATGAGGACAGGTATGAGGTAGGTCTTAGAGAGTAGAGTGCGTATTTCAAAAGAGTGTTTAACAGCCCATATATCCTACCAACTACAGTCGATATATGGTTAGACCATGTAAGCTGATTGTTGAAAATAACTCCCAAGTATTTGCAGTAACTCACAAATTCAATAATATTATCATCCATTCTCATCATAATGTATCCAGAATTCTGTTCCTATTGTTAATAAAAATGCACTTAAATTTGGAAGGATTGACGCATAGTCCATTGTTCGCAGCCCACTTATTAATATTAGCCAGGTCGATGTTTATATTGTCCACGCAGAGATGGACATCATTCGCCATGCAACTTCTGTTAATCTGCACATCGTCAGCGTACATTTGTACACCACAATGTTATATCGCATCAGGTAAGTCACTGATGTACAGAAAAATAATAAAGGAGCGAGAATCGAACCCTGTGGTACACCCCTGTTCAATACAACTGTTTGAAGTCGTCCAGTCAGACAGTTATGCATTAGTTTGCAGGTTGTAGGCGACAAATAAAAAAGTTTGTCAAGTTTCATTACCAAAATTGAGTGATCAACTGTGTCAAAAGACCTGCTTTGATCCAAAACAACTAAAAATGAAACCATGCTCCTGTCAAGCCTTAGATTTTACATAAGAGAAGCTTAACAAAACATCACATTGATTCACACAACTAAAACTGAATGGATTTTCGATTGGAGCTGAACACAAGTTAGCATACAGATTGTAAGTGGGTTTAGGGATACTAATATTCAAGAATTCATGGTTTAATTCATCCAAATTAACATCATACCAATATCCGTATTTCCCTCCACTTTAACGTGCTGGCATTTTGATTCCTTAATAACTTTAACTACTTCTTTTCTACGTTATCGAAATATTTCCCGAAGCTTAGGACTTCTAAATCTCCTCCATCTAGCGTGAGCTGAGCTGCGTTCCCTTATCAAGGTCTTAATTCTCTCAAAAAACCAGGGTTGTTGGTCCGCACTGACTTGTTTTGTTCTTAAAGGCGCACATCTATCGAATAAAGAATTTACATTATCCTGTAGAAAGGACATTTGATCATTTACATCATCCAGAATATATTTGCGGCCAATAAATGTTCCCGAATTCCCGATCCAAAAGATTATAATCTAAGTTGTGGATATCACGGTAAGTATATTGCATAGTCCGTTTCACCACACTGATATCATAAGTTACAAATAATAAATCGTAGTTCGAAAAACCGGGCTCTAACATCTGATCATATAACAGCACTTTCGAGGTACTATTTACGAACACTAGGTCAATTATCCTACTGTACTGACCAAGAAAATGTGTTGATGTGACTGTGTTCACCGGTTTTAAACAGAGAGACAACATCGGATCAATAAGTGGATTGCTCCTCAATAAGTTGTTGTTGAAATCTCTAATGTTTGTATATTAGACAGATATATTCTCTAAGACATTAATAAAATAGTCAACACATATATCCCTATGAGGCCTATAGATACTTCCAACAAGAATCTTATGGTTCCGCTCAGTAGTCACTTCCAAAAATAAATATACACTTAATGCCGCATCTTACATACATTGCAACACCGCCACCCTTGGTTCTGGTCCCAATAACATTGACGATGACTGTTCTATCAGGTCGAAATAATCTAAAGCCTTCCATGTTATAAATTGAATCAAGTATGTCTAAAGAGAACCAAGTCTCCGAGAAACAAATAATATCCACACCGGCTGAAACGAATAAATCCTAAACTCAAATGTGCAAACATTGTGCATTAATGTGGACAATGCTGCGTACCTTTTTCTGTCTCGCTAAAACACGAAGCATATTATAAGCATTGTTTTTCAACCAACATTATCATCACCAGAATATATTTAGCAAAACATTTGCCACGCAAGAGGTGATAAGATTTTAAAAATTTTGACAATTATTCGTATTATAAGTATGTAACTCTGATTTGGGCTCAGTTTAAAATATACGAGTATAAGAAATTCTTTAGATTAAGTTGATAAGTAAGCAGGATTACTACTGCCGATAAGTTGTTCATCATGGTCTGGAAAAAACTAATTTAGACTTTCAACTTCATCTATTAGCATGGGGTCATCGTTGAATTGTTGTTTTATATAGACTGAACCACGCATAGTAAACGCAGACTTTATAGTTTTCTCTTCTTTAAAAGAGTGGCAGCTCGCAAGATTCTGAAGTTGGACTGTGTTAGATTTTCATTTAGATAGAACTTCTTGTCAGAATTAAAACCAATGTCCCCAAGGCGGAAAGTAAAACTCCCATTAGCTTTTCTATAGCTTGCTAGGGACTTAAGGAAAAAGTTTCTATCATACGTGGACCAAAACTTAACTTAAACCTTCTGTGAGTTCTGTTGATATTTATTGTTATTACTATTCAGCCGGTAAATTGACTTTAAATTTGGTTTAGGGGTTCTGAAGACATTACAAAAATTCTCTAAATTACTATCCAGATTTTTACCCTCCTTAAAAGGGATTTCATTTATTCTAAGTTCTGATAAAACAGGGTAGTTTTTCTGCTGTTTTTATTTCCTCGTGCATACTTTCTAATTTCCCAGAGTTATTTTTCAAAATAGTAACCCTTTCATTGATTGCAATGAGCTTGTTCTCAAGAGCTATGTAGTTTTCATGCAAGTCTTTTAACAGATCCTTTCTAAATTCTTGAAGTTTGAGGTCCATTGTGCGCAAAATTTGTTCAGTAAAATGCTTAAATCTGTTATCTATTATTGAAAAACGTGACGAAGTAAAGGGTCCGCAAATAAATTTTTTTTAAATGCTATAAAAAAACTACAGAATATTTTCTCAAATTTCTTTTTTTATTTGAAAGTACAATCCTTCCGGTTAATAATAAAAAATAATTTCAATCAAATGGCTGCCTCGGCTGGCCACGCAGTAGCCTACACCATCGGTCCAATTTTTAAGCACATTATAGATTGTGTGCAGCTGTATTTTACCAATGGCTTCACTAATATTGTCCTTTATAGCGTCAATTGCCTCTGGCTTGTTGACGTAACACTTATCTTTGACGCCACCCCACAAATAATAGTCCAACGGGGTCAAATCGCGGCTCCGAGGTGGCCAAACGACATCAGCTCTGCGGCTGATAACGCGATCTTCAAAAACAGGGCGCAAAAATCGAGTGTAGCTTCGGCTGTGTGGCACGTAGCGCCGTCCTGTTGAAACCAAATATTGCTAATATCCTCCTCTTCAGTTTTTGTGAACAAAAATTCGTTCAACATGGCCCTAAAACGATTGCCATTGACTGCAACGGCCACTCCTTGCTCATTTTTGAAGAAAAATGGCCCAATTATGCCTCTGGACTAAAATCCGCACCAAAAAGTGACTGCTTTTGGGTGTATCGGTTTTTCAAAGTACGCGTGCGGTTTTCTGTGCCCCAGATGCGACAATTTTGCTTGTTTACATACCCACCAAGATCAAAATTATCATCTGCAACATTACCATGATTTTCAAAGTTCACGAAATAAGCACTAGTTGAAAAAAAATACGTTAGATAGCGGACCTTTTAGCTGCGACGTGTTGATGAACATCATTTAAGCGTCTACTATTTGGCGTATTCGGAAGAGCTTCCATATTTGATGGTAAGCCCTGTAAACCATTAGTAGATTGCATGTTCGTAAGCACTTCTTCTTTAGTATGGTGACATTCATCAATCATTGTACTGGATACATCAATAAAAATTTGTATTTACGATAATTAAATACAATGATAATGATTGGCCGAATATCATATAACAGTGTCTCGCAAACGCGCCATCAGGATGATGTCAAAATGTGACATCGAATTAACGTCACTATAATCAAAGAAAAGATGACGCATAAAATATGAACAAATTTAAGGATGTCGACTATCATTAGATTTATGTCACTTGCTACCTCATTGATGTCACAATTGTGACTCTGGTTATTCTCAATATGAAAATGCATTTTTCTATGAGTGTAGGAAGCCTTTCTGAACCAATGTTTATAAAATATTGAGTGGGTATATCGATTTATACTTAAAAATGCATATGAAGCTAATAAATTGGTTTGTACGGACGGTATTTAAGATCTTTAAGCGATTTTAGGCCCCCTTTATTAATCTTATCTCAGGAAATAATTATTTTTAATATTTTATTTCACTATACATACGAGTACATAACTTAAACAAAAGTTTGACACTGGAAAACGGGCTCTTATCCCGATAAGCACAATATACGAGTAGGGTATGAAAATGGATTAAAAAACATACATTTCTATTATAATAAATCGATTCCGGGGTGCAAGTCTGAGTTTGTAATAAATTTAGTATTTTTTTTATGTCAAAAGAAACATGGGCAGCACTTGACATATAAAAATTCTAAAATAGTTTTTCTTTATAAAACTTACCTACACATACATATACAATCTAACATGCTAACACATATACAGAGGAAATGATATATGGAATGAACGTAAAGGAAAACAAGCTTATCCCACAATTGTGTTTTTTTTTTTTTGTTTTTTCTCTTCTAGTTTACAAGTATCCCTTGATTGATAAATTACTTATTGTTCACATGTCATTTTGATGGAAAAACTTCTTCCATATCCACATAATTTCTGTATTCCTTGTCGTTGTTACAGACTTTACTAGTGTTGTTTGAAAGTCTGAGTAAAAGTGGAAATAACAACTTTTATAAAATGAAACAACAAATAAAAAACAACAATAGTAAAATCAGAAAAACAACAGTAAATATGATAATAAAACAAGAATAGTAACGAAGAGAAAAACTTATTTGTTCATTTGTCCTCAAAACTAGGAAGAATAAAAATCAATAAACATTGACAAACGAATTTAACCACAGTTAGAACATCGACAGTGGGGCGAATGCTATTTCATACAATTAAAAACTTAATTAAATATTGCATCAGTATTAGGAGGACCCTATATAGTAAATGATATATAAAACGATCAGGTGTTTTCAAAAATACTCTGAAAAGCAGAAATTTAAAGGGTCTTTAAGCGCTTACTATTTTAAAATTTAAATAAAACAAAGTATACATACATATGTACGTATGTATGTATGTATGTAAGATATCATCGATTTTTTATTTTTATTAATTTGAAAGGCCTATGGATGTTGTTATTTATTGAATATAATAATAATTCCCATAACATTCCACGAAGAACAGGGAAACTTCTCTCAGTTAAGAAATTTGACCTACAGTTTAACGGCTAATTACCATGTAAGTTACGTTACTGTAATACTGCTGTAGAAATTTTTTTTTTCTTTTTCAAATGATCTTGCCTGGGACTGAACCGAACGGTAGGCGAATATCTTACCTACCATACAACAGCGGCACACATGAAGTTAAGAATAACATTGTTCGCTAAGAAGCCTAAATCCAAAATATAAATAACACTGTCGCAGAAATCAGACTGAGCTTGGCCAATGGCATAGCTTATGTGTGCATTGGGAGGCGCTGCACAGTGGCGTTTAAAGTTGGAATCAATTCGGGGAGCCTTTCTCCAGAAAGGCTATTTAAAAGCTTAAATTTTTAAATGCAATAAAACAAAAACGGACTGAAATTTTGCCAAATTAATTTTTGTTGTTGTGAAGTACATTTGTTCCGGCTAAAAATGAAATATTATTTCATTCATATGGCTGCCGCGGATGGCCTCACAGTACCACATTCGATTGGACCAATCTTCGAGAACTTTTTCGAGTGTATGGGATCGTATCTCGGCAATGGCATCATGAATATTGGCTTTCAAATGCTCAATTGTCTCTGGTTTCTCAGCGTAACATTTGTCATTAATGGCGCCTCACCAAAAATTGTCCAACGGTGTCAAATCGCAGCTTCTTAGCGGCCAACTGACATTACCATTTCGGCTAATTAAACAACCATCAATCGTTTGACGTAATAAATGTGTGTGGCATGAGATGTGTGGCAAGTTGCACCATCCAGTTGAAACCAAACATCGTTCACATCAATACCACATTCGATTGGACCAATTTTCAATAACTTTTTCGAGTGTATGGGATCGTATCTCGGCAATGGCATCATGAATGATGGCATTCAAATGCTCAATTGTCTCTGGTTTGTCGACATAACACTTGTCATTAATGGCGCCTCACAAAAAATAATTCAACGGTGTCAAATCGCAGCTCCTTAGCGGCTGATTAAACGACCATCAAACGTTTGACGAAATAAATGGTTGTGGCATGTGATGTGCGGCAGTTGCACCATCCTATTGAAACCAAACATCGTTTACATCAATACCATAAAGAGCGGGCACAAAAAAATCGGTCATCATGATGCGATAGGTGTCTCCATTGACCGTAATGTTTGCGCCGTCCTCTTTTTCAAAGAAATATGGGCCAATAATCCCACCGCTTCATAAGACGCACCAAACAGTCACTCGTAGTGGCTGAATTGGCTTGTTCTTTAAGACCACGTTTGGGTTAGTTTACACCTATTCTAGAGACATTCCACGAACACACGTCTGCGTACAACTCTAACTCTCGTGTGGTGGGGAAATACATGAGTGCATTGATGGCCAGTTCTACAGTCTATTCATGCTTGAAGATCACCAGGACTTCGATGAAAATTATCGGGCGGACGAAATGTATACTATGAACGACACATATTCGACTAAAACAAGAATGGAAAATTCCAGGAGAAAGGAAACAGTTTTCTGCAGGGTCTCAATGTAAGCATGGCCGGAATCATTTGCCCTATACCGCTCATAGACCACAGAGTGAGAAAATAGTAAATTAGTGGCTATACTAACTGGGTGCTAAATGATTAGTGACCATACTTTCCGAATGAGAATACATCATAACGGTCATTATCGTTGCTGTGTTAGTTCCATGGTGTCTCCGGTAGCTGGTTTATCATATTCATCACATCGCGAAGATATTATGTATCGCTTCAGATGACATCCTTAGATACCTCAATTTAACGGACTAGATGTGAGAGACACGCGATCGTATGTGGTTATGAGTAATGTATTTCTCAAGAAATACGGCCAGATGATGGTGAAGTGGGTGAAGCGCATATGAGGCGAATTCAGAATATTCGATAGCAAGTTAACAATTTTTTTCTTTTTTGGTATTTTAAATGCAAAAACTTTCAACACTGCACTCATTACTGTCAAATAATACTGAACTACTCCCTAGTTTTAAGCAACTAAAGTCTATAAGTTTATTTCATAAAGAAAGATACATAGCTTGTTAACTTATTAGCAATAAATTTGACCCTAACAATGACATAGAAAGTGGTCCAAGCACGATGTTAGTTGTGAGTAATACCTTAACGTAAAGTTACTTGCCCAACTTGATTTGACATTTCTTTGTTTCAGTGCTTGACAAATACAACATCTGCGCAGCTGGTAAAGATTATTGAAGACTTTTACGCAAATGTAATGTTTTTGGTCACCACAATTGACCCAATGTGTCCACAATCCGGACTATTGTGCTCAAATTTCAACAAACCGAGTCTGTAGGCAATGTGTAAACAACTGTGCTTGCTAGCCCAGTTCGTTATGGGCTGGCGGCGTCATCGGGCCTTTTTTGAAAATGAGTTCGCCAAGCAGTTACCGTTCGCTATTGCGTGATGATAACGGGCTTCTTGTGGTCAGAAATTGAGGATATGTGGTTACAAAAGGATGGTGCCACCTGTCACATAGCTAACGAAATAATGGCTCTTTTGCGCAAGAAATTCAATGGCCGTGTTATCTCATGTCGTGGCGATGTTAACTGGACGCTGGGAATATTTAGAAGAAAATTTGTACGTCAATAAGCCAAGAACAATTCAAGAGCTAAAGGATGATACAATTCAGCACATTAACGACATTGATTCTCAATTATGTCTCAGAGTCATTGAAATTATGGACCGACGGATAGAAGTATACCGAGGCCTTGCGAGCATTTGGCCGATGTTTTTTTTCACACATAATTCTCATAGAAGGATCTATAAGAATAAGAAAATATTAAGATAATTTTCTGAAAACATTTTGTTTTATTTACAATTATCGTCGTGCGTTTTGGGTGACCACCCTATACTTTATGTATTAGTTCGAACGTCAGTACCACCAATTGGTAAAAATTGGTTTTAGTTTGAAGAAAACACAAATTTATAGAATAAAAACGTCAAGAACCACTGAAAACTTTGTTTGCACTGCGATTTATACTTTAAGGATAATTTCATTGAAAGCATTTGAGGACAAATCGAGAAATAGCCGTAGAAAAGTGGTAAACGCCATGACTATAGACTTTCGGTTTTATGTCATGATCTCTATGATTTTACAGCAAGAACAAAAGTAACATATGTACGTACACTAGAACCACAAATATTATAAAAAAATCTTCTGTAAAATGTGGTTTTATCGCTTACATTTTTATGTTAGTTATGGCTTCAAATAACTGAAAGAATTTTTTTAATTACATTTGTAATAGTTTTTTATTTATTAAAATCAAAATCGTTTACACTATTAACAGTTACATTGTAGGAAACTAATGCTACTGGAGTAGATGTTAAATATTCCATGCCAATATAAAGACAATCGATATAATAATAAAACCATAAGCAAATACAATGAAATCGTATCAAATTTCAAAAAGCACATATAGTTTGATATATCGCTCTCTTATTGCGATATAGTCATAACTTCAAACAACTATATCTGGAAGTTAACAAAGAAAAATTTAAAAGCATGTACAAAAATCTCTTCTGTCTTCTCAGCTCATAGATTTTGAAAACTTTCATCACTTTTTTAAGTTTTTTTTTTTAATACAACAATGTTGCAATGAGGGTGCTATACGTCTATGAATGTATGTGCGTGTGTCAATTTTACTTTGAGTCAATTTTACTTGTGTTGTTCATTTACAAATACATCTGGCCCAGCATTATTTTGTGCACAATAAATAATATCAAATGGTTTTTGTTCTTTTTCGTTTGCTTAATTTCTATTGATTTTTTAAGTAAAATAAAATAATTTATGTTACCAATGGATGTCAAAATATAAGGGATCTAGTGAATATATATTTTCTTTTTGTAATTTTATTAAACTGAATCTCCACTGCAACGTGCTTTAAAATCTTAAAACGATGCTAATTATACTTTTATACTAATTTAGTCCACTCAGCGCTGGATAAAATATTGTTGGTTAATGGCAGATTTAGGCAAAGAGCTGCTCTTCTCTTTTATTTTCACACGTACGTACTTACACGCATAGGCAAAAAATAAGCAAAAAAAAAAAACAAGGATAAGTAAAGAGAAAACAAGTGGCAAAATACAGTACAAAGTGGCGTGAGGGAGAGACTCTCAAAATACTACCACAATTGTAAAATGCATTGATGTTAGTTTGCCTGGTGCTGATTTATAGGAATAAATTGATATTGTTTACGCTCTCCTTGATATCAGGTAAGGTTTCTCCTCAATCGGTTGTGACCAGCTAGTTGGTGGGGTTGTCCACCACAAATTTGCCCATCACATTTTTTGCTATAACTTTTTAAATATGCATTCAAATTAAAAAAAAATTTTAAGTAGGCTTTAAATTGAATGTAAGAAAATTTTACGCTTTTACCTCGCTGGAGGTCTTTGTTCGATAAAAATGGCACGCGAATTGGAAAAAAATAAAAATATATAAAAAATAGGTAGGGAACTTAAAGTTGACCAGAAGAAGATTTCTAGAGTCTTGAAAAAGTATAAGGATGACTTGGATATCAGGTTCTGGAAAAAAATGCATTTGTAACGAGAATAAAGCAAACAAAATCATTGATTGGCATATTGAAGAAGAATCCCAACATTTCAGGAAGCAAAGTCTCTCAAAAGATTGATGGATTGATGGATCTTTTAGCAAAGTCAAAAGGCACGCTTGCATGAAAATTTTATAGTCCAAAAAGTTCATGGCGGAAATGCTACTACTGAAGCGAAACAGCGGGCAATATATTTTAGCCGATTTCTCAGTTTTCAGGCCAGGAATTTTACATTGCTGACTCACATGGCAATGTGGATGACAAACTTAAGCCAAAAAGGCCATCAAAATTCACTCGAAAATTATTGGTATTACAACCTATCTGCACTTGTGGCGAGAAAAGCAAGTCTTTAGTGACCACAGGTAAAATAAATTATTAAATTTACATCAAAGAATGCTTAGAGAATCGATTTAAATCTTTTGTTAGGCAGCGTAAAGTGTCTACTTCCTTTTGGCCCGAAATAGCTTCTTGCTATTACAGCAAAGCGATGTTGGCTTGGTACGCAAATTATAATGTTCTTTTGGTGCCTTGGGAAGCAAATCCAACAAATTTTTCAAAACTCAGGCCAATTGAGAGATATTGGACTTTCGTCAATCAAGGCAATAAAAAATTCCCAAAGATGTCAAAGATTTCAGAGCAGCTCGAAAAAACATTGTTGAAAGGGGTACCAGAAAAATTACAAACTTTTGTAAAATAAAAATGGTAAAATTCGGAATAAGTTTCAAAAAAATCTTAACAAAAACGTGGTTATAATAAAGATTTTATTTTTAAAATTGAGTGCCTAGTCGAGCAGAATTTTAGAATTATGTAATGGACAATTTTTTCAAACGTTAGATATTTGCGTAATAGGTTGCTGATCAATTTTGTCTAAGTTTATATAACAAGTCTTAATGCCATACCTTATTAGACGTCAGCAATGCGAGCGGTGTAATATTGTTTTTCTTCAAATCCCCTTTCATGGACCTCACCAGTCTATGTGTTTGTTCGATTGTGCTGTTTGTGCTTTTAAATCCAATTTGATTGTTTGGTACTGGGTTTTATTGGTTATTATATTAAAAAAACCGGGTGGGTTTTTTTATTTAAAGGTTTTTGTACTTTACTTACAACAAAAATAGATGTAATTTACGTATTGGAAGTATAAATAATTTTGATTCACTTTTTAATTAAAACAAGAAAATATAATAAATATTTTTCCTACTTCTGGGCCAGACTCCGAAATCCGATCCAACTTTGAAGCTGATTTTATATTTCTTCAAAGAAAGTGCTTCGGTGGCATGCCAAAAGATATTGTATTGTATCTGTCGATGCAGCCAATAGTCAAAATGCGCAATATTCGGAAAATACGGTGGGTACGCCATTTCATCGTTTCTAACAATAGCTTGGCAACTTTTGCGACGTGAGGCCGATATCTGTCATGCAAAAGACTAAGAATCATGTTTGGCTTTGTATATTTTCTCAAAATGTACTGTTCATAGTATACAAAGCCGCCTTGATCTCACCAAAAGTAAAAATTCATTATAAATAGTAAAACAATGTACTTACTCGTATACCAACCAAAAAAAAATTATTGTCGAATTGAACGAAAGTTATATATTCAAGCAGTTATATATTCAAATAAAACCCATTAAAACACCCGAGTTTTTGCCAACCCTGGCTTAAACAGGATAATCATGTCAGCTTTTCAGAAACCACAAGTAGTATCTCTATATCCGACTGTAGCATTTAAACTAACAGTCTGATAAATCTAGAAGCGAATAAGGTTGGAGAAAGTTGAAATGACTCTTAGATGTACTGTCTTTATTAATATAACATTAGTATACATTAGAACTAGCCTATACATATACATAATTCCTGCAACATTCCAAGTTGAACTCTCATTCAATGAGCACCCGATTCTATTTCTAGACTCTTTACACTTTAACGCCGGCTTCGAACGGCAGATGAATTAGTTGGAGAAGGTTTTCATAGCGTAAATACATATCTCCAGTCGCAAGCTAATGTTATGAGGTGATGCTTCAGTCCGAACCTAGATTACTCATTAAGGATGAACAGTATGTAGTTGCCGAGGAATCTGCTGCTTCCAATCTCGATATATTCCTTCTATTTATGGGCTATAAGTTGCATAGTCATTTTTTTTAGAGGTGAGCTACATTAACTTATCGTCAATATATGTGTCTTGATTACTTCGCTTTTTTAGGCCTATTGAAAAAAGAATCTGATCCAATCTACTACTTTTAATAGATCCCAGTGAATGAAACCGTAATTCAGTTACTTAAAACAGTTCTTGTTCTAGTTAACTTGTCTGCCCGTTTCTTAGAAATGAAGATCTCTTATACAGTGCACTCGGGATAACGCCAACACTCGTTTTTGTCAACATCCCAAAATATTAACCCTTTATTTTAAACAATGTCTACTCAAAAATGTCAACTAAACGACTAAGCTGTGAAACATCAACTCCACATAAAAAATTTCAGCTTCACATATATACAGTGACGAACTTTCTTTCAACTTAATGGGTGATTCAATGTTCTTATTAAGGAAGTATTTAATAAATTTAATATATTAACTGGATAGATTGATAAATTTCCTACAAAATTCACTATGTTTTATTCCACATTTTTTAAAATTTGCTTATTAATACAGAAGAAGAAGAAAATACCAAATTTCGCTGAATATGATTATTGGCAATTTTAATTACATAGAACCTATAAGATATTGGTTACAGAACGAAAATTAATATTAAATTGTTATTAATTTTTGTTTTATAATTGCATCCATTCATTTTGTGATAGAATTCGACAATTTTTTGGTGACCGCTGTCTCATATTGTACAATTTTTAGACAAGTACCAGCTCCACCTCATAATTTTGGTTACTGCCTAATTTTTTACTCGCCTATCCAAATCTTCCCACAAATTCTTGATCGGATTTAGATTTGTCTATTGTATACATAATGGTTAGAAGTCGGATTACCATTCGAAACATTGTACAGTGTTTCAAATGAGTCTAAACCTTTAAAAGTATATGACACACAGGCCAGTGTAAGTCTTTAAGCAGCCGTGATTGCAACCAGATAGTCAGTAAAGGCAAATTAATCCTGAAAATAATTTCAACAGATCTGTGCTTAGATGAGACAATAGTTTAGAAAAGATTTATTTAGCCACACTGCTAACTAAAATTATGTATATTGTAGATATACTAAAACGTATTATTTCATTAGTGAACTAGAGGAAGCGTTTAGCAAATGCTGAAGGGCTTATGCTAGTTGGTTTCCGAACTACTAGATTTAGATAAAAGTAAGTTCAAAATCTTTCACTCTGATGATCGCCAACTCTATAGGCATAAAACGAAACCATGCTGCAACTGATAAACATTATTAAATCACCCATAAAGTTGGAAGAGCTAATTTTGCCAATAATTAAGTTCATAACTGTATGTGCGTACATAGATTTACTTTACGAAATTAGTTCCGAATTTAGGGATTCCTCTTATAACTACATAGAAACTAGAGTAAACCTTCCCGGGTTGCTGGAAGCTTTGTCTCGTAGAAAAAAAAGTTGAAGGAATTCACGTTTTGTTGGTTTTTAAATTAGTTGAGTGGTTCTTGAGTTATAAAGTGACAAATGGTGGAAATTTATTTTATATGCATATATATGTATGTACATAGATAAGAAAACATATACAAATGGCGATATTTTTGACTAATGAGGATATATGACGAAGCTTTAACTGTAACTGTTAAATTCCACATTTATTTTGAATGGGAGCTGCCTGATCCAAGAAGTTATTAAGACAAATTTTAGACCAAATTCAGAAACCGTGTTGTATGAAGGTTACCGTGTCCGCTTATCCTGTCCCGCCCACTTTTTAATGATGATTTGTAATAACTACGTAGTCATTTAGACTAAATTTAGAAACTTTCACTCTAACAGCTTTCATGACATAGAAAATTCAATCAAAAATCATAATGCATTTTACAACTGTGGTAGTAATTGAGGGTCTCTCACTCAGGCCACTTTGCACTTTATTTTGCATAGTGTTGCCAACTTTTTATGATCAAAACCATCATTCAAGACGTTATTATACAATAATTGGAAGATTTTAACCATTCGTTACAGGCACTCAATAGAAAGTTCTTAGGCTAGGGTTGTTTAGTTTTATGGAATTAAATGGCCTTTTATTGTATTTATTATTTTAATGATACAAAGCGAGTATTATTTAATTAGTAATTAATTCCTTATCAATTTTCTTATAGTGCCGTAATTCAAGCCATAAATATATTGAATACAAAAACAAAAAGAGAAATTTTTTAACGATTCCTAAAACAAAATTTATCATGAACGAATTTTTTCATTTAATTATGTATTGGCATAGTTTGGCTTATTCGACAGTCAAACTGCCTTTTCGTTTGCAAGTCTGTCTCAACATCATGACAATAATGAACTTTGACTTGTTTTGCCTCTGGTGCATGTGAAAGTCACGATATCTTGCCTTACGTTCTTTTTATTTCTACCCAGAAAAAAAAAAATATTTTATAATAAAAAAAAAACAAATTTTCACAAACTGAATAAATATGCAACAATATTGAAACTGATTTGTAATATTTTTTCCCAATCAAGTTCATAACCTTCTTTCACTCACCAATTTATTTTTCTCTATTGGAAGATAATTTTGATTTATAGTCCAATAGTGTAGCTGTGGAAAAGTAGAAGGTTTGCTTAAAACAACTAAAAAAATTATTTGAAAAGAAATAAAAGTTAACTTTAATGAAACTCAAATGTTCATTTATTTCGTTCTAAAATGTCATATTCATGGTAGGCATCGATTAATATTGTCATTTTATAAAAGATCATCTCTTAAAGAAAATCATTTAAAACGAAAAAGACAGGCAACATATTCTCATTAAATAAGGTTTAGAAAAATATATTAAAAAAAAATTAAATTGATTGGCAATTTCCTTTTTTTTAAATTGATTGGCAATTTCCTTTTTTTTAATGATTGATTGTTTGTTTAGATAGATATAATGCTACTGTTTGAAGTATTTAATTAATAAATAAAAAAGAAAAATTTAAAAATTCCAATTGTTTTTGTCATTTCTGAGTTTAAGATCAGCACAATAGGTGGTAAGTATACCTTTTTTCAGTTTAGTTAAGCATAATGACACAGACGTCTCAATATTATTAGTAAGTCGCAGGAAATTTTGTAATTTGTACGTCATATCAATCAAATATTTATTTTTTTCTTGCAAACGAAATAAAAAACTTTAAAAGTGTTGTACTTTTCACGTAGTTTTTTAAAATACAAAAAATAATAATATAATACGAGGGCGGAACAATAAGATATTTTCAGCCTCTTAACTGAGTGTGAGATTTAGACATACAGCAACTACGAATTCTCAGCTTTCTAACGCCTGAAAAACATTTTAACAAGAAGTAATATTAACACCCGAGTCATTTCACTTAAGTGAAAGGGCTCCAATTAGGGCGCTATTTTATCTCTTCTTTCTCTGATAAGAAAGTTGCTCTTTTAACTTCTTGGAAATCGAGGATGCTTTTCACAATACATGGTTCAGATCATTTGAACGAAAAGGAGCAGGGAAGTCAATTATAATTTGAATTATTTCATTCTTAGGGGTAGGATCATCGGCTCAAAAGGGTGCCCTTAACGTGAACTGATATCTTCATTGTTATGGTCGGTAGTAAACGATGGCTTACTATTTACTTTTCTCAGAGAGGTATCGGCGTAATTGGTTTTGCTAAAGATTAACGGTTAACGGTTCATCTGAAATATAAAAGTACTATGTTCGACCTAGTCCTCACTCTAAACGAGGTGTCAGATTGGTGCACGCTAGAACTGCTGTCAGTTATTCCTTCATTGCACCCTTTACAAAGAGACTGTATTTCTTTTCTGGGTACCACCACCAATATTTTAAAGGAGGTTAAATATCTGGGCCTCATTATGGGAACTCGCATATCAATGCTATCAACGCTAAGGCGATGGGTCTTTCGCCGAATGACCCTTTGGATATATACCGCCATTATCACTTATGCTGTAATAGCCAGAATGAGTCGGATAGTCTACCTACTCTATGTAGGATGGTTTGAAATTCATTTTTTGACTTTGAAAGAAGAATCAAGGTTGAAGTGCCGGACCGATGATTTGTATTGACTACCAAGTCAAATAGACCACGTTTACCGTTTACCGGCCATTCTAACCGTTTTTTATTTTTGTTGTAATGGAGGTGTCACATTCACTTATTCAACAAACAAAATGCGGAAACTTCCACTATTACGGTTCCAAAAATATACAAAAAGTACCATACTCACTTATACCTTTCCGCCCACTTTTAGACTGTTGATTTGTATTGACCACAAAATTATTTGGTACAAATTTGGAAACTCTTACTATTACCGTTTTAAAGATATGGACACATAAATAAAAATTTAATTGGGGGGTGTCAAAGCCCAGTTGAGCCAGAACCATCAGTGTTAGCAGACCTATCGAACACATGTATTGGTTTGTCTATGGACTAAGTGGTTCGCGAGTTATATCTAAAATGACGAATATAGGGCAACTTATTTGTATATATTAGGTATACAAGTTAATAATATCGATTTTGTTGCATGAAAAATGCATTTATTACAATAACAAAATGAATTGATACATTATTCAAAATATTGTCTTTATTACTTTTTCCCATCTTTCCGGCAGCATGTGGATTTCGTGCCAAAAGAACTGCTCCGGTTTTGAGGTAAAAAATGAATCAAATATATATTCCAGTGAGGCCGTTCTGCATCGATCGAAACAAATGGTAGTCAGAAGGGACAAGATCTGGGCTATAATGCGCGTGAGTCAAAACGCCCCCTCCACTGTTTTCCAAATAGTTTTTGACCGGTCTTGCAACGTATGGTCGAGCGTTATCATGATAGAAGATTATGGCCTTGTGTCTTATCGAATGTTCTTATTGCGTTGCGTTGATTGCTCTCTTCAAACGAATCAATTGTGATCGGTACAGGTTCCCTGTGATCGTCTGATGCGATTTTAACAGCTCATAACACAAAACACGCTTTTCATGCCACCAAATACAGAGCATTACTTTGGCGTCATGGATATTCGGCTTCGGGATTGATTTGGCTGGTTGGCCGAGCTTTACATATGATTTTTTGCGCTTGGGGTTATCCTTTTCATTTTCTTTATCACAAAATGATGCAAAAATGAGTTCTTTTTGTAGCGTTCAAGCATCATTTCCGACATGCAAAATCGGCTTTCGACGCCTCTCAGCTTCAATTCATATGGGACCTAATTTCCTTGCCTTTTAATGAATCCTAATGCTTTTAAACGTAGGGAAATGGCTTTCTGTGTGACTCCCAATGATAATGCAAGCTATTTTTGCGTTTGACAACAATCTTCATCAAGTAATGCTTTCAATTCCTCACCTATAACTTTTCGGCTGACCAGGCTTTTCTTTATCTTCTGTATCGAATTGACCACGTACACAAGTCTTTTGAGTTGGCGCATGTTGATCGTAAACTTCTACGTATAATCGATAACTTTCAACAGCTGTTTTCTTCAAATGAAAAGAGGTTATCGGACTTTCCTGCAAAACATCTTTTTTAGACACAAAATTCGACATTATTATAGCGATTGAAAAAAATGTGCGTTTACACTTTGGCGTCTATCGAATACTGAATTATAATGACAGATGTATACCCTCCAAAATACCATATTTGTTATTATTGATACAAACCATATGTGATAGTTATGCCATATGTTGTCCAAATCGACATTATTAACTTGTGTAGCCAATATATATATAGAAGATATACTTTAATACTTTAATTTTTAATAAAACTTTTACAATCGACCATATCTTTAATCAATTAAGTAATTCAATCACACTTACACAAAACTTGTCCAAATAAATTTTGTGTAACCAAATGCCATGTGATATGAGAAGAATTTAAAATGGACTAGAGATACGTTAAGATTAGTTTTTTATATCTTAGTAGACAAATGACACCTACAAGAGATTAAGTTTGGCTTTAATATTATAATGTACTTCGTCTGGAATACTGTAATTCATAGTTCTATTGTTTTTTTTTTAATTATATTATGATAATTACTTATTTATTCTTAAACAATAATTTTTTTAAATTCAAAATAAATAAAAACTAAAATCTATTCTGGCAAAAGGTGATTAAATTGAAACGAATTTAGTAAATAATCATTTGGTATTTATTTTCTTATTTTTATTTATTTTCTTTCAAAGTATTAAAGATTTTTTATGTGGGAAAGTACATTTAAGTAAATTTTGTTTAAGGTTAAATCAGGATTATTGTATCACTTCGTATGTGCTTTAATTGTAAGTATATATTAGGGAAATCGGACGGCTATTATTCGAGCGGTTTTAACCGGTTTTTTTATTTAGTCGAATACGGTTTTTTCAAAATCTTAATATAATAATATCGAAAAAGATATGCACACTTCAGCAACAATAAATTGTTTATTTTTTTTAACTTAAGGCCAACACACAGCGGATGACCACTACTTATGCAGTGCATTGTGCTGGTACAAAAAAAAAAATTGTGGGAAGGAGTGCAGAGGGAGTAGTGTTTATGTACGTTTGACTTGAACCAGTCCATATTGTAAGTGGCAGGAAAGATCGTTCCACAAACGAACGGTGCGGCTAAAAAAAGAATTTTCTCTATAATGCGTTGTGCGATTCATCGGACAATCAATTACAAAGGGATGTGCTATACGAAAAAAACGAGTACTGCGTGAAAATATATGATTATGCGGAAAAAATCCTTTATTTCGTTAGAACACATTCCGTTATAGTACCGCTAGAACAATGAAATACACGACACATTGCGACGATGTTCTAAGGAATCGTTAAAGTTGGCTACACTACTGTCATTAATTAGCATATTTGCCCTCTCGTGTACGCGGTCAAAAAGCCCCAAAATAGACTCTGAAGTACCGGAACATACATGAGAGTCCGATTGTATTCCATTTTGGGTCGGATATGGAAGGTCTGGTAAATATTGAGAAGGTCAAATGGAATAAAGTATTGTTTGCACCGTCTCAAAAAGCTGAGGCACTTGAGTGATTTTTTCGACATATTGAAAATGTGATCGTTCCAACGTACATCACAATGAACATTAAGAGCATCTGACTCTCAATATTTACATTACCCATAGTTACAGACGATACCACAGAACCACGTCTGTTAGTCAGAAGACAAAATTGGGTCTTATGCATATTAAAATCGACCCGATTCGCAACACCCCACACGGAGATTTTTGCCAAGTCGTTTGTGAGAGTATCATTCATATTTCGCCCTTTCGCCCCAATCTCCAAAAGGCTCGGCCTACGTTCAAAAGAATATGAATGACAAATATTTCTGTCGTCTGCGAAAGAATAGATAGGATTGGAAGTGGGAAGAAGAAAGTCGTTAAGAAATATTAGAAATAGAGTTGGAGAAAGAACAGACCCTTGCGGTACTCCTGAATTTATCCTGAACTCATCGGATGAGATCCTATCTATAACCATTCTTATAGAGTGATCTCTGAGAAAGCTCGATATAAATCGAGAAAAATGACTACCAACACCAAAGGCAGTAAGTTTCGATACTATCGCCTCATGCCAAACTCTATCAAACGGCTTGAAAATAGGAATGGATTTGTTCCACCTCTCGGAGAGTACCGCCAGCACGTCGCCAGTTGAGCGGCCCTTACGGAAGCCGCATGGACAATCGCTTAGCAAATTGTTGGATTCTAAATATTTCATAAGGTGATGATTCACCATACTCTCCATAAGCTTGAAAAGTGCCGAACAGACTGCAATTGGACGGTAGTTTTCAGGGTTGGAAGCCTCACCCTTTTTCGGGATTGGCGTTACATTAGCAAGATGGAAAAATACAGGCGTGATATTACGCACTGATAAGGATGAGCTAATGGACGAGCAAGCGTCGAAGAGCAGTACTTCAGGACCAATGCTGGTATGCCATCTGGCCCAGAAGATTTGGTAACGTTGAGATTTACAGGAACCGTTTTTACAGCATGGGCTCGAAAGTATATACTAGACATAATCACTGATACGCTTTCTAATGCGAGCAGTGGGTAGAGGCTCTCTGGCATGTCAGAATTACTTGCAAATAATTCAGATAAAGATTTATCTTTTTTACCGGGTTCGTGAATACTTGGTCATTCTTTGTAAGAACTGGAATCGAACCAGCGCTATCTTTTAACGAATGACCAGAAGTTTTACTTTCTCTAGGAAAAGTAAAAACTTTAGCACGAAGGGGCTAGTCATAAAGTGCTTTTTCACCCCTAAGTACTGCGACACTCGAAGATCTCGCCTGTTTGCGTAGCGAATCAGTAAGGTCGCATTTATTATTGCCCCAATTCCTGAATGCTTCCTCTCTAGATCTGACATCCAGTCTGCATGTCTGATTGAACCAAGATATATATCTTGATTTAACCGAAATCTGTTTTGATGGAATAAACATATCCATCCCCAGCCTTATTGTCACAACGACCATCTCTGCCATGGCATCAAAATTTGGAAACAAAGTTTCCAATTCAAATGCCTAAATAAATCATTGTGTTCAACCCAACGTGCTTTTTCATAGACAAAAACAGAGCGTCTCTTAGCTGTAGGTGAGACGTCATGAAAGGCGGTGAACGAAAAATGGGCAGAAATGGTACAACGATCTGAGTTACCGAGAGGTGCAAGAACCTCAACTTCATACTTTTCAGGGTGTGATGTAAGAAAAGGTCGAGAGTGTTATTTTGATGCCCATCAACACACGATATATGTGTAGGTTCATTCATTAGTTGCGCAAGGTGATTATGCGCGGCAAATAGCTCAACGTATTGGCCTTCAGGAGTTGTGCGGCCAGAATGGCGTAACCAAGACGAATTGTGAACACTGAAGTCACCAGCAACAACAATTTCACTGTTCGGGCAATTCGCAAGGATACACGAAATGAAGTCGGAAAGAGAGTCCAAGCCAGATATGGTAACCTCTCTTCCCGCGTTTGGACTTTTATACAGAAACCCGAAGTACAAAGGATAGAATTAAATAATAAATTTTCTCATCTTCGGTAAAAAAATATTGATTTTTATATACGAAGAATGATCAACTAGACGCATTGAAAGAGATCCACAAACTCCGTCTCGAAGCGTCAGATATATTAGCTAGTGAAGTTTTTTCCAGTGTAAATACACATATTCACTCACTGGTAATGTTATGAGGTGTAATCGCTGTTGAAAATTGTCAGATGGTCTACCCTAGGATTGAACCGACGACTTCTTTGTTGTTTTACTTTACATACCACAGTGACACTTACACTATTAAATATGTGGTACCTGAATTTACAAACAGTACTGTTCGAAACCTAAGCAACTTTTATTGTCTAGGCACCTAAGTTATAACTATAATAACAAACCTTTAATTCCCTTCTCTACCAAGTAATAAAACGACAAAAACAAAGTTAGCTCCTTGAGTAGCTGTTCGAAACTTAAGCAACTTTCAATATTTTTTGTTTGTTTTTTAAGGCCTTCACTCGCCGTTCTGGTATAGTTTTAGTGAGATTTGTTAGAATTATATTTAGTGTTGCTTGCCACTTTAATTTTAAGCTTTGCGTCAACCTCTGCTTATTTTTAAAGCGACGTGGCTCAGCTCTACGCTTCAAGAATTAAGAACAATTTTATTTAAAAAAAGAACCATTTAACCGGTTATTTGAATTTTTAGTAACCGAAAGCCTGTTTTTAAAAAAAGTCGGACAATAGATCTCCCTACTATCTATGTATGAGCTATTGTATGTTTGTATGAAATAATTCTTTGAGTTTAAATATTAAACAAAAGGATATTATTTAAATAAAGCCTTACACCTTGAGAACAAAACAAAACACAACAAAACAAACAAAAATATATCAGCAGGCTATTTAAAAAGAATTAAAGGAATTAAATATTAAGATTATTAAGGTAGCAAAAATGAAAGGTGTGAGTATATTTGTATAGTTGTAGTTGATATTTTCTTCAAATCCATGCAAATGTATGTATGCATACATACATACACATTAGAGAGTAAGAAAAGCCAATAGTAAATATTCTTATGACATAATTCCAAGTGATTATGGTTATCATAAATCATAATTATAATGCATAATCCAGTAATATGAATATTTTATTCGGAAATCCCTTTGAATATAAAAGATGAGGAAGAAAAAAACCTGCATCACACAATAATAACAATGATAATAACAGTAAAGAACATACACTCAAACCCACAATCATCTTACAGGACGAGATGGAGATGAGAAAGTAAAATTGTTTTTCACTTTGACACCAGCAACAAAAAAAAAGAAAGCTTATGAATGAAGGGAACAGTTTAAAAATACACAAGCACATGCTCGCAATCACACATGGGGTCTTTGATTACACCTTTACTTCATACAAAATGTCCAATATGGTTTGCTTTCATTTACAGTCGCCGGTAAAAGGAATGTGAACAAGATAAACATCTTATCAGTGTTGCCGCAGATTTGAATTTTTTATAACCAAATTTTAATTAAATAAGTAACCAATTTGCATAAAACATAACCAAAACTTCTAAACCTAAACAAATAAAACTCAAAGACTTTCTAATATAAGTAACTGTTTAGGCAGACCAAAGAAATTAAGAATGACAAAACTAGTGGAATTTGATAAGGCCGATGAGTTTGATATATATATAAGATATATATATATAAATTAAGATAAGATATATAAAGAGAATAGAGAAAAATAACAGGAGAATAAAAGTAGAATCAGAGACAACGGGTGTCGTCCCACCAGCCAGCTGACACTCGATATAAATACCTCCAGATCAAAGATCCTGGCATACGCAAGCTCACTACGGCCACTTAAAAAACCACGGCAAAGTCACTTGTACATGCGTTTTCGGAATGCTACACAAAAGTCAATGATATGTTCAACTGTCTCAAGCTCCCCCTTATTGCCAAACACACGGCGGAAATTGTGGGTGCCTGCTTCACATAATTTAATCCTTGCACTCAGAGCACAGCGCCCGGTAAGAAAACCTATACAAATTATAAAACAATGCGTTCTCATACCAAGAGCTCAAGCCGTCCTTGAGCGCCCAAGAAGCCCGGAAGCATTACAGTCTTCCCTACCTCTCTATGGTTCATAGGTCAACTAAGCCAACAAAGAAACACTGTAGGTGTCTTACAGTCATAACTTGACATAATTAAAATTAAAATAAAACTTTAAAAACATCGAATCGGAAGGGACTAAAACACCCCACGATGTGAAAATACAACACAGGGCTTTATGTTCACTTTCCTTTCTATTTTTCTTTATAAATAGAGTAAAGTATGTGTAAGATATCATATCGTACATTCGAAATGTTAATTTCCTTGTGCTAGGATCACATAAATCAGACTAAATTTAACGAACGGTATGGGTTATGTCAGTTTTAAGAGTCGCTATGGTTTTTTGCACAAATCGCTTATACAGAATGTCTAATATGAAAAGAGTTTCACATTTATGCATAAAGAAATCGGTAATCACTGACCTACAGTGCGCATCGTTGACAGCGATGGCATGGCGAACGTCATCCTCCAAAAAAAAAGTGATGTCGCCGTCAGCCTAATATCTACACCAAACAGTGGCTTTTCTTGAGTCTTATGTTGATTGGATATATCCCAATTTTAATCATTTTTTGTTGACATATTCCTTCATCCAAAAGTGGACCTTATCGCTAAAGTTGATTATTTGATGAAACTTAGGGAGGACATTACCCGAACAGATCCACTTTATTAAAAAATATATAACGATATGTCCATTCATAGTGTTTTGGAATAAGCAAATTTAATAAATAACAGACAATTCCGCGGATGTAACTACAACTTTATGGGCGCTATCAACTATCAATCTTCAGAAATAAAATTTTATTATGCGAAGTTTGATACTTAACAAGGACACCAGAAATACTTAATTTCATTTTTTTTCATATTACCACTCAATTTGGACTTAAGACATTTATCCATTTCATGAATTTTCATGAATTTTGGCATCGATTTGTTAGTGCAAATTTTGCTCATAACAACATTTGTTGCATATTTCAGTTTTAAGGAATTTTTTTCGACATTTTTAAAAGGCATTTTTAACCTTTTTAGCCGCTATTTGGATGTTTTGTGCTCCTAAATATTTTTACAGCATAAACAAAATTTTTCTTTTAAATTCTGCTCAAGCGATGGTTTTTTTTAAAATTATATGTCAATTGAAATTTATTGCACCATCTATATCTCCATTAAGTTTATTACCACTTACCATTATCTTAAAAAATTTTTGGGAGAATATACAAGCTATAAAGTGTGGCCAGAAACGTTTAACGTTAAATTAAACGACCATCAAAGGTTTGACGCAATTAATCCATTGTAGCATGAGATGTGTGGCAAGTTGCACCACCCTGTTGAAACCAAACAACGTTCACATCAATACCATGAAGAGCGGGCACAAAAAAATCAGTTATCATGCTGCGATAGGTGCCTCCATTAACCGCAATGGCTGTGCACTCATTTTCAAAGAAATATGGACCAGTGTTGCCTCCGCTCCAGAAACCGCACCAACCAAACAGAAACTCGTAATGGATGCATTGGCGTTTTTAAGACCACGATTGGGTTTTCTGAGCCCACAATACGACAACTTTGCTTATTAACATACCCACCAAGATGAAAATGAGCTTTTTCCGAAAAGATGATTGTTTTTTTATTTTTGTCTTTGTTTGGTAACAAAACTCTTTGTTTTGTGACGTAAGCCAATTCATTCCGTATAGTTGAGATAGAATGTATAATGAATTTTGTGACAAAATGGAATGACATATTGCCCGATTCGAAATAACCGCTGGTTCAAATTTTAACCTATAGATTACCCACCCCTTGCAATTGAAATTACTTCCGAATGATCCTGTTCTTACTACAACACTCGATTAGTTTCCGCTAATTTTAAATGTAACACCCACAATGAGTACGGTAGCACCAATACGTGGTAACACTCTTAATAACACAAATTAGGTATGGCATTACCAAGGTGGCCTTGGCACAAACCAATAGAATAAACGCCTACTAGAACTACTGTAGAAATTTAGTGTATCTTTCTTTAGGCATTCTTTATTTTAGATATTGTTACGTTTTAACTTCTTAAAACGTTACAGTACTTTTAAACTTCGTTAAAAAACTAAACGAAGCGAGTTTGTATTTCTACAGCCTTTATTTATCTTTACACGGTATCCAACTTATTTAACTTCCACTTAACATAATACACAAATTAATTAACACTTTCACTAACGCCGTAGCACGGTTTTACTCTTTGACTGTTAAATTATGACTGACTGACTAAGCATAAGTCCCCACCTTAGCCTACTATTCGGGTATTGGCAGCAACATTCCAATGAATACAGCATTGGCAGGGTAATCATAGCCTTGACATAAACCAATAGAATAACTTCCTTAATAAAGTTTATCGCTTTAAATGTTGGTGTATCTTTTTAGGTTAATTGTTTTTCTTAACAATAGTTTTAAGCTGCATAAACAATTTTTTAATTCAAATAATACACATTTTATACTACTAAATCCAATTTAATTAATTGGATCTTCGTCGTCTTTCTAAGCATATCAATTTATCGGTCTTTCTAAGGGGTGTTTTTATAGAGATATAGAAGTTTAAGTTGCAATAAAACAACGATGGATTATTCGATTGATATGAGTTTTATTTATCCGAAAGATAATCTTGTGGCATTACATTTTAAATATGATTTCTGGCATATGTCCGCCACGGCTGGCACGGATGTAGTCCAATCTGGAGTCCAATTTTCGATGACTTTTTCTAACATTTGTGGCCGTATATCGGCAATAACACGGCGAATGTTGTCTTTTAAGCGTTCGTGGCTTTACCGCATAGACCAATGACTTTGCATAGCCACACAGAAAGTAGTCTAGCGGCGTTAAATCACAAGATCTTGGAGGCCAATTCACAGGTCCAAAATGTGAAATTAGGCGGTCACCAAACGTGTCTTTCAATAAATTTATTGTGGCACGTGCTGTGTGACATGTTGCACCATCTTGTTGAAACTACATCTCCTGGACATCATGGTTATTCAATTCAGGAATGAAAAAGTTAGTAATCATTGCTCTATACCGATCACCATTGACTGTAACGTTCTAGCCACCATGTTTTTGAAAAAGTACGTACCAATGGTTCCACCAGCCCATAAAGCGCACCAAATAGTCAGTTTTTCTGGATGTGACGGTGTTTCCACATACACTTGAGGATTACCTTCACTCCAAATGCGGCAGTTTTATTTGTTGACGTAGCCATTCAACCAGAAATGCGCTAAACAAAATTCGTTTATGAAAATTGAAAAAATTGAAAACTGAAAAAAAAATTCACTTATGAAAAATAAAAATTACACTATTTGCAAGCGTTGTTCAGGCGTGAATCTATTCATGATGAATTGCCAAACCAAACTGAGAATAAATCACTTGACAGCTCTTAAATCGGTTGCCATCTTGAAAAGTAATGCCAATTTAAAGTTCTATACCTCTATAAAAAACACGCTTTAGTATTAAAACTATTTTATCATTTGCATTTTGAACGCTATATATGATACGTCCATACTGGTTTGAAATAAGCAAATTGAATAAATGATAGCCAAATGGACAGAAGTAGCTTTATTATGCGAAGTTTGATAATAATAATAATTATCTATTATTCTTTCGTTTCGGCTCTAAATGCTTTTCTAATTTTGGGTAAAGGGCTATTAATTTGCGGTTCCCTTAACTATAACTAAAGTTTTCTACAACAACAAATTAGAAATTTAATTGAACTAAACATTTTTTTACAAAAATTGTGTAATTGGCGAGCAATAACATTTGTTAGCTGTTCTTAATATTTTCACCACATGCTGTTTATAGCAGATATGTGTACAGCTTTACATATACGAGCACATAGCAACGATTGTGTCGTTTTTTTTTCAATTTTTCACTTTCAGTTTTTCTTTATTTTGCCCTTCTGGTCGGTTATATGAGAATTTTTACTAGAAATGGATACCAGCTAAATGGAGAAAATAAAAGAAAATGAAAATTGTTGTTATTGTTTGCTTTTTGTGACACCATAAATATAAATATTTTGTACGTATTCATTGTCAGTTGGTATTTTACTCTCTTTTAACAACTGACCGAGAACCCAATAGAAGCATAAAATGAATAGAAAAAGAAAAAAAAGTAAAACGATATCAAGTACCATGAGTACCAATATGTAGAAATATTTTACTACTGCATGGCTTTAGAGTTAGAAATGGAGTATGTTTTAGTTTTCGTTTTTTCATATTCTAAGGGCACATGTTTTGTATTTGATTTGCGATAAATGCTGACCTCATTGTCTTATGATGGTAAAAAAAGAATAATGAAAGAAAAATGCAAACTTGTTACAGCGCAATGGAAGGATACATAAAAATTCTTTAAAATAAAAATAGAAAGAGATATGGAAGTTTCCCTTTGAACTGTGTAAGGAGTTTTTCCTTACGCTTTACTATTCTTCCCATTATTTGAAGCGTTACAATTGAAAATTCAACTGCAACAAATTCAAGTCTTTTTTTACTCGTATTTGTTGCCCTAATTGCGCCAATTTAGCCAACCGAAAAGTATTAAGGCTAAACGGCAAATAAATTCTGCTTAAAAACAATAAAACATCATAATTTATGGTGCTTTAAGGTCTTAAAAAATAAGCTGAAGAAAAAGGATTAAATTGAAACAACAAATGAATAAAGAATAATGGAATAAAACACTTTTGTTTTTAGTGAAAAACATATTTAAAGACTTCATGACCCAAATATGTACTTATGTATGTAGTTGCAAAAAAATATAGTCATCAAAAGAAGAAGACACAAGGATTTCTTTTTCATGGCACAACCACATACGATGTAAACAAAGGCGTAATTGTTTTGCAGAAAATTCCTACTGGTATGACCAACCTTTGTGTGTCAAGACTATGCTATCGTAACCAGAGTTTTCTTCCATTAAGACTACACTTATATTTCTTGACTTAAGCTGAGTACAATAGTATCTTCATATTGGATTTGGGCTGCTGTGGTATGGTAGCCTACCAACCAGAAGGTCCTCGGTTCAATACCAGGCCAGACCATCTTAAAAAAAGTTTTTCGACAGCAGAATCACCTCATAATATTAGCTAGTAACTGGTTATGAGTATTACTTACTATTGAAAACTTCTCTAATGCATTTGCCGTTCGGAGCCGGCGTTAAACTGTAGGTCCCTTTCAAAGAGCTTAAAAATATAATCGGGTGTAGCTCATTGACTGAGAGAAGTTCAAATTTTCCTTTATGAAATGTTATCGGAATTGATATATATTCGATTTGGGCCACCATCAGCAACTTTAAATATAATGGGGTGACGGTTTTTGATTTTTTCATGTACATGCGGTTTTTGTCGGTCCATTGGTTCGAACGTTTTTAACATTAGAGTAAACTGTTTTGTAATAAAATAAAAAACTAAGTTATCCTATGTTAGTCATTTTATTATTCGAGAACTACTTAACCGATTTACAAACCAATACATGCTTTAAAAAGATGTATTTTCACTGATAGCTTTTGTTCAACTGGGCGGTGCCACGAGCACATAAAATTTTTATTTATATGTCTCTATCTATAAACGGTAGTAGTAAGAGCTTCTAAATTTGGCCCAAATAACTTTGTGGGCGGAATTGGATAAGTGGGAGTTGTACCTCCCAAACAAAGAAAATATTGTTTTTTGTATATCTTTGGAAATATGGGCTAAATTGAGTAAGTGGGTGTAATATATCCCATTCAAAGTAAATATTGATATTTATATATCTAGAGAACGGTAATAGAGAAAGTTTCTAAATTTGGTCCAAATTTATCATGCTGCGAAGTGGATCCGCTGTAATGGGGTTCCTAGCAATGACATATATATCTTTTCTGATAGCCTGGTGGCTATCAGATCAGATCTTTATGCTCTAGGCTGATAAGAGACTTCCGTCAAGGCAGGGACATCATGGAAAACTGTGCTGCTGATGAACTAGTGAGGGCAGGCACATTTCTTTGGCACATCAATTCGCACACAAGGGTAAGTGTACCTTTTACCTCCATTAATCTGTTTATTAGACAGAATTATTTGTTGGACGCTGATAGAGCTGGAAAGGAGAGGGATTCTGGCTTCATTGCTAGACTCACCTGGCTCAAGTAATTTTGCGCTTATTTGTGAACGACTTCTGTTGAGGCTGCGGGTCGGTTAAACACGAGAAGAACATGTTCGACTTAATCTGCCAGTGTTCGTATCTGGCTCGGCGGAGATTTCTCAAACTAAACTTTCTTTATGGCTTATCGGATCTATAGATCCTTGAAATTAGATGAATCGCCAGGTTTGTTCATGTCGAGCTGGTTTCTGGCAGAATTTAGGGAGTTGTTCTTCTGTGCGGTATATCTGGTTAATCATCACGACCGGCTAGTGCGCATTCTGGTGACTCACACAACGCTTCATGTGTTATCACAACGGGCCACTATGCGTGCTCAAATGTGCCTTGATTTAATAAAGCTGCCACTACCTCCCATCTTATTTTAACCAGTCATATAGTATTGACGGCTAAACACATTATTTATTGCGAGTAAACTTAATCAATTTGGATGTTGCTGATTCAACTAAATGATTACTTCATATTTTGCATCAAGAATAACAATAACGCACAACAAGCTTTGTGCAAGATGAATACCGCATTTGCTTATAATTCGTCAAAAACTCTTCAGAACGACGACGGCAGAAGTGAACGAATTACAGTACGAATTGCTCGGATATCCACCATATTCACCATATTTGGCTCCGAGCGAATACTATCTGTTTCCAAACCTTAAAAATTTGTTTGGGAAGCGGTTTTCATCTAATAACGAAATGATTGCTGTTGTGAAAAACTTCCGAAATTGTTCTTTAATGAAGAGACAGAGCTATTTGAAAAACGTTGGAACACAAGTATTGAAGTATTGTTAGTGAAAAAAAGCCTATATACGAGTATGTATATATACAGTATATAATTATTTAGAGAGTGTCTTTGGGTTGCTATTTATGAGATAATACATTAAGCAAATAGCCTATTTGGCTATTCTGACACATACGCATTCTTTTATCAAAATTTTCATACTCATCTTATACAGGGTGGGCAAATTTGAGGTTAGGAAGTAAACTGGCTTTCAAATGATGAAATGTCAGCAATTAGCTGTCAACCTTTGACACTTATTTAGTAAAAAATTAGGAAATTTTAACAATGGAATGTTATACTCTTGAACGAATAATTTTAATTGTGAAAATTTACTGTTTGCAAAATTGGACGAAAACAACGCATTTTTCAACAAAATTTTCTTTAATGATGATGCTCAGTTTTAATTAGGCGGTTATGTAAACAAATAAATTTGTCGCGTATTGGGTTCACAAGATCCATATACAGTCCCCGAAAAACCATTGCATCCAAAAAAATTGACCGTATGGTGTGGTTTGTGGCTAAGCTGCATCATCGCACGTACTTTCTGTGAATTCTCTGCACTACCAAAGCATGATAATCAATCTTTTGTAGCCACGATTGGCTAATATTGACATCGCTCACATTTGGTTTAAGAAAGACGACGCCACAAGCCACACAGCCAGCCAAACAATGCCGTTATTGCACGGGAAATATCTCTCGATTTGGAATGTTAATTGCCCGCCTCGTTCTTGTGATTTAACCCCACTGGATTATTTTCTCTAGACGATTTGAATGACCGGGCTCAAATAACCCAACCTCAAATTTGCCCACCCGTTGTATAAAAATTAATATGTGTTTGTATGTTGGTTTGCGCGTTATGGACAGCTAACAGACTGAACCGCCTTTTCTGAAGTTTTTACAGTATCTTTCTGTAAGTCTGGAAGGAACTAGAAACTATATAAATTTTAAAAGTTCCAACTGGGCAGTGCTACGCCCATATAAAGCTTATATTTATTTGTCTTAAATATGGTAACAGAAATATTTTCTACATTGGGCCCAAATAGACTCATAGTCGAGGCAAATCATCAGTCCAAAAGTGGGCGGAATTTGGCAAGTGGGCGAGGTACTTCACATACAAACTAAATCTTGATTTCTGTATATTTCGAAAACGGTTGAAGCAAAAGCGTCTGAATTGGGTCTAAATGAATTCGTAACTTTCATTCAAAACTATCGGGAAAAAAATGGGCGGAATTGGGCAGGCGGGCGTGGTATAAAGTAAATATTGATTTTAGTATATCTTGAGAACGGCAGTAGTAAAAGTTTCTAAATAAGGTTTATGCAACGTCACGAAACTTCATCAGTAACTGGTCAAAATTGTGTAAGTTGGTATGGCACCTGCCATCCATACTAATTATTGGATTTTGTATATTTGAAAAATGACGACTATTTAAGCTTCGTTGTCTACCCACATCAGCTAAAAAGCGGGAATTGCGAAAATCATACCGGATAAAGGTATACTATATAAAAATGAATGTGTCTTTGAATTAACAAATGATTAAATTGTTACAGGAAGAGGAAAAAGAGTAAATAGGTAAAGAAGAGTAAAAAATTTAACTAAAATAGCATTTAAGATAATAGTTAACAGAGAAACCAGATATATGTTTTTAAAAAAGTGTTTTAAGCGCATAAAATATGTAGTAAAACTCAGAATATATGATCTTAGAATTTTAAAATATGATCTAAAAACAAATATGTTTGGTTTTATTAATAGAAAAATAGGTTGTTTCAACAATTCAATATCTTTTGAATATATTTAAAGTGCGCAAGATAAAGAAATAACAATACAACAGAATAAAAATACAAAAATTGTACTTTGATTTCTAATGTAATATGAATGCAGAACTTGAAATTCTGGGTAAAATAGAGCAGAATATGTTTATATGAATATATTATATTTGTTATTGTAACAAACAACAAAGCATTGCCTTAAATTGATGGCCGCAAGCCAAGTTAACATGATTCGGGGGCAATCGAAGGTCTTTTAATATTTCGACTCAATTTGTAGCTTTCGAAGACACTTTCTTACATGTACAATAACGTTGTACTCTGTACTTTCACATAAATGATGAAGTCCATAAATATTGCATGTAACATGCGTTAGCTTGGGGTAGAACATCTTTATGGCTTTTGGCGGCTTTTACCTTATACGTCGCAGCAACCGTTACAAATAGCAAAATAAAGTTTTTATTTTAATTTACGTCCAATATCTTTTAATAATCGTTCAAAAGTTGTGTCGTCTAAACATTTCTAGTAAATATTTGTGACATGCAAAGATATTTTGAATGTTTGAAGATTCGTGACCGTATTTTATAACTTCTGTGTTCATCCACAAATTGTTTAAGATCCCGGTAAGTGGTAATAAACTTAATTGAGATATAGATGGCGCAATAAATTTTAATTGACAGATAATTCAGAATTTAAAGCGATATTTTTATTTTCTCTCTAAAACCATTTTAGAGCACAAAAAATCCGAATATGCAAATTTAAAATGCACTTTCAGTTCGAAAAAATGTCAAAAATAGGCTTTTAAAACTGAAATATGCCAAAAAATACTGTTATATGCAAAAATATGCACTAAAAAACGTCTTCATTGGCCGCATATTAAAAAACATGCAATTGCATATTTCTGGTTTCCCTGATGGGAAGAAGATGGGACTAGCGAAACACACCGTTTCAGCTAGTTTTGTATAAGTGTGACTGAATTATTTTGATTCGACGTTTCATTTTCATCTAAAATGCACCGGTTATTATCCATTTGTTGACTACGATTGACCGAAATAACCGTGAAATATTTAAAGCATTGCATTAATATCATTATATATCGGTAGAAAGAATCAGGCTACCATGTTGCTACACCATGACTCATTAAACGAATTTTATTTAATTATTTTATTGTTCAAAATTATGTCAATGATCCTTGAAATTGAGACCAGGGCCCTTTTCCACAAAACTACTTATCTAGTTTTCACATATAAATTTTTTCGTCATTTTTTTTTCGTCAGAACTATAAAATTTGATAAGTGATAAGTTAAAACTGATAAATCTTTTTGCAAAGTTTTTGCAATTTCTATTCCATGTACGTTCTCTTATGCAAAGTGCAAAGTTAATATTGAACAGCGTAATTTGCAAAGACTTTGCAAATAATTATGCTGTTGCATTCCACAAAAGCTGTATATACTATTTTTGCAAATCATAATTTGATACGTTTGTCAACAATTTGCAAGGTAAACGATCGCTTTACAAATTCATATTGTTATAACTAGTGAAGCTGTCAAAATGAAGACGCGGTTATAACAGAAAATTATGGAGACCGAAATAATTTTTCGGGACTACAAAACTTTAATTTCATTTTAAATAAAATTAGAGGCAAATTAGAGCAAATGCACTGCTCAGTCATGCTTTGTCGACCGAAAATCAACTGCTACTGTGCTTTCATTGGCTCAGAAATGGTTGCCAGTACCGAGGAGTGACATACCATGGAGTTATCGACGTTATAATAGACGTTTTATTTCAAAACACAAAAAGTATTGCTGAATTTGCGGATCCTTGGGAGATCGGACGGTTATTATTCGACCGGTTTTTTGGTTTTGTCAAATACGGTTTTTTCAAAGTCTGCAATTTTCGAATACCGAATACACTGGTTGATTTAACACGAATAACCGATTAATTTCAATAAGTAAAATTTTTATACGTTTGTATACTTTTTTATTGAAAATATGCTCATCGTTTAACTATTTGTATAAATTCAGTTATTATTTTTGTATATATGACAACTTTGAATTTCTCACAAAGAACGTGAAACCAAGGTAGATCGAAAAAGATATACACTCTTGAGCAAAAATAACCTTCTCTCATCTTCTGTAAATAAATATTGATTTTTATATACAGAGAATGATCCACTAGATTCATTGAAGGCCCACAAACCCGCAAACGCCGGTTCCGAACGGTAGATATATTAGTTGCTGAAGTTTTTCACAACGTAAATATACGTAACCAGTCGCTAGTAGTGGTGTGAGGTGATATCGCTGTTGAAAATTGTCAGGTGGAGTGGCCTGGGATTATACCGACGACTTCTTGGTTGAAAGGTAGGTTCTTACCTAACATAGCTCAGTGAAACATACACTATTAAATACGTGGCGCATACGTTTTTGTTATCTTAGGAACCTAAATTATAACTATAATAACAAAACTTTAATTTCATTCTCTACCAAGTAATACAACAAAAACGAAATTAGCTCCTTGAGTAGCTGTTCGAAACTTAAGAATTTTTCGGTACTTTGTGTAATAAACTTTGTTTTTTATGGCCTCCGCACACCGTTTTGGCATAGTTTTTTTGAGATGTGTTAGAATTATTGTTGGTATTGATTGCCACTTTAATTTTAAGATCTTCGTCAGCTTCTGCTTATTTTTAGAACGACGTGTTTCAGCTCTGCGCTTCAAGAATTAGGAACAATTTTACTTATATTCAAGAACCGATTAACCGGTTATTTGAATTATTATTGACCGAAAACTGGTTTGAGGCTTGAAAAAAATATTGTGGAACAGAGACAGTTATCAGTTATCAGCCAAAAAAATACAATTTGATAAGTGCAAAGCGAAAAGTTAATAAGTTGTTTTGTGGAATAGGGCGCAGTACTTATAAAGTATATCGATGGAGAAAAACTATTCATATCCATGATTTTAAAATTATCGTTTTAACTAAGATCGTTTTAGTTCAGAAAATTAAAGCCAAAGCTACAGGCTTGTTGTTCTCACCCTTTCTATGAATTAACCAAAAGAGAAAACAGTAATTCATCGTTGGAACTGTTGTAATTCATTAAAGAACTCTTTTTGTTAGGTACAAGGTCACGCTTCCCGAATTGCACTGTTCTAATTCTGACAAAATCAGGGTAGATACAGAATAAGTATTCAATAAATTACGAGTGGGTGTTGGAAAAATCATCGAGCCATAACCGCCAAAAAGACGTAAGCGCCATGATTATCGGTTTTCGTTTTTTGATAAAAATCGATAGTATTCGATGTTCCCACCAGCATGCAAAATTTTGTGGCTCTAAGATGTACCTTTGTGATTTTACAGCAAAAACAAAAGAGTCTTATGTACTACTCTAGAACAATAAATATTGAAAAAAAAACCTTTTCCTGAAAAATTTGTTTTATGTCGCTTACGTCTTTTTGGCGGTTATGGCTCGTTATATTCATACACAAACTTTACCACTTTCAAGTTTCGATGGGTACAATAAGTATATAAGAAGAGGACCCTCTCATACAATATCCTTACACGCTTACAAATTAAAGGTTGCACATTGTGGAATTTGGCGTGAAACAATAATAATTTAATTGAGTTACGCACCCCTTATTTAACTTCATTATAATGCGACAACGAACATAAAACCAAATCTAATCAAAAATCATTTTAGACGCCTTTTTTTGCTCCTTAAGTCATCTATAAAAGCAAAATTTGCACTTTTCAACATACGAATAGAAGATACATACATACTTAGATACACACCCTCTTACACATCTATTTAAAGATAATTTATTTATTTAATTTCTTTCTTCTTCAGACTACTGATAAATTGCTTAAAATTAATTTCACTTTAAAAAAAGAGAACAAAAAAAATAAATAAAATTTTTTTAAGCATTTTTTTAACACTGTTGAAAGGATAAGGAATAAAGGATATATGGTACACACATACATACGTATTGGGTATTTACATATGTATGTGCATATGATGTGTGTGTGCGTATTTTTGTGCGTATAACAAAAATCCCTTTAATCCCGCATATTTATTTGATTTCTCTCCTATTGTTTTGTTTTTTCTTTTGTATTATTGCGTATATTTGTTCGTCTGCCTTTCTGTCTCCCCATAGAGAATAAAAGTTTTTTTCTGTATGTTTGTCTGTATGTCGGTTTCCGTATGACAATGACATCCATAATAAAAAGAGTTTGATTCTATTTTGCAAAAGGATTGTTTTTTATTTAATATTCTTTTATATTCAAGAATTTTTACAAATTCAAACACATACATACATACATACAAACATACGAATGAATACATATTTACATTGTGTATGGATATATGTGTGTGCTTGTTGTCTGCAATTTTATGTCAACGGAATTTGATTTTATTTAAAAGTTAAACAATGGTACGGGGAGTGTGAGTGAGTGAGTGGGTTGTTTAAATGTTTATGCAGATTCTTGCCTTTTGTTTGTACGAAAAATTAACATTTTCTCTGTTCCTTTTGAAATTGAATTTTAATTTGAATTTATTTGCGGAAGTTTTGTTTATCTTATATTGTATTAATTTTCTTCTTCTTCATATATGTATACATATCTACAAAATTAAACAAAATATTTCCTTAAGACATGTACTTTAAATCAAATTCTATATACATATGTAACTTTAATTCACGTTACGCCTTTATGCCTTTAGTCCAATATATCCAAGATGTTCCGAAAGGTACTATTTTAAAGGGTCCGCCAAATATTTTATTTTTTTTATTTTTGAAAATGCTATAAAAAAACCACTGAATATTTTCTCAAATTTTTTTTTAATTAAAAGTACAATCCTTCCGGTTATTAATGGAAAATAATTTCATTCAAATGGCTGCCTCGGCTGGCCACGCAGTAGGCTACACGATCGGTCCAATTTTTAAGCACATTATCGATTGTGTGCAGCTGTATTTCACCAATGGCTTCACGAATATTGTCCTTTAAAGCGTCAATTGTCTCTGGCTTGTTGGCGTAACACGTATCTTTGACGGCACCCCACAAATAATAGTTCAACGGTGTCAAATCGCAGTTCCGAGGTTGCCAAACGACATCAGCTCTGCGGCTGATAATGCGATCTTCAAAAACAGGCCGCAAAACGTCGAGTGTTGCTTCAGCTGTGTGGCATGTAGCGCCGTCCTGTTGAAACCAACTAATATCCTCCTCTTGAATTTTTGTGAACAAAAATTCGTTCAACATGGTCCGATAACGATCGCTATTGATTGTACCGGCCACTCCTTGCTCATTTTCGAAGAAAAATTGCCCAATTATGCCTCTGGACCAAAATCCACACCAAACAGTAACTAGTCTTGGGTGTATTGGCTTTTCAATGTATGTGTGCGGGTTTTCTGTGCCCCAAATGCGACAATTTTGCTTGTTTACATACCCGCCGAGATCAAAATGAGCTTCATTTGAAAAAAAGAACGTTAGATGGCGGACTCTTTATATAAACGTTTTAAAACGTTTGAGTTCGTTTAAATTGCGTTAAAATAAAATAAACGCCGCTTTATTTTGTTGCTTTACAGTTTTGATTTATGCCACTATACCTTTTATACTGTTTATCTTAATAAAACACAACATTCGTTTACACAACACTTTTATTTCTCCTTTAACACAGTTTGATTTATTGACAGCCAAATGATAACTATCTAATTTGTAGGTAAAGCAACGCCTTTATAGAGCTAATTTGGAAGGTTCCGGAAATATTGACCATCTTCTATTTTCATATCCATTGATCCAAATGTAACGTAAAGATGATCGATTTGGCAGCCAAATTGACAGGCTGACATAGAATTTACCAAAATCCCCCATTACAGCTTTAAAGCGCTGATAAAACAATATGTAGTTATATGACATCGTGTCAATGCCGTATCTGGCAGCACTGCCAAATCGACCATTTGAATTAATGGATATAAAAATAGAAAATATGAAAGAATTCCGGAAACTTCCAAACTGTAGGCAATTAGATATACAAAGAGGCTGTTTTACCTATACGTCAGTTAGCTATCGTTTAAGCGTAAATAAAAGTGTTGTATAAACGAATATTAAGCTGTTGTATTGAGATAAACTGTATAAAAGTTATAATGTAGTAAAAAGTAAAAAGCTGAAAACAACAAAAACAAGTGGAGTTTATTTTATTTTACCCCAATTTAAACGAACTAAAACGTTTTAAAAAGGTTAAAACATAACAATATTTACTTTTTGTATTTGTGTAATAAATTAGTGTTATAATACCATTTTAATACATAATTAAAGTACTGATAAGAATTTCATATACTATGCTCAGAAATTTATGTTTATTCACAATATGATGACAAAACATATTTAACTGTGATCCTTGCAGGTGTAAAAATATTAGTCAATAATGTTACTCTGAATCAGCAATGCGGCCTAAACATCAACATTAGCAAAACGAAATAGATGATTGTTTGCTAAGAAATACAGACTACAATACCCATCTAATAATACCTACACACAATGCTTTGCGCCATAGACAAAAATCAAAAAATCATTCATCACACATTTGACAAAATATGTCTCTGGCTTGTTGGCGTAACACTTATCTTTGACGGCACCTCACAAATAATAGTCCAACGGTGTCAGTTCGCAGCTCCGAGGTGGCCAAATGACATCAGCTCTGCGGCTGATAATGCGATCTTCAAAAACACGGCGCAAATCATCGAGTGTAGCTTCGGCTGTGTGGCACGTAGCGCCGTCCTGAAACCAAATGTTGCTAATATCCCCCTCCTAAAGATGATCGATTTGGCAGCCAAATTGACAGGCTGACATAGAATATACCAAAATCCCCCATTACAGCTTTAAAGCGCTGATAAAACAATAATTGAAATCGACCATTTGAATTAACGGATATAAAAATAGAAAATATGAAAGAATTCCGGAAACTTCCAAACTGTAGGCAATTAGGTGTATAAAGAGGCCGCTCTACATATACGTCAGTTAGTTATCGTTTTACTACAGTTAGAGATGTGTTTAAGCGGATATAAAAGTGTTGTATAAACGAATATTAAGCTGTTGTATTAAGATATAAACTGTATCAAAGTTTTAATGTGGTAAATAAATAAAAAGCTGAAAACAACAAAAACAAGTGGAGTTTATTTTATTTTATTGCAATTTAAACGAACTAAAACGTTTTAAAAATATTAAAACCTAACAATATTTATTTTGTGTATTTGTGTAATAAATTAGCGTTATTATACCATTTTAATACATAATTAAAGTGCTGATAAGAATTTCATATACCATGCTCAGAAATTCATCTTTATTCACAATCTGATGATAAAATATTTTTAACTGTCATCCTTGCAGGTGTACAAATATTAGTCAATAATGTTACATTGAATCGGCAATGCGGCCTTTAGCAATGCCTAGAGCAGTACCTATTTCACGCACTTTCACTCGTCGATCGTCTAATACCATATAATGCACTTTAGCTACGATTTCTGGCGTTGTTGCAGTGTTCAATGCTTATACGACCAAGTTTAAATTTAACAATCCAATTTTTTATTGTTGCAGAAGAAGTTGCACTTTCGTCTAATAAACCTTAATCACATCACGAATTTCTGATTTTTTTAACATAAAAAATCACTGAAGCGTCTTTTTTGAACACCTGTTAATATGTTATACGAATGAGTTGGCAAATCTAAATGAAATTTATCATGTGTTCATATGACGGATGGAAGTTTCCATAATACAAAGACTTTTGCTGTTTATACTGCCATTAATCAACATTAGCAAAACGAAATACATGATTGTTTGCTAAGAAACACCGACTACAATACCCATCTAATAATACCGACACACAATGCTTTGCGCCATAGACAAAAATCAAAAAATCATTCATCACACATTTGACAAAATATGTCTCTGGCTTGTTGGCGTAACACTTATCTTTGACGGCACCGCACAAATGATAGTCCAATGGTGTCAAATCGCAGCTCCGAGGTGGCCAAATGACATCAGCTCTGCTTCGGCTGTGTGGCACGTAGCGCCGTCCTGTTGAAACCAAATGTTGCTAATATCCTCCTCTTCAATTTTTGTGAACAAAATTTCGTTCAATATGGCCCGATAACGATCGCCATTGACTATAACGGCCACTCCTTGCTCATTTTCGAAGAAAAATGGCCCAATTATGCCTCTGGACCAAAATCCGCACCAAACAGTGACTCGTCTTGGGTGTATCGGCTTTTCAATGTATGCGTGCGGGTTTTATGTACCCCAAATGCGACAATTTTGCTTGTTTACATACCCGCCAAGATCAAAATGAGCTTCATCTGACAAGATGATTTTTTTGGCATAATCGGCATCTTCTGTAAGTCGATCGCAGGCGCACTTAGCGAAGCGTATACACAACCATATCCGTTCAGCTCTAGTTGAAAAAAAAAAGTTAGATGGCGGATCCATTATAAGGTGGGAGGCCAACTGCGGCAGCCATATGAACGAAATAATATGTAATTTCTAACCGGAAAAATGGTACATCTCAACAAAAAAATAAATGGCATACCCGATACATTCGAAGAGTTATTGGCAAATACGGCTGCGAAAAGTTTATGCAATTTGGTGTTCCCGATTGCGTCTTGTAGGCGCCGTAAAATTTTCAATTCAAGCATGTCCATTTCATTAATATACAAAATATATTTATTTGTTTTACTGTGTTTATGAAACATCCGTTACAGGCTGGTAAAATGATTTATTCTGAGCTCTACTGTCAAATTAATATTAATTAAATTAAAGTATGCCATTCAATTAAAGCGGCTAGAATTGATCAACAGAAAAGCTGTTGATATTGATATTGATATTGTATTAGATTTTTGCTTAGAAAGCTCAGAAGTTCTGTACTGATTGAGAATTTGCTTAACACCAAAAATGGAAAAAGGTTATCGATTAAAAGGACATGTTTGAAACACAAAAAAGAGGATTTAATTTTTGGTCGACTTTGTAAGCAAACTCTTGCGAACACCAACATTTGGATCTTGTCTCAGACATAGTAGAAGCCATTGTGAACTTTTTTAAACTTTATTTTGAGGGTTTTTGTGAAAAAAGCTTTGTAGAGTTAACGTAAAATTCTGCCGTCTTTGATTGAATCTACTCGTATAGTTTCCTTCTTTGTCAATAAAAAATATATTTGCTATTGTTGCCAAGTAATACAGAAGAATTACTTATTTAAATAAGAATACAGTTACAAATTTTATCATAGCTCTTAGAAACAGGTAACTAGGATGCTCATCATGATGCAAAGAACTTTTGGTGGGAATCGAACCCACAACCTACGAGCTGATAGACTAGCACTCTACGTACTAGGATGTCTGGGCACCCAATAAGGGTTGGCAACCCACTGGAAAACCCAATTAAGTCCAGATGGCGTTCCTTATTACTTTAGTCTAACAACACAACTACATTTAAATTCGTAGAAGAGATACATTTGCATTTCGAACTTCTTTTTCATTAACTTGCAGTAAAGCTAGGCTGAGGTTTGCTTTAGAAATATAACTGTATTTATGAGTTGCTTTGTCTGTATTAAATCTAAAATGTTAAGCTTTTGTTTTTCTAAGCAAACAAAAAAAATGTTTAATTTTAACTGTATTTTAGCTTATTAGGCTTTTTTTATATACTTACATACTTACTGATTTATTTAGAATGAATTATGAGAGGCAGCTATCCTTTGACAATAATGTTGACGGTTATAAGACTGACGATGATGATGATAAATCCTGCATTTCACTTTAATGTTGATGCACAATTTAAAATCAGGAAGCAAACTTCAACTTAAATATCTAGTCATACATTTGCACTTTTGGTAGGAGAACACCCCATACACTCACCCTAGTAGACCGATTACACATCCAAAAGTACTTATTTTTTCTGTTAGAGAATAATGATGATGAGTCGGTGATACTCGCTGTGCTGCAAATCTTTTTTGGTTCCTCACACAAAAACAAAAAATTACGACAACCAAAATGTAAACGGGTAGGTAAAGATAGCTAAAGAGAAGATGGTTAGCAAACGGGGAATGTAAATTAAAAAATCGTGTTCCTTGTCGAAGAACAAAAAAGGAAAAAATGTGACAAAAAGATACCGACACTTTTAAATGCTTTGACATGCAAAACCCATTCCTTTGTCAGTTGACGAAGTGCTCACAGTCATCAAAATGTCATCGTTCCAATTGAAAGAATTGATGTCGCAAAGAAATTTTACTGCAATGAAAAAAAAAATATTTCACAAACACTTACAAATCATGTAATATTTTATTCCTTTTTACTCCCTTAAAAATTGAAAAAAAACTAATTTTAACTGAATGCGTAGACAGAAAAGTCAAAGACTGCTTTCGCTAAAACAAAAGATTGTTTAAAGAGAAATCGAAGCAGGATGCCACTTGTAAACATAAGCTCGGGACTTGCTCTGCTTTTATAAATAGTTGCGTGACCCGAAAATTTTTCGTTTAGCATTAAATACAAACAGCATAATTCAAAAAGGCACCGTCACGATCACATTAACAATCAGATTAACGTCTGATTTAAAGACAAAATTGAAGAAATGTGCATTTGGCGTGTTCAAAAGCAACCGTTTTTTTAAAAAGACCATCACTTAAACCAAGGCTAAGCTTAACAATAATTATTCCCATAACAATCCATGAATTAACACGGGGACTTTTGTCAGTCAATGAGCTGCACCTGATTTTATTTTTAGACTCATTACAAAGGACCTACAGTGTAACGCCGTCTCTGAACAGCAAATGCATTTAGAGAAGTTTTCAATAGTAGTAATACTCATAACCAATTACTAGCTAACGTTAAGAGGTGATACTGCTGTTGAAAAAGATTTTTCTTTTTCAGATGGTCTGGCCTGATATTGAACCGTGGATCGTCTTACCTACCATACCACAGAGGAACTAAGCTGATTAAATTGACTGTAACGGCCACTCCTTGCTCGTTTTCGAAGAAAAAGGGCCCAATTATGCTTTTGGACCAAAATCCGCACCAAACAGTGACTCGTTTTGGGTGTATCGGCTTTTCAATGTATGCGTGCGGGTTTTCTGTGCCCCAAATGCGACAATTTTGCTTGTTTACATACCCGACAAGATCAAAATGAGCTTCATCTGAAAAGATATTTTTTTTTTGGCAAAATCGGCACCTTCTGTAAGTCGATCGCAGGCCCAGATTCCCAGCGTTGTTCAAGCGTATACACAACCATATTCCTTCAGCGGAAGGATATAACTAATTATCTGTCAAATCAGACATGAGCTAATTGTTACCATTCACGAAATAAGCACTAATTGAAAAAATAAAACGTTAGATGGCGGACCCTTTATTACATTACATTTACTGACAATTTGCAATTGAACATATTCGAACACCCGATTTATGGTGTTAAGCTCCTAATAAAAAATTGAAAAATATTGTGGTTTTAACCTTTTTAAGACGTTTGAGTTCTTTTTAGTTGCGTCAAACTAAAATAAATACCACGTTGTTGTTGTTTTACAGTTTTTATTTCCTCTCTTTTACAGTATACGATTATAGTTATACAGTCTCCAACTTATTTATCTTACACTTAATATTTGTTGATACAACACTTTTATTTGCGTGTAAAAACGACTATATCGAAGTTGGCAAAGTAGCCTCCTTATATACTTAACTGCCTACAATTTGGAAAGTTCCGGAAATGTCTCAAACACTCTCAAATCCTCTATTTTATATCCGTGAATTTTACCATGTAAGATTGTGTTAGCAATCGCATCATATGTTCATTTATCCCTGATATATATAATTAACAAAAAATTTATATTGAGGAAAAATGATCAATAAAATGAAAAAAAACCTTAAAATTCATTAAATAACATGGAATAATAATTAATACAATAAAGAAGATAAAAATTCTATAATTTGCAATAGTAATTAAATCGAATACTTAGCCGGAAAGTTACCGTACGGTTAAAAAGCGTAAATACTTCTTTATATTTCCTTTTATATCCATATTTCTTAAAAAATTATTTTATAATATATTTTAATATAAATTTAATTTAACTTAATCTATCAATCTTAGATTAATAAAAGTCGGAAAAAATGTCATATGTGCTCTAAAACAGCGTCGTAAGTATGTAATTCATATGAATGTTTCAAACACCTTTTTTATTTTCTGGGCTAAAAAAATTGTATTTTTATTAACAATTTCTAACATAAAATAAAGTGCGAAAAGTTTAAAAAGTATTTTAGCGTACTTTTTAGATGTTATGCAGAAACTAGTAAAACAAAAAAATGTACGTACTGCTGAAATAGGTACATTTAGCTACCATATAAGCACTATGAGCTACAAAATCAAGTGTACATTCTTACGGCCATATGCAAAAAAAAAAACTTAACAAAGCTTGTTAAGCCTTTATTAGGCAAAACTCCTTAATATTGTATGTAAAAACGATTATTAGCTCAATGTTCCTCTGTTAAACCTACGTTAACTTTAAAACCTTTTAAGTAGGAAGCTACCTACTTTCAGAGTAGTGACATTTGTGTTATGAATATTTCCCTTTCCCAATAGATAGAGTCATCTTTTAGTGTGGTGGTGATCCAAGCCAGACTGCTAAAATTGTCAAAGAATGGCTGTTGCAACAGAAATTTTAGGTAAATTAGTGATCACCGTAAATTCCTAATTCCAATTCAATGGAAAATTTTTTACCTGAAAAAATATATTTTTGACTTCGAAGAACATGTTGAAGATATGGCAACTAATATAATATGAATGGCTTTTACGTTTTGGACTAATATTGTGGAGAGTACGTCTAAATTCTTTAAAAACGTTACAAAATATTAGTTCCTCTTTAAGAGAAAAGTGCAAAACTAAGTGCATGCGGATTCTTTTATATCAAACCTTTTTCCTATTTCAGTATTTGAATATCATACCTTTTGCTAAAGTTTTTTGAAAGGACTTAACAATGAATAAATATATGAAGTTTTGTTTTCAACTTCTATTCAACCTCAAACTTTTCTATTCAACTTCAAAATATCACTTGTTTTTGCATCCCATTATGTATGTATGTATGTATGTATATAAATTTTTACACCCATTTTATAATCTTTGCCATTATTTCAAAACTTTTTCTTTTAAAATTAATTATTTTGTTATAAATTTTTTCATTTAAGCATTTAAATATTTTTGCTATAGTGAGGTTCATAAAATCAAATCATATATAAAACCAGCACCTAAGGGGTGTGCCCTACTCATGCAATGCATTGTGCTGGTACTAGGAAAATAGATTATTGGAAGGAGAACAAAGGGAGTAGTGTTTATGGACGTTAGATTTAAATTTACTCATGTCGTAGGTGGCAGGAAATACTTCCGCTGGAAGATTATTCCACAACCGAACAGTTGTATTTCATTTTGGGTGAGATATAGGTTTTGTAAATATTAAGGAGATCATATGGAGTGAAGTATTTCTTGCACCGTCTCAAAAAACTAAGGCACTTAAATGCTTCTTTCGACACTTGAAATATGTGATCATTCCAACGAACGTCACAGTGAATTCTCATGCCCAGAACATCAAGAGCATCTGATTCCTCAATATCCACATTACCCATTGACACAGATGACAGCACACCACCACGTCTGTATGTTAAAAAACAACATTGAGTCTTACGTACATTAAAATCGACCCTGTTCGCACGTCCCCACTCGGAGACTTTCACCAGGTCACTTGTGAGTGTGACGTTCATATTCATCCTTCTTGCCTCAGCCTCCAAAAGGCTTGACCTACGATCAAAAGAATATGAGTGACAAATGTTGCTGTCATTCGCAAAAGAGGAGATAGGATTAGAAGTGAGAAGAAGAAAGTCGTTAAGAAATATTCGAAAAAGAGAAAGAACAGAGTTTACGCTGAACTCGTCGGATGAGACCCCATCTATAACCACTCTTATAGAGCGATATAAATCGCGAGAGGTGAATACCGACACCAAAAGCATTAAGTTTCGAAATGAGAGCCTCGTGCCAAACTCTATCAAACGCCTTTGAGATATCCAGAGCCACAAGCTTAACTCCCGCCAAAACCACGAATGGACTTGTTCCACTTCTCCGAGAGCGACGCCAGCAGGTCACCAGTAGAACGGCCAGTGGGACTCCAGATATCCCACAAGGTGGTGATTAATCATACTCTCCATAACCTTGGTGAGTGCGGAACAAACTGCTATTGGACGATAGTTCTCAGGGTTACTAGCCTTGCCCTTTTTGGGGTTTGGCGTTACATTAGCAACCTTCTAGCAAGATGGAAAAATACCGGCGCGATATGATGCACTGAAAAGATGAGCTAATGAAAGCGCAAGCGTCGAAGAGCACTGCTTCATGACCAGTGCTGGTATGCCATCCGGCCCAGAAGACTTGTTAACGTTGAGATTTGCAAGAACCCTTTTTACAGCACGAGCTCGAAAGAATATACTAGGCATAGTTACTGATACTCTTTCTAGTTCGGGCAGTGGTTGAACGCTCTCCGGCAAGTGAGAATAACTTGCAAACATTTCGGCCAAAAGGTTTGCCTTTTCAACCGGGTTCGTGAATGTGTGGTCATTCTTTATAAGAGCAGGAACCCAACTAGCGTTGTTCCTTAGCCTTTTAACGAATGACCAAAGTTTTTAATTCCCCGCGAAAAAGTAAGAACTTTAACATGAAGGCGCTGCTCGTATAAAGCCTTTTCGCGTCTAAGTACTGCGGCACATGAAGATCACGCCTGTTTGCGAATCAAATCAGTATGGGCACATTTGTTATTGCGCCAATTCTTGAACGCTACCTCTCTGGATTTGATCAGATTAAACCAAGATTTGTTTCTAGGTTTAATCGAAAGCTTTTTAGATAGGGTGAAAATATCCATCCCTAGCCTTATTATATTCACTACCATTTCTGCCATGGCATCGACGTTTGAGTCAAGGAAACAAAGTTTTCAATTAAAATGCCCAATGCTGAGCTCAACGAGCATCCTCGTAGTTCAAAATAGAGCGTTCCGTAGCCAAGGGTGGAACCTCGCGAAGAGCGGTGGACGAGAATGAGGCAGAACTTTGCAATGATCCGAATTTCCGAGAGGTGCAAGAACCTCAACTACATACTTTTCAGGGTGTGTAGTGAGGAAAAGGTCGAGGGTATTGTTCTGGTGTCCATCTACACACGATATATGTGTAGGGTATTTATTATTATGTGTATTCGGATGTTTATTATTTCACTAATAAAATTATTTGTCTTAACTTTTAGCATTTGAAGAATTTTTTGCAATAAATATGTGTAGTATTATATAAAATATAAAAAGGTAATGAAAACTGAAGCAGATTGATTAAAAAATATGATTTTATACTAAATTAATAAAAATAAGTCTTTTTGGTTTGACTACTCGTGTTTGTGGCATTGTAGTGTTGCCAGCATAAAAACTTAAAATTTAGTAAAGCAATCATTAGCTAAAGTGGGGTTTTTACATACTTTTTTAACAAATGTTTGTTAAGCTAACGTGTGTGGTAACTAACGTGCACTTCAAGTGTACTTTTAGATTTTTTTTTTGCATAAGTCTGTTATTCACTAGAATTATATGCTTTGCCATATAGGCTTTAGTCAATAGTACTACTACTTTAGTAAATCCAAATATATGTGCAGTGAATTGAACAAAAAATGTATTTGCTTGAGATATTATATACACAGATTTCTTAAGTTTACTTAAGTAAAGTATACACCATCAAGTTTTTTATCCGTAACTTAAGATTATTTAGCTGTTACGAAAATTCCAAAATATGATTCTTGTTGCATTCGACAACACCTTTAAAAAATGGGATCACTTCCTGGTATTTTTAAGTCATTCTTTTTGGTCATTTTTTTGTAAGCCTTTTGTTGTTTTAAGAATTTCGTTGTTGTTTTTTAAGGATTTTGTAAACCTTTAAAAAAATCTTAAAAGACCAAACGTATAAAATCATTGAATTTTAAAAGACTACACATTTAATAACAAAATATTGTTACATTTTGACCTTTTTAAAAACGTGTATTTATGAGTTCGTAGATTGTAATAAAAATAAAATAAATTTTGAGTTTGACTTAAAATCCTTTATTCAACACAATTATGTGCACCACTGCTTGTAACCTTTTTACAGGCAATAACAGTTTTCTATTCTTAATTACTCCGTATGTTTAAAAGTTGGTAAACAACAACAATTACTCTACAGATCTTTCTACCTAAAGATCTTCCAACCCGATCGTAGTTATGACTTAGGTCCGATCACAACCTCTTCAATCAGAGTTTAACCACACTAAACTCTCTTACACTGAGTTCAAACCAAACATGTTCGCCGAGTTTACACCGAATAAACTGTTTGCTGTTCGCATAGATGTGCTTTTTACATGGCTGACTAAACAACACATCGAAAGCTCTCGAACCTCACGATATTTCAAGTAGATTCAATTTCTTTCTTTTAATTTCTTTGCAGTTCTGTCTTAGTCATGCGTATGTGGACATTTACCTCTTTCAGCTCTTAGTATTTGTTGTTGCTTGTTTATTGTCTGTTACTTGTTTTTTTGCTGTTTAATTATGGTTGTTGCCGTGTCATTTTTATTTACTTTCTTTCTGCTAATGTTTGTTGCTGTAGATTTGGTTATTTGTAAACAGCACGTATAGTTGTTCTTGCGATGTAATAAACGCTGGGGTGCCCAACTTTATTTTTGTAACAATATGTTAAAAACTGCTTAACTGGCCTTAAGCGGAAACAATTTATTTAATTTTCAAATTGTTGTACTTCGTTAATACAAGCACTTGAGGTTCAATAAATTCTTGATTATCAGTCTAATGAAACAACGAATTAACTCTTTTAAATATAATTGACGATCTTCATGGATAATAGTGAATGTCATATATACAAGACAAAAACGAAAGTCCTTAGATTTTAACTAAGTGCCACAGAAAAGTGCTCCGTAAAAGAAAGAAATTGTACAAAATGAAGGTGACAAAATAAATTGGAAGGCATTGATAAGAAAATGAAACTTAAAACTCAAAACAAAAAAGGAAAAAGATTATTAACGAAAACAGTAAACTAGGGGCGTTTACTTAAAGTGTCATCATCTACGTTAGCATCAGCATCAAACCCTTATCATTGAAAACTCTACTGCTATCAGCAGCCGTAACGCTTTGCTAATCATTGCCACCTTATCTGGACTATATTAAAGCGAAAGGCATTCAAAAAGGAATTTTGAAATTGAAGTTGGAAGTGTAAAGAAAACAGAAGTGAAAAAAGAAAAAACAATTAAAAAAACTGTCTGCAATTGATGATATAAAAGAGGATGTTGTGAGTACATACTTGTCACAGAACAGAGAAGGAATAGCTACTGCTTTGAAGAGAATAGAAGAGAAGACAAAGATATGATTTTCAAAAGAAGTAAAAACATTTAAAGCTTATTTTCAACACTCTTTCTCTAAACTCTCGAATTAACTTAAGTGCCAATTGTTAATATCACAAAGGAAGTTGTTCTGTCATACCGCCCATACTCAAACAGAGCAAAGAAACAGTGTGTTGATGCAATTTTGTCGCCCCTACTTCCGTTTTAAATGCATTTTGTAAGAATGTAACGGAAATTGTTTCTTTTGCTATTTTAAACGTTAAGTTTGTATCATTTGAAATTAACTCGTTTTTTTTTATAAAACAAAATAGATTTTTATTTTAAGGACATGATTTTATTACTGTAAAATTTTTTAAGCCCAAATAAGCAAAAAAGTTGAATTTAATTACGCAGAGCAAATTAATTTAGTTTAATTGCCAAGAAGTTTTTTATTGTTTAAACAAATTTATTGTATAAGGATTGAGCTGTTTATTTTCAAAGTGGCACAAGTCCATGTTATTTCTATAAAACTTTTTATGATTTTTTTAAGTGTAAACAATTTAAAATAAAAAACTTTAGATTTTAGTATTTGGGAGGCGGAAGTTTTAGCCTTTAACAGTTTTTTTTTTTGTTTGTTTAGTGCTCCTATAAGGCGCATGGGACCCTAACAAATCGCAAGAACATGACCTTGACTAATGCCATAGTTTTCACTTTTTGCAAGATTTGCCAATTGTTCTTATTAGAGCCTTAATTTAACTCTCTAAGTATGTGTTGGCCGCCCCCTTCTTCAATCGCCTTGTGAATTTTATTCTATATTGCATTTCTTGAGAAGTCATCCAGTTGTCTTCTATGAGTGTGTTACAGAAGTTAGGCTTAACACACTGCGAGGGTAATGTTGAATTCCATACAGGTTTTAGTTGGCCAAATGTTTGACGTACTTTTTGGACATTATTGTCGATGTCCTAAGCTGATCCACCAGTTTTTAATTTTACTTCCGAGGTATTGGATAACATTCGCCACTTATGGGGAACAAATCTTATCTAAGAGATTTATCATTCTAATAAAACAGCTCATATTATAATTGTTTTTACCCGAATATATCTATTCCGGTTGCAGCTTGGTGAAGTAGTGAGGATGTTTTATAAATGGTGGGCAAATTTGAGGTTAGGAAGTTCGAGTAAATTGGCTTAAATTTTTTTTTTTTTTTTTTGATAAATTCAGTTTTATTCATACCAATACAAAATAGAAATATGGATTTAGATAATTGAAAATGATGTCGGAAAAATGGTCTTTCAAATGGCTCCGGAGAAAATAATCCAGCGGCGTTAAATCACAAGAACAAGGCAGCCAACCGACATTGGAATGGAGAAATTACGCGACCGAGAAATTTCTCATGTAAAAACTGAATTGTTTGGCTGGCTGTGTGGCTTATGTCACCGTCCTGCTGAAGCCAAATGTCACTGATGTCAACATTAGCCAATTGTGGTCACATGGTTTGGTAGCGCAGAGAATTCACAGTGATGGCGTTTCCTTGCTCATTTTTGAAAAAATACAGACCGATGATGCCGCCTGACCACAAACCGCACCATACGATCACTTTCTTTGGATGGAATGGTTTTTCGAGCACTGTTTGACCCATATGCTATAATTTTGTTTGTTCACATAACCGCCTAATCAAAAATAGGACTCAGCACTAAAGATTATTTTGTTGAAAAATGCGTTGTTTTCGTTTAGTTTTCAAACAGCCAATTCACAAACATTCGATGCAAACAATGAACTTTGTAAACGTGAATATGAAAATCCTTATACAAAATGTTCCCCAATGTTCCAATGGTGATGCCCAATTGTTGCAAACGTCGACGAGTTGATGTTCTAGGCTCATTCTCAACACTTTGCTGTACAGCGGTTATGTTTACATCACTACGGCCACTACGAGTGTATTGTTTTAATCTATTGTCAGCAACAGCACCGTGAGCCTCGAATTTAGCGATTAAATTACGCACAGCGGTTTTAGAAGGAGCTTGATTACGAGGAAAATGTGCTCGAATTTTACGAAGTGATACAGCACAATTTTCACCATTTTGATAGTAAATTTTCACAATTAAAATTCTTTGTCCAAGAGTGTAGCGTCCCATAGTTAAAATTTCATCATCTGACAGCCAATTTACTTCCTAACGTCATATTTCCCTACCCTGTATAACAATTTTTGTTCCAGGATGGAACTTCTTTACTATTAAAAAAAATTATAATAAAATATATGTGATATTGTGATAAATGGAGAAAAAATGTATGGCCTTAATATTACTTACTTCATCAGATAATGTAAATATAATTCTGTTCATAACGTACCTAAAATTGAGATCCCTTTGATCAAATCAGTATTACATACCCCTAAATATAAGAGAACTACTTTCTAAGACTTATCTTGTTATGGGTTTTTTTATGGCTGTAAACTCCTCTTTAGTTGTGACTCTACTAATAGACGGCATAGAGGGTCTCCCTCAAGAAACTTAAGATTCGTGTTCCTTTGTTAATACGCAGAATAATAAACACTCGAACTCCTCGAAATCTTTATGACAGAAAACCGTTTCGTCAGATCTCGTATTAATAGAAATATTGTCTTTCCTGTGCTTTAATTACACGAGGTACATATCTCATGTTGTGCAGAATGGAAAACAGTGGAATGAAATAAGGACTATAACTCTGGTTTGCAAGTTAAAAAATGAAAATTAAAATAATTTTGTTCATAATAACGCCACTACAAAATCCCAATTTCCAAATAATTTTATTTTTGGGTATACAAGTTAAAATATCGTTTGTGTCAACAGTAACAAATATGGTATTTCGGCGCGTAAACATCTGTCATTATAATTCGGTATTCGATAGATTCCAAAGTGTAAGCATATTTTTTTCAATCGCTATAATAATGTCGAATTGTGCGTCTTTTTCAGATGTCTTACGGGGAAGTCGGAGCACCTTCTTTCATTTGAATAAAACGGCTGCGGAAAGTTATCGATTGTTGGTAGAAGCTTACGGTCAACATGCACCAACTCAAAATACTTTGAAACGATGGTTTGCGCAATTCAAAAGTGGTGCTTCCGACACAGAAGACAAGGAGAGGCCTGGTCAGCCGAAAAATTTGAAAATGAGTAGTTCGAAGGATTACTCGTTTAAAAGCATTGGGATTCATTTAAAAGCAAAGAAATGGGTCCATCGTATTGTTACTGGTGATGGAAAATGGATAACTTACGATAACCCCAAGTGCAAAAAGTCATATGTAAAGCTCGGCCAACCAGCTAAATTAACGCCTAAGCGGAATATCAATGATGTCAAAGTATTGCTCTGTATTTAGTGGGATCAGACATGAGGCTATAAGCTTCCATCATTACAACGCTCGGCTACATGTTGGAAGACCGGTCAAAAACCATTTGGAAAACAGTGAATGGTAAACTTTGGCACACCCGCCTTATAGCACAGACCTTGCCTCTTCTGACTACCATTTTTTTCGATCGATGCAGAACGCCCTTACTGGAATATGATCCACTTTAGAGCAGGGTATCAGAAATTGGCCATATGCTCTTTCCACAATGGACTACTGTGGTCCCTAGGTGGGGTACTTTCGGTACCGCCTTTCCTACCTACCACAAATATGGGAAAAAGTAGTGGTTAAGGATGGACAATACTTTGATCAATGTATCAATTCATTTTGTTATTACAAAAAATAAATGCATTTTCCAAGCAAAAAATCGACATTATTAACTTTTATACCCAATATTATCGTAAATTTATGAAAAAATTAAGTCTGTGACAGGGATTTTAACTGGACGCAGTTCAAAGCAATATCTGGAGATCGTAGCGGTAATATGCGCATCTTAACCGGCGCTACAGCAACAAATAATAATTATCTGGTTGCCGGGCTCAACCAAACATATCTTTTACTGTTTTTAATATCTTCAAGACTATGTATTTTACATACAAAACTTAAAGGGAATTTTCCTTCTATTTTTGCCTACATTTTCCTTATTGCTTACAGACATACAGATAAAAATTCCATGTTTTATTCAACCAAAAATCTAATCTGTTTCCTTTGTAATTAATCACTTATTTGTTAGTTCCGGTCTACACGCATTGGTGGTTTTCCTGTTCGGATAGTTGTGCATAAGTAATGGTGGTTTGTAAACACACTTGCAAGTACATTTGTGTAAAGTATGTTATTCGTTAAGCATAAATATTTTTATATATGGATGGGTGGGTAAACTTTTTTATATGCACATATACACATACATTTCGAAGTGTACATGTAAGTAGAGGGTGTTATTTTAAGACCAATAAAAGTTACTAATGGCTTAACAGACATACTACGGCTACCTTTACATATTTATGATCAGTATACCCTGGCACATCATCATTTATAGATTAACGCTGAAGCAGGTCGTGTATAAAGTGAAATCAGTCTCTGACTGACCGTACAGACTGCAGTGCATCCAAAAAAATTCACAGTTTAGTGCGATTTATAGACAAGTGGCTTAATTCGAACTTATTTCTTAAAAAATTAAGCCGGAGCCCGTGTTATGGTCAATGGACATTGTTACTGAACTATGATCAATGCTTTTTTGATTATATATATACGGTGGTTTCAACAGGATGGCGAATCGTCCCATATGATGACCGTAAGTATCGATTTATTGAATTAAAAGTTTGGCGATGAGTTGATTTTGCGAAATGAACTTATCAGTTAGCTTTCAATGCCGTGCTATTTGAAACTCCTCAATTATTTTCAGGTGAAGTCACTGGTTTCTTCTGATACATCATCAATAATTGATGAATTGGGGGTAAACATTTTTCGTGTTATCAGTACATGACATAGTGCCAGCAATACTCTGTAAAGTGGTACAAAATTTGACGTTCAGATCGCACTTGGACAAGAACAGTCACAGTGACGAAATGCCTTAAATAATTTTGATGTGTTAATGCCACGTATTGATTTTTCGAATAAAATATTTTGTGGATACAAATGTAATTTATTGTGTTTTTTATAATTTAAGATTCTATCCCTCTTATGAAAACACCATATACTTATGTATATATGTATACCTATTAAAGTGTGTATGTCTGTATGTATTTTATGTTGTTATTCTTTATGGCCATTAAATGCAAAAAAATAATAACAAGAAAAGGACTTGAATGATGACGATAGGGAAGAGAGAGCACTTACGTTTTTTGGGTCAATGTTAAAAACTTAATTGATTGACGTCGGTGCAAATGAAGATAATGTAATAGAGAAATTCTCATACTACTGACTTTAAGCGTTCCTTACACACATTTATGTTTTCTGGTATATGCCAGTTTTATACACTTATTGACATACTTGCACACTCATATACACATTGTGTAAATATTGACAAAGCAATTTCCTTAGCCCAGCAATTAAGCACATAATGGGATGAATGTAGGAATAGATAGCAGGATGGTCAGATGGATAGGATGGATTCATAGTTGGTAAGAAAGATTATTTCTTGCTTCGATGTGTGAATGAATGTATAAATGGTAGGACTTTATGTTTCTTTATTACACAGAAACCACTACTTGCGCTGTTAAATGGAGACCAAAGATCAGCAATGGCAAACTGAAATCATGCAGTTGAATCTTCTTTTTCAGTATATGTAAATGCATTGATATTATACGTTTTTGTATGAAAACAAAAATTTTTCTTAAAAGTTTTAATAAATTTAAATAAAAGCTACACATCTAGGCTTTAGTATTTTTTTCTTATTATGGAGTTCTTACTATTCCAATTTTTGTTTGGTGAAGTCGCAATTTCAATTTGAAACCAAGTGTTAATAACGAATTCTCCATAAATTCTACATAAAGCCGTGTAAGTAACGAAGCAACTAGAATGTTCAAAATATGTGTATGTATGTTAGCATCGTAGCTTAAAAAAATACTTTTAAATACTTTCACTGGATGTATATCGTCTTTTCAGAAAGCAAAATACAAATTAGATTTCAACTAATGGCAAATAAAATCTATGAATACACCCTGCCCCTTAAGAAATAAAACTATAATTGAGTTAAAATTCCTTCACACTTCTCACAACACCAATTACTTTTATACGAATTTTAATTTCAACACTGGCGCTACAACTGCTATTAAATACAATACGAATCTGCAGAATTGTTTAACGACAACAATGGAAAGCAAAAAAACAGAATTTAATGTTAAAGGTGCTGAAAAAGGGAAAGTGATACGAACAACTGTTTTCATTTTCATAGGACAGATAAAATGGAAAATTAAGGAGAAGATGGCAGACAAGATTCCAAAAGGAAAAAATTAATGTTCAAAGAAGCATATATTAATAAGAGAGTAATTATTGTGAAACATTAGTCCGATACATATTTATTTTAATCTTTCTACCCAAAAATAACTGCTTAATTTTTGAGGCCAAACAACCATCTATCCAATTTAGGATACCCTATTCTGAGGTGGAGCTTAACTCAGTCAGAGTGCTATGTAATAATTTAAACAAATATTTGTCGGACGGGACAAAGCTTGGAGCTCTATTCTCTTAATAGTTATTTGATAAAAACTCCGACTGCTCGAATATTTACTTAATGAGCCGGTTCTAATCCCGGAAACAAGAGGAAGGCCTACGTACTTTTCAGGAGAAAGACCGTAGTCAAAATTACCTCCGAAACCCGGTACCGAAAATAAGCACATGGTACTTTCACCTAAAGCAAGGTTTTACTGTTAATTATTAACCCATATAAGTACAACCAACATTATTACAGAAGCGATTATGAACTCAATTGAAACTGTCCTCTACGAGGGTTACTATTTATTTCGCGAATTGGCAACACTAATTTAGAGCTGTAAAACTATCGATAGTCGGCCAAATCGATAGTTTCGATAGTTTGCAAAAAAACTAACGATAACTATCGATACTATCGGATTCTTTTAAGTACTCCTAGTGGCAGTAGCATTAGAATTTAAATGAAAGGGAAAGAATAATAATAAAACAAAAAATAGGGACACTTTATTTTGTCATAAAATTTTGTGCATTGAAATTTTTGATGGAAGAATAATCTTTATATATAGCGAAAATTGCTTAGATCAAATGCTCCAAAACTAAAATAATTAATGATATCCAGTGAAAGAAAACAGTAATGACTATGGGAAGACAGACAACAAGAAGAAAAACTGTCAACTTTTAATTCGTTATTCAAAGATTAATCTCTTCAAGTCATCAAAAAGCCTCAAAAATTAACTTATTCTCCTGTATCAAGTCGCGTAATATGAAAAAAAAGCTTATGGAAGCTAGACTTATGATAAGAGTCCTCGAAATGTATAATTTCTCAACAAACGAAAGCAACACCTGCCACGTAATAGTTAGAACAGCATGCTATGGTCTGACGAAATGAAGATTAATTTGCTTGGAACAAATGCATAATCTTATGTACGGACATATTTTACTTAAAATTCATACTTTGAGTTTAATAAATAGAAATTTTAAAAACTGTTAAACTGTGTCCCTATGTAACTATAAAAGGTTACAGACGTCTAACAACCTGCGTCGAACAAATTTTTGGAAATGTGACTTGACTATGTACATTTAGTGATTCCTAGATTCTGATTCTTTGACGATAGTATCGATAGTGAGAAAAAACTATCGATGAACAGCCAAAAACAAAACTATCGATACTATCGATAGTGCTATCGATTGTTTTGCAGCTCTACACTAATGTCAATAGCTAAAAACAGGCAATACCATGATAAAGTTTGACGATTTTAGCGTAAACACCCTCACAACCTTTTGAGTTCTTTGTCGAAAACTACACAACGCCTTTCCAAACAATTAGAAATCGCATAATAACACTTTCTTTTGTTAGAAGAATCTGTGGGTTTTTGCCCAATACCCGTATGAAACTGATGTGGAAATATTTCGCCATCAACGTAAGTAATGACAGGCATTCTATTACCGGCCAGAAATTAACAAACATGGACTGTAGAGATGTAATTGCTGTATGACTATCAATCATCGTTTTTAATTATCGTTATCTTCATGCAAAACAAATTTTTATTCAGTCACTGCTCTAGGGAGCGTATTGGCTTTTTACAAAGCATTGCTTTGTTTCAGTTTAGTTATTCAAGTTCATTTTTTCATGCTAAGCAGATAAGCAGATGATTAATCCACTGAATTTCCCATCTATATGATTGTGTAATGCGGAAAATCCTTCCTAAGTGATGGTTTGCTTGGCACTGCAATTTTTTCCCAGAAGGTGGCGTTTTCTACTGATAACTCGTTCGATAATTGTCATCATCGCCAAAGGTAACATCCAGCTTACAGGGAGACGCCTTCTTTATTTTTTGGATGGAGGTGTTTGGAGGGAAGTGGAAGTCTATTAAACACTCGAAAACACAACTAATTTTTTTTTTTTTTTTTTTTTTGCAAAACAAATAGCGACTTCGTAAATGGCCGTTACCTCTGTCTGAGAGACGCTGCAATGATCGGGCAGTTTATGCGAGACTTTAATATTAAGCACCGGAGAGAAAATAACATAATCCACTTCATCATCCATTTTAGACGCATCAGTGAAGAATTGTAAACTCATCATGACATGAATTTTGATGCGGAAACATCAAAGGAATATGCTCACGGTATTTATCGATTGACTGTATCCTGTATGCTGAAAAAGTCCTATTCTGTTTAACCCAGTGTGGCCACACAGATCATATATAAACTGGTCTTGCATTATTATAACGGAATATCATTACCTTAAATTTTTTTACTGACCTTGGCGATCTATGTCTCTCATATAAAATCCCTCAAACCATCTTTCACACTTTCAAATTTTTGTATAGTATTTAGGGTAATCTTCGGTAAGCAAGCGATGTGTTTCAAATACTTTTTATGATTTATTGACACAAAATACCAAATATTGAAGCAGAAAAGTAAAACTTTGCTGTTGACACTACTTCGTAAATGAAAATAAATGGTTGATATTTACCCACCAAAATGATATACCACCTTGAACAAAAACTTCCTGGAATAACCCCCGTGTGGCAGTCCCCTCGTTCCGATTTGAATTTTTTTTTTTTTTTTGTTGACATTACCGCTAAGTCTTAACGTCATAGCTTGAAATTTGCAATAGTTACATAGCCTAAAGTACGTCTATCTCTATGTGTGTTGGCAATTTTTTAAAATTTTAGAAATGGATTTAAATTTGCAACAACGAACTTGCATTAAATTTTGCGTAAAAAACGGATTTAATGGTGCGCGAACGATGGAAACGTTGAATAAGTGTTTCGGCAATGATTCTCTTAAGAAAACGGTCGTTTAACAGTGGCACGAGCTGTTTTAAAGTGGTTGTGAGTCAATCGAAGATGATGAACGCAGTGGCAGACCATCGACATCGAAAACCGACGAAAATATTGATAAAGTAAAAGAAATGTTGGTCAATAACCGAAAATTAAACATCAGAGAGATAGCGGAGAACTTGAACATTGCCTATGGATCCGTCCAAGACATTTTGGATACTGATATGGGTTTCCGTCGTGTCGAAGTAAAGATGGTGGCAAAATACCTCAATTTCATGCAAAAAAAAGGACTGTGTTAAGATCGCGAAAGATATGTTTTCAGAGGCTGAATCCAATCCCACATACATCAAAAGGATCATTACTGGAGACGAGACGTGGGTTTATGAGTACGACATGCAATCCAGACATCAGGCATGTGAAATCAAAAAAACCACGTCGTTTTTAGTCAAAAAAGGCAATGCTCACAGTTTTCATGGATTATAACGGTGTAGTGCAGAAGGCCAGACAGTAAACAAAGAGTATTATTTGGGCGTTATGAGACGTTTGCGTGAGCAATTTGCCGAAAGAGACCAGAGTTGTGGGCAGAGAACGCGTGAATTTGCACCATTGCAAAGTGCCATTATTATTCGAAATTTTTGGACGAAAAATGCAACAAATATCATCCAACAGCCACCGAATTCACCTTATTTGGCACGCTGTGGCTTCTTTCTGTTCAATCGAGTTAAAAAACTTTTAATCGGAATGCGTTTCTGAAGCCGAAAGGAAATAATGGAGAAATCGCAGGAAGCACTGATGGACATACCGAAAACCGAATATAAATATGCTTCAAGGATTGGATCAAGCACTGGCATAAGTGTGTTGTAGTCGATGGAGATGACTTTGAAGGGGACAATATAGATTTAGATAAATCAACTTGTATTTTTAATATTTTGAATAAATTCCGGTAATATTTATCAAGGTGGCATAGGTTATAGAAAGCATAGCTATCCCCATTTTAAGAGCAATTTTTTTTTTTTAAATACTGGCTTTTTCTAATTGCTGGATAAAGATTATGTGTCAGGTAGAGTTAAATGTAGTTCGATTCTTAATAAACAATATTTTATGTAATTCGTCCTTAGGTTACAAAAAATCAATTTTGCTTAATATAATATAATAATTGTGTAATGTTATACAGCAGATGTATTTTTATATTAATTTTCTCAAGTAAAGTTAAACGTAAATTACCAAAGTTTCTTGTAAATGAATTCTTGACTCAGATTACTTTTTCAATGGAATCATAAGAATTTGTTTCAATTTGAGCTCGCAATTGTATAAATTGTTACTTTGAAAGAGATCACTCGTAAGAGGAAGAGAGAGAGAGAGAGAGAGCGAAAACATTAGAACAAGACGAATGCCACTACAACAACAACTAATTTTTTAACAAGAGCAACATATATTTTGTTGCTTTTTTGTGTGACTAATGAATGTCAGAATATATGGCAGAAATGAAATGTTTTTATATAAATGACATATGCTTTGACTTCAGTTTGCTTTGGAGAAAAAATTAAAATTTTCACAAAAAAATTATTTTCTATTGGAAACACAAGGTAAATTTATAGGGTCCGCCATCTAACGTTCTTTTTCAACTAGTGCTTATTTCGTGAATGGTAACACTTAGCTCATGTCTGATTTGACAGATAATTAGTTTTATCCTTCCGCTGAACGAATATGGTTGTGTATACGCTCGAACAACGCTGGGAAATATTGCGACATTACTTTGAAAATCATGGTAATGTTGCAGAAAGTGTGCGATGTGTTCAGATTGTCGCATTTGGGGTACAGAAAACCCGCACGCATATATTGAAAAGCCGATGCACCCAAGACGAGTCACTGTTTGGTGCGGATTTTATTCCAGAGACATAACTGGGCCATTTTTCTTCGAAAACGAGTAAGGAGTGGCCGTTACAGTCAACGGCGATCGTTATCGGGCCATGTTGAACGAATTTTTGTTCAAAAAATTGAAGAGGAGGATATTAGCAACATTTGGTTTCAATGGGACGGCGCTACGTGCCACACAGCCGAAGCTAAACACGATGTTTTCCGCCCTGTTTTTGAAGATCGAATTATCAGCCGCAGAGCTGATGTCATTTGGCCACCTCGGAGCTGCGATTTAACACCGTTGGACTATTATTTGTGGGGTTCCGTCAAAGATAAGTGTTACGCCAACAAGCCAGACGCTTTAAAGGACAACATTCGTGAAGCCATTGATGAAATACAGCTGCACACAATCGATAATGTGCTTAAATGTTTGACCAATCGTGTAGGCTACTCCATGGCCAGCCGAGGCAGCCATTTGAATGATATTATTTTCCATTATTAACCGGAAGGATTGTACTTTCAAATAAAAGAAGAAATTTGAGAAAATATTCAGTTGTTTGTTTTTATAGCATTTTCAAAAAAGAAAAAATTTATTTGGCGGACCCTTTATTAGAACCAAATTAAAACAATTTTGACTTGTTGTTATTATATTCATTACAGCTTTGGAGGGATCACAGTGGAGTTATATCAGAAACAATTACCTAACAATAGCCGGAATTATTTAGACGTATCATCGCATTTTTGATAAAATTCATACAGACTTGAAGCGTACGGGAGCTGGTATTTTATTAGTAGCTAACTTATGACCCAATACAAATAGTTCGCAGTTCTTCATTACGTTAGACCACGCTAAACATTATCGTTAGGGTATACACCGCAGGCATGGTGGAAGCAGACAAAAAATATTGACCAGTGGATATCGAAAGAATATTAAAAGCAAAAGTAAAGAATTTATCAAAAAGTGTTTTTGGTACAGTTTTATCAACTTATAAGAGCTTTTTTAAACATAAATAAGTACATAAGAGAAACATAAATTTGGATGAAAATGGTTTTATTAACTTCACAACAGATTAAATGATCGCGCCTAGTATACTTTGCTCATAATTATTATTACCCTTACCTAACGATCACTTCAGCAGCCACTTACAGGATGTTATAGTTATTAAATACACCAGCCCAATACAATTTTTACCATAAACATCTTCGATAAGAGACCACTGATAACGTAGGGATTTAAATTTACACATCGTTGGCCTAGGCCGTCAGATGGGTCCGATGAAACAGACATTGTAAGCGAAGGTTGAGTGGGTGTGATGGTACAAACATTAAAAGTGAAGGCTGGATGACTTCAATATTAAGGATATTGTTAGAAAAGGTTGTATGGGTCTTAAATTCTAAAAAATATTATACAAATTTTTTTACAACTGCCAATTAAAAATTAAAATCAAATCTAACGCAAAAAACCAAGCAAAAACAATTGTAAACATAAACAAAACTTTTGACAATCACTAATCACCATTTCAATTTAAAAAAAAGCAGTCAGCCGAAATGACAACACCGCCTTATTCATTCGCCTTGCAATAGAATGATCATTTATTTGAAAAAAATTTAACCAAAAACTCATGAAATCATCTCCATTGGTCGATAGCATTACAATACAATATCCATATAAAACATTACATTCAACCATTTCCTGATTACGACCACACACATGTAAAACAAATTCCCAAAAATTTGCTTCTTTAATGCATTTAATTTAAAAGAAATGTTTTCGTTTTTACTTTGAAAACAATAAATAATAGACAAATGCTACTGATACTCAGAATCAATCAGCACTTTCTATTGTATTCCTATAACATTTAAGGGATTATGGTCGTAAGTAATATATTTCTGTGTTTCGATTACCATTCTCATTCGAAAATATTGTATTACAAATAGCTGTCTGACATAAAATAAAGTAAAGAATAAGAATCATGAACGAAAATTGTATGTGAACATAACAATACATTACTAATGATTACTTCTTAGGGTATTCCCAGTATTGTTTGGGAATAGTGTACCAAGAATTTTAAAACTTATTTTATTAATTATGTATATAATTTTATGCAGACTTTATTATTATTATATTATACCAAAATTGGTATAATATTAACATTGGCGATGATGTTGTTACCAGTGCCAGCAACCACTTGGCATGTATGATGCAGAATTTAACTGTCTTTGGGTTCAGTGCAGAATCACGACACATCTTTTGCATTTCGGGTTATTGTCTAGAAGCCCAAAAGCGGGAAGTAGGTTTCCATATTTGGCTTTGATTCTCTTTTCGATTCCATTCGAGTATCGAATTACCAGAATAGTAAAATTTTTGTTGCCGGTGATTTAAAGATTCATAATTCGTCTTAGCTGCGCCATTCAGGCCGCACAACTCTGGAAGACCAATACGTGGAGCTATTTGCCGCGCACAACTACCTTGCGCAATTAGTGAAGGAACCTACTCACATATCGTGTGTAGATGGTCACCAAAATAACACCCTCAACCTTTTCCTCACTACACACCCTGAAAAGTATGTAGTTAAGGTCATTGCACCTCTCTGAAATTCGGACCATTGTACCATTTCTGCCCCTTTCCCGTTCTTCTCTCTTCACAACGCTTCACATACAGCTTCGCATACGGTAAAGTTTGTTGAACTGTGCTAAATGATTCCTGCGGGCATTTCAATTGGAAACTTCGTTGTCTTGATTCTAACGTGAATGCCATGTCCAAAATGGTTGTCAATATAATAAAGCTAGGGAGGGATAATTTCATCTCATAAAGAAAACTTCCAATTAAATCAAGAAATAAATCTTCGATAAATCTTGCAGTCAGATCCAGAGAGGAAGCATTCAGAAATTGGCGTAATGACAAATGCGATCATGCTCATTCGCTACGCAAATAAGCGAGATCTTCATGTGCCGCAGTACTTAGGCGCGAAAAGTCTCTATACGAGCAGCGCCTACGGGCTAAAGTACTTACTTTTTGTTTTTGTTGTACAATTTTAGTTGTAGTAAAAATTTATAAATATGCTCTTAAAATATTGAAATTGTTTAAATGCATCCTATTTTAAAAGACTTAATTCTAAAGAATAGTACACTTAATTTTGACGCTCTTAGTATGTTTGTCTTTTACTGATGACGTTGTCAGATATTACACATTCGATCATCTGACAATGCTTGCTTTGATTTTCTATAAGTTTTTCTTACAATATTGGTAGAGCTGACAACCGTTTAAGGAGAGCTTAATGCTTCTGTGTGCAAAGATGAATGACTGATTATAAAATTAATAATCTGATGATCCATACTTTTAAAGTTAACCATGTAAGAAAAATATTTGCTATAAATTTCAACTAAAATAAGCTTTTACTTCACTTAACTACCAAGCAATTTTATAATGATGATGCCTTTACTCATACAACCCTCAATCCAAGCTGTTAACGCAAAAATTATTGTCTTCTTTCACGGCCATTAACAAGCATTTGATATTGCGGATGTACGAATGCCTACTAACAATCGTAATGAATGAAATAGAAATTAAATTCGAATTGATATTTAGAAATCGAAACCACTGAAGAGCAATTTAAATGCCTTTGCCAGCCATCTAGCGCTTTACTGCTATTATTGTATTTCAATACTTAAGTAAAGGGTCCGCCAAATAAATTTTTTTTTTAAATGCTATAAAAAAAATACTGAATATTTTCTCAAATTTATTTTTTTATTTGAAAGTACAAAAATAAATAATTTCATTCAAATGGCTGCCTCGGCTGGTCATGCAGTAGCCTACACGATCGGTCCAATTTTTAAGCACATTGTGTGCAGCTGTATTTCACCAATTGCTTCACGAATATTGTCCTTTAAAGCGGCAATTGTCTCTGGCTTGTTGGCGTAACGCTTATCTTTGACGGCACCCCACAAATAATAGTCCAACGGTGTCAAGTCGCAGCTCCGAGGTGGCCAAACGACATCAGTTCTGCAGCTGATAATGCGATCTTCAAAAAGAGGGCGCAAAACATCGAGTGTAGCTTCGGCTGTGTGGCACGTAGCGCCGTCCTCTTTAAACCAAATTTTGCTAATATCCTCCTCTTCAATTTTTGTCAACAAAAATTCGTTCAACATGGCCCGATAACGATCGCCAGCGTCTGTAACGGCCCAATTATGCCTCTGGACCAAAATCCACACCAAACAGTGACTCGTCTTGGGTGTATCGGCTTTTCAATGTATGCGTGCGGGTTTTCTGTGCCCCAAATACGACAATTTTGCTTGTTTACATACCCGCCAAAATCAAAATGAGCTTCATCTGAAAAGATGATTTTTTTTGGCTAAATCGGCATCTTCTGTAAGTCGGACCCACTTAGCGAAGCGGAAGGATAAAACAAATTATCTGTCAAATCAGACATGAGCTAAGTGTTACCATTCACGAAATAAGCACTAGTTGAAAAAAAACGTTAGATGGCAGACCCTATATTTCTATTATTACTTGTATTGCCCATGTTTATAAGTTTTTTCTTTTTCTATTTCTGTTGTTGTCGTTGTTCGAGTAGTTAAAGAAAAATTAACGTCTTTTAAATGATTATTTGACGGATATATTTGTACGTTGACTGTGGAAAAGCTGATTGTTGTATTGCTGCTTGACTGGTTGGTTTTATGGTTGGCGTTGCTGGCTTGTTGTAGTTTCGGTTGCTGTTTGTCTTTCTGTTTCTTTTTTTAGGTCTATTTTTCACAAATGAAATTTGAAACTTTATTGTCTGAGCTCTGTCTAACAACTATGTACGTGTAGATAAAGTATTTTGAAGTAAATAATCTATAGAAAAATTAAATAAAAGCCAATTGTAGGTAAAAAGAATAAGTAGTAGGAAAGGAGTTTATTTGCTATCCATGTACTCGTACATCATGGTGGTTGGTTATAACAATCATGTTCGCCTTCATGCCTTGACAACTCAATAAATATGTTTTGTCTGGCAATTGGATTTAGTGATTAATTGTATTAAATCTTAAAACTAGAGACCAGAAAAACAAGCCAGCCTTCTTCACAAAAAAAATATACCTGCAATAGTCTCCACTATTTTGTTTGTTTGTTGTTGTAATTTTTTCAAATTATATTTCATTGTTTCGCATTTTGCGTAGTTGTTTTTTCTTTTCAAATTCTTGTTCAAGATCATGTTGTTGTCGTTAGTAATTTAATACTGACATTATGGTACTTTTTTACATCTGCCTATTCGTGACATTCAAATATTTTTTATTTGAAAAGATTATTGTCTTATTCTTGTCGATGAGAATTATGATGGGTTTATTGAGTAATTATTGTACAAAATAATTGAAGCATAAAATTACTCGGGTACTAGAAAATTTTTCACGAATAAGTATCGATAGAAATTTAAGAACTACAGCAGAAATATATTTTTTTTTTAATTTAAATATGATTAAAAAATGTTAACATTATCTGAATAAAACGTTTTTAACGCTTAGGAAGAAAAAACCACCATGTGAAACCTTTTTTTCTATAAAACAATTAATTTTAATTATATTTGTAAATTTGTTGCAGAGTTCTGCAGAGGCAGCTATCCGAGTAACAGCTCACTTGGGTCCAAAGAGTCGTACCAAAGTCCTCACAACTCTTGCTCAGTTTCTGTGAGCTATCGAGTAATTTGAAGGCAGTCATAGATTTTGTCCAAAACATCCGTTGTAAGACTGTTCTTGTCGTATAGTCTTTTTGAACTAAAAAAAGACAACCTTAAAGGCCCAATTAGTCCAGAAATAACGTAGACGGGTACTTTAATTTTTACAAGCAATTTTTTTCGCATTTCGCACTTTAATTGGTATCGTTTTTGAGAATTTTCTAACTTTTTAACTACTAAGCTTGCCTAAGAGTTTGCTGATTTTGTTAAAACCTGTTTTGCTGATGACCGTCCGTAGATCGTCTTATGTATTTAAGGGTTAGGTCGTCAAATGCAGAGCAGTGCAAAGAAGATAGCTATTTTGTATCATTCTCCTCCTCTTCATCCTTTCAGCTTATGTAGGTGCCTTTCTTGAGGTCTTTAGAGTTGGTATTTCTTTGCTTATCCAAGTGTTGCTGATTTTCCTGGTGACGGAGTTGTCTATTCTACTTAAGAGGAGCTCAGAAGTGCGCAAAATCTCTAAAAAGATCCAAAGTAGTGCTTGTCCGCCAAGCAATTACTTTCAACTTTTCCATGTTCAGGTACACGTTTAAGGCTAACCGTCGAAATTCCTATCAACTCATACAGAGACACGCGGCATTCATAAACAATTTTCGATGCTATGTACACTCTATGTGGATCTTATGATCATTTTAGTCTAAAGAACACTTGCATTTTATTTTTTATTGTGACAACTGGTTTCGAAGGACCACATTTTTCTAATCTTTATAAACGAACCAAATTAATTTTTACCCTCAATAGTTATACATTTTCTTTTCCTTCTACACCATTTAACTTGTGCCATGTTGAACATAAACGTTTTTTCATAATTTGCTCTCTCGTTCGTATTTAATTTAACCCGCAATTTGGAGCCGAATTCTAAAGATAGTCGGCATTACCTTGAAATTCTCGAAGTAAGACATAAATATAAAAAAAAAATGGGCGTAGACAGTCTCGCTGCAATCAGTGCTCTCAACTTTTACTTGATTAAATCGAAATCGAATCTTCACAGCTGCAGTCGCTCACTGGCCCGGCTAGATCGTAATCAGGAAATGAAATTACTGATATCTGCGACGTACATGCCCCTCTATGTGCGTTGTCGCATTTGATGGGTAGATGGGCACTGAGCAAGATGGAACAAGTCGACCAATATTATCACTTGTAGCCTTCTCTTTCTATGGAAAGGACTAAGTCTCATTTTAAATTTGAAAGGTGGTCGAACGGGCATTTTTCGGGCAGAATGACCGAACAGTGTATGATAAGCCGCATGCCACAGTGCCCTGGCTACTGTAGGATCTGTCAAGATGAGGGGAAGGAGTCGATGGAACACCTTATCTGTGACCGTCCCGCTCTATTGAAGCTTAAACTAAAGTACTTTGGTGCATGTCATTCACATGATCTGGACTGTCTTTTGGATGTGCCACTGTCGAAGTTGATTGACCTCGTCAAGTGTAACAGTTGGCTCAAGTTAGGGAACTGTTTTTTTTTTTGGTCTTTAGGTGAGGCTCCTTTTTGGGACACTCCCATGGCTGACGTTTCGGTCTCTTTAAAGGGTTTGTCCTGTAAACGGTATCACAATAGGCCATATGGCCCCCGAGTGTACTCATAAATCGCAAGCGACCCGTATAACCTAAAGCTAACGAATCAAATTATATTATTTCTTAAACAAAATTTGAAGAGCCATCCCAATTGTAATTTATTTTCATTTACCTTGTGGTTCACTTGAAAATAATCTGATCTCTAATTTTTATTGTCTTTTGGTCGACTTTAAATTTATTCATTTAATTTCCTAACCTTTTTTTAATTTTTTAAAACACAATTTTCTGGAAAATAGCAAGGCGACAAATAAAAATAACAAGAAACAAAAGAAGAACAGTTAAAACGAACTGCAAAGGTTCAATGCGAATTGGGTAATTCCTGTAAGTAATACTAACAGCGAAAAAAGTGATTCTAAGTCTCGTGTAATTTGCTATAAGACCTTATGCGACGGTGCTGTTTTAATACATAATTTTCAAGAACCATCAACAATAAAAACACAACCAAATTTCTTTTGGAAAAAAATTTTCTTTTTTATTGTAATTTTGGAATTTAAAATATTTCAACACTGGCTATTCCATAAAAAGAGATAAAGAATTTTTTTTTAATGATTATTATAAAATTCGAATAAAAAAAAATCTCTTCTTTTGACATTTTATAATAAAAATAAGACGAATATCCCTGGATATTTAACCCAACGCATTGTTTATTATGCATAGGGTGTATTAAAAAGTGTGTCGAATAAAATTCAGTTCGAATTAATTAAGTATTTTATCATAAAAATAGTATGGATAAAAAAAAATCTTAGGATAGAATTAGAGGAGTGACAGTCACTTTGAATGAGCACACATAGCGGTTTTTTTGTGATATCACATGAAGCGATGCCGCTAGACTAGTTACTGGCTTTTACAATGAACATAGAGGCTTAGGCTAGAAACACAATTTCGCTAAGTTAAGTCAGAAAGCAACCCGAAAGTCTAACAAACCCGGCTATTAAACTGATATCAAGGCTAGATAGCTGCGATAGACAATCGAGAAAGTGCGAGCCAAATGTGTCTAGTAAAGGTTTAAGTCTGTTAAATTTCTTAAACGTAAATTTTCAATATATTTGTATAATATGTATACCTATGGTGACCATCCGTTCTATGTTTAATAGAACGATACTACATTTAAGATTCTTGTTTTGTATAAATTATTCATTGGGAGAAACATTAATGAGCAGGTATAGGAATGGTTATCAGAAATTTCTAGGTACCTATATAGCAATTGAAATTAATTATACCAGTCATAGGTAACATTATTTTCGGTAACTGTCAACGAAACTAAAGTTCGGTTGCTCTCCATAATCGACCCATAAAATTCTATAATCCTGTGACTCAATATTTTTATACATTTTTTTTATTGCCTTAAAGTAGTCATGCTTCGCAGAAGATGAATTTCAAAGCAAGAAACTAATAATGATAGCCAAGTACACTGTTTTATGTATCGTGTGTTTTTTACTGTTACAGAAGTTTAAGTTCTAATAAAACAAAGAAGTATATTTTTAATATAAATGAGCCTGTTTCATTTATATTGTTGGATAGAAAATTGTATGACATTAATATTTGATTATGATTTCCGCCATGTGGCCGCCACGACTTGGGCTTAAAACGTAAAATCGGGAACACCAATATTCACAAAATTTTTGCAATATATGTGGCCATATTTCGCCAATAACAGTTCGAATGTTAATTTGGAGGTTTTCAATTGTCTCTGGTTTATCGACGCAGGCAAGTGACTTGAGATAATCTCAAACGTAAAATTACGTAAAATTACTTTTTCGTGAAAAGTTTCTTTAAGTAAATCAATTGTAGCGCGCTTTTGTGGCATATGGCTCCGTCCTGTTAGAACCACATGTCAGCAAGATTAATGTCAGCTAATTGGGGTACGAAAAAATTTGTAATCATGTTCCTATATCGTTCACCGTTGACAGTAACATTTTGACCATCATCGTTTTTGAATACATAAGGAGCAATGACTCCGCTAGCTACCAACAATAATTTTCTGCGGATGAATGGTGTTTCGCCAAACGTTTGTAGATTATTCTCACTCCAAATGCGACAATTCCACCTATTTACGTACCTATTTAACCAAAATTGGGCTTCAATTTTGAATTTTGAGGAACAATACCATTATTAACAAACAAAATTGACAATTTGCAAGCGTGGCTCTGGTGTAAGTTTATTTATAAAAAAATGCCAAACCAAACTAAAAAATCACCTATCAGCTGTTAAACAGGTTGTCGAATAAAGCAATGTTGCCAACCAGAGTTGAGTTTATTATATAATACTCATTGAGGCAAACTTAACATTCAACAACACTTACAAATAAATTAAACAAGGTTGCCGATATTACTACCGCTTCTGGCAAAATTTGGGATTTTGGGATTTTATATAAAAGAACAGTAGAAAAAAAAGCACATATCGGAAATAACATAACTATTTCTTCCTTTCTAATGATTGTATATGGTTGGCCATTTAAAAGTATAAATTTAAAAATGTAATAAAAAAAAACGGTTTGAGATTTTGCCAAATTAATTTTTTTGTTGTGAGGTACAAAGCTCCGGTTAAAAATTTAATATTATTTCATTCATCTGCCTTCCGCGGCTGGCCGGATCAATTTTCAAAATCTTTTTCGAGTGTATGAGGTCGTATCTTGGCAATGGCATGACGTATATTGGACTTAAAATGCTCAATTGCCTCTGGTTTGTCGGCATAACACTTGCTTCTAACGGCGCCCCACAGAAAATAGTCCAACGATGTCAAATCGCAAATTCTTGGCGACCAACTGACATCACCATTTCGGCTAATAAAAAGGCCATCAAACGTTTGACGCAATAAATCGATTGTGGCATGAGATGTTGAAACCTGTTGAAACCAAACATCGTTTATATCAATAATAAATCGGTTATCGTGGTGCGGTAGGTATCTTCATTGACCGTAATGTTTACGCAGTCATCACTTTTAAAGAAATATGGGTCAATGATTTCTGCGCTCGACAAGCCTCACACAACACACTCATTCGTAATGGCTGCATTGACTTCTGTAAGACATTGTTTGGGTTTTCTGAGCCACAAATACGGCAATTTTGCTTATTAACGTACCCACCAAGATGAAAATGAGCTTATGAGCTGATTTTTGAATTTTTTTTTTTGACTATTTTATTTTTGTGCAACTTCCAATCAACTGTCTTTGTTTTGGAAATAAATTTCCAATAAATCCCAACGTTGCTCAAGCGCTATTCGACTCATTGCGTTCAGTGAAGATAATATACTGAATTTTGTGACTAGAATATAATGACATAAGTATTGCCACCAGATTTGAAAAACCCGCAGGTTCAAATTTAAGCCGATAGATGACCCACCCGATTTATTATACAGAACAGTACTGAATTTGAGAGTCTTGTTCTCCATAAATTAAAAAATATTTAAACGCCTTTTATTTTATTTAACTGTTCAGTATTTGTTCTGTATTTCCATGCCTGAGATTTTTTAATAATTATTTGTTAAAAAATGACTTTACTGTAGTCAAGCCTCGCAGACGAAAGAGCATTTTTAAAGATAAATTGCAATGCAAAAAACTAATAATGATAGTCAGGTAGCATATTCTATGTAAATGGCAATGTTCAGTATATATTGCTAATATTTAGAGTTGAAAATAAAGTATACATTAGGTTGAACCGGCTATAAATGGGTGTCAACTACCATGTGTAATTTGCTATCAAATATTTCAAAGTATAAACTCTGAACAGGTGGTTCTTATTTTTTGTTTTCGTTTTCTTTTTTAGTTTAATTTTTAAACCTTAAATGATGAAGAGGGGTCATTTGACCCATTGTCAATATTTGTTTAATCAATGTTTTTTCTGAATTGGTAATTCGTGATTTTTATTAAAATTATATCATATTTAATTTAAAAGCATTCCAAAATTAATTCATGAGAAATATTGTCATTATATCTGCAGGTTTCACAGGTTGAATTAGTACTTAAAACTCTAATTAATTTCTCATTTTATTGTACTCATTATTGTCTCATTTTACGTACTTTCTTATCAAATCTCAATGTGTCACATTAGTGTCCCTATGATTTTTCACATGACTATATTTTAGACTTTCTTTCATCGAAAACTTTTTCACAATAATCAACAAAACCAAAATCTCTTCTAGTCGAAATATTTTTCATTTCAATTTTATTTTTTTTTTAAGTATTTAAAAGCACACACAAAGTAAAATCACATTTTGAAATCGGAGTGGATCGTTGTTGAATTAAAAATTTTCCAATTTAGATTCATTTTACGGTAATTCAACGGTGAACAACTTTGAAAGGATGTAAAACCATTTGATATGGTTATAACATAACATAATGGTTATAACATAACATAACATATTCATTTTTAAAACAAAAATATTTTTCTTAATTTGAAAATGTTCAACATTGAATTCAACATAAATATGTTGGACTTCTGAATTAGTTTATTATCAAAGAAAAACAACCGCAGGTTAAAAATGTTGCAATGTCGATTTTAAAATGCCAAAACATAATTTATGGGCGTACGTTTTTGTATTAAAAAAGTATGTTTTCGACTCAATGTGAAAACACTTTTGAAATTATAATGAACGTTGTTGAATATATTTTAATGGTGAAACAACATTAAATTAACGTTGGTCTACGCTTAAATTCAAAAGTCATTGTGGATTTGAGGTTACTGTTTTAACTTTGTGGTACTTCAGTTTAAAGTTGTGCGATCTTAAAATAGAGTTAAAATTTTAGAATAAAGTTACACAAACCAGAAGTCAAAATAAAAATAATTGAAAGCTGCCAAATAAAACTTCTCTATTTTTGTGAAAAAAAAAAATAGAGTCGGTGATACTGAAATCTCAACAAGTCCAACAAAAAATGTACCTATTTAATAAAGTTTATTAATTTCTTAATTCTGTTGCCGATATAACAAGCTAAGTAAATAGATTCCGTAAAGGACAGTGCCACGTTATTATAATTTTCAAATTCCTAGGAGTTCTCCTGTTATTCCAAGGGCAACTGGATTCATTCAGCTTGAGCCATAACCCTGGATATCCTGCAATTACTCCTAACACTCCATGTGCTTTCGGGCTTTACCGAGACCCATTCTCTCGCCTTTCTGAAGAAATGGCCTATTTGTGATCCTATCAATCGTTCCACAGACAAAGCCCTGTTCTCCGAATGCGGTCTTGTCAGTTCGCTGGTAACTGGACCATCCACCTCAATCGAACCAAATAATGGTTCATAAGACCCCTACGTCAATCCTACAGTCTCTAATCAGTCTAAATATCTCTCTCCCACCAGAACCCAAAGTACCTGGCTGCTAACATAGAGTGTTGCCCCCTTCTCTATTGCAAGATCTAACTTAAGTATCCCTAAGAACAGCGTGGAAGTATATTGTTATAACTATATACTCGTACTTATGTAAAATTTTCTTTAAATTCAATTCCTTTTTTAGCAGAAATACTTACATTACACGATGTCATCTATCGAATACGTATAGAAATACTGTTTGATGAAATTTATGTATTTTATCTATTTATGTATCTTATACTCGTATCCTTCCAAAAATGTTTTTGTAAATTATATATTTCGAATCAAATTTTTCCAACAAAGTTATTGTATCTTGAATTAAAAATTCTAAAGTAAGTAAAAGACTTGGAACTGTATTACTACAGTGGTTTTAATAATCCAACTTTGAAAGTGCTCGATTCAAACATTCTATACCTTTAAAGTAAAATTGTGCAGTGTTGATTTCAATGTTTTCAACTTTGATTTAAAAATGTTTATATTTTGAAATAATGTAGAACATATTTCATTTAAATTTGCACGTTTTTGAATTAAAAATTCCAATTTTTCATTTTAGATCGACCAATGTGAAATCAATTTGAAATCAAAGTTGTTTCCACTTTGATTTTGAATCCAAGTTGTTTTTACGGTGAATGTTGTTGAACTTACGAATTTCCACTTTGGCTAGTTTTCACAGTTGTTTCTTGTTGATTTAAGAGTGCTTTTGTTGAATATTTGCTGGGTGCAGGTTGAGCAGTTTTTCATATAGAGTCGGCTTTAACGCGAAAATTATACTTTAATTTGTCTATTAATGAGTAAGAGTCGAGTCTAGAAAAAGCCTACTCTTGCTCGCTTATATATATTATATGACTTCCCGTAACATTCCATGAAGGAACATGAGGACTTCTCTCAGTCAATGAGCTGCACCCGATTCTATTTTTAAACTCATTGAAAGGGACCTACAGCTTAACGGCGACTCCGAATGGCATTTAGGTGATACCGCTGCCGAAAAACTTTTTTCATTTTTTTTTTTAAGATGGTCTGGCCTGGCATTGAAGCGCCGACCTTCTGGTTGGTACGCGGGTGTCTTCCCTACCATACCACAGCGGCACACTCTCTTGCTCACTTAAGGTATACCTTATTTTTCACTATGAATATGGACCAATGTTTTTAAAATAGTTCACTCACGTACTCGATTAAACGACAACAACTAAAATAATGGAAGATTATGAAACTTTCATTATTATAGTTGTTGTCGTTTAATTACATCCTTGTGCTGTACATAATTTCACGTAAAAATTTTGGTCACCGTATGTTTAGTATACATAACTTATCGGTTAACCCTATTTTAAAGCATCTGATAAAAAACACACACTCACACCAACCAATAATTAACAGATTCACATACATTTTCATTTCATCCAATTGTCCCATTTGAGAGATTTGAAAGAGACAAAACAATTTTGTTTTTGTTTTTTTGTTTTATATTTCCATTTAATTTTATTGTCATCCTCCACATTAGTTGGTTGTTTGGATGGTTGGTTGGCTGATGATGACGATCCCCATCATTGTCTCATCATCATTAAGGGGCCTACTACACTCATTCGGTATGTTTATATAATTGAGTAGATTTATGTGTTGGATGTTTGGATCTGTGTATTTATTTGGCTTCAACTCCTTCCCCTTAGATTATTTGGTTTGTTAAGTTTTTCGATTTATTTTTTGTTTCTTTTCTTTTAAGGCCACCCATTTAGTTAAAATATAATGAAAATAAAACTTGAGGAATTTCGTCTGGCACTTTAAATGTTTCCTCGTTGTTTGCATCACTCGCTTGACTGTCTACAATGCTGCTCTCATTTTAAGAATTTCAATGTGTCAAAAGACATTTCGAATATTTATATGTCATTTAAGTGTCGTCGTTGTTTTATTATTTTTCATTTTGGATCCAAATTGAACATTTGAAGATTCATGGCTGGATAAGACAAATTCGTAAGTACTTTTGTGACAATATTTTTCCATGTGAATTTTTGATGAACATGTACTTGGTATTTGAAAATAAACGAAGAAAATATGAAGGAAGCTATTATCGTTTCATTCTTGTAATAGACCATATACAGACATTCCCAAAATTCTCTTGTATATGACAAGCTTTTCATACATCGTTTCCTTCTAATTTCTTGCTCACAATCATCATATTCTTGCATAAATTTTAATTAAAACACAGATATATTGTTTTGAAACAAGAGCAACCAAAAAAAAAAAAAATCAATTTCATATTGTTTTGTCCTGTCATTTCACATATTCGTTAATGAGAATTTTATATTCCGAATATGTCATAGAGTTTTAAGTGTGAATATGAATACAAATTTTAATTAAATTATAATGGCAGAGATAGAATCTCAATCTAAATATTTACTTAAACATGGAAAAATGTGCATTAACTACACACATATGTACATATATTTGTAGCTGTTATACACCAATGCCTGGGAAATTATTTTTATAATTCGTTCGTTCAATTTGCATAAGCAATTTTCATATTAAATGTTTGAAAACTATATAAAGTAAAGTAAAACTAAAACAACATATTTCAGATTCAGTTTCAGCTTGTAAAGGGTACTCCTACAAAACCTTTAGTTTTAAATAGCCCGCCATTTGAACCTCTGTCAGGAGTTAACCTATGACTACTTAACAGATTTCAAGCAAAATATACGCCATTTAGTTCAAATAAAAAGACACTAAATTATTAAAATTCACTACGAAAATGGTGAAAATTTCACAGTTTTTGGGTTGCTGTGAACACAGCAGTTGTAATACTGGTGGAAAAATTTTAGTTGTTGGAATAACTTGGTGATGTGAAGAAATGACCTCGTGCTCGTCGCTGAAGAACAACTGAGAATATTGCTGTTGAAGCCCAGGTTTGTCCTTTTATCATCGAATTTGTGAATCTGACATCCAAGATATAGTATGTATTAGGGAGATCGAACGGTTATTATTTGACTGGATTTAACCGTTTTTTTTTTTAGTTTTGTCGAATACGGTTTTATTAAAATGTTTGTTTTTCGAATAGCCAATAACCCGGTTATTTCAACAAGAATAACCGGTTAGTTTAAATACTCGTATGAATAATTTTTATACGTTTTCATATTTTTTCTTGGTTGGAGGTGGGCGTCTTACCTAACATACCACAATGGCACACACTATTAAATACGTGGTGCATGTACATCCCCCTGTACGAGAGAGAGAGAGGACCCTATTCCCTCGGATGCTCGCACGAATTGGAACCCATATCAGTTCGACATGATATCATACAAGATGGGCCAGTAAGGTCCAGATCAGCAAAATAATAACAACTGGAAATGAAACTACGCTGTAAAAACTTAATCACTGGATGAAATAAAGGGACCGCCAAATATTTTTTTTGTGAATGCTATACAAAAAACTACTGAATATTTTCTCAAATTTCTTTTTTTATTTGAAAGTACAATCCTTCCGGTTAATAATGGAAAATAATTTCATTCAAATGGCTGCCTCGGCTGGCCACGATCGGTTTAATTTTCAAGCACATTATCGATTGTGTGCAGCTGTATTTCACCAATGGCTTCACGAATATTGTCCTTTAAAGCGTCAATTGTCTCTGGCTTGTTGGCGTAACACTTATCTTTGACGGCAACCCACAAATAATAGTCCAATGGTGTCAAATCGCAGCTCCGAGGTGGCCAAACGAGATCAGCTCTGCGGCTGATAATGCGATCTTCAAAAACAGGGCACCAAACATCAAGTGTAGCTTCGGCTGTGTGGCACGTAGCGCCGTCCTGTTGAAACCAAATGTTGCTAATATCCTCCTCTTAAATTTTTGTGAACAAAAATTCGTTCAACATGGCCCGATAACGATCGCCATTGACTGTAACGGACACTCCTTGCTCATTTTCGAAGAAAAATGGCCCAATTATGCCAAAATCCAAAATCCGCACCAATGTATGCGTGCGGGTTTTCTGTATCAGAAATGCGACAATTTTGCTTGTTTACATACCCGCCAATATCAAAATGAGCTTCATCTGAAAAGATGATTTTTTTGGCAAAATCGACATCTTCTGTAAGTCGATCGCAGGCATAGATTCCCAGTGTTGCTTAAGCGTATACACAACCATATTAGTTCAGTGGAAGGATAACTCTATTTATCTGTCAAATCAGACATGAGTAAGTGTTACCATTCACAAAATAAGCACTAGTTGAAAAAAAAAACGTTAAATGGCCTTTATTAGAACGTGTGTGTTTTCGAGAAAGAAATGTTTAAGGTCCCAAAAATGCCGAACGTTGTTCCAGCATACTTACTTGCTAGACACTACGACATGGTACAAAAATCAAAAAAAACTTTATTTGCTAATGCAACAAGAATTTTATTTTAATAAAAGAACCGGTTAATCGGTTATTTGATGAATTGTTAACCGAAAACCGGGTATTCGAAAACCGGTTTTTGAAAAAAGTCGAAGAATCAATCTCCTTGGTACGTATGTCATTATATCGTATTTTGCATCAATACTAAGGTCTTTAAGTTTATAAAGCTAAATTAACACAATAAGTCAAATCTATCAGCCATCAATAACGTTGTGGTCTTGATGATTGGGTCCTGGATATATAGCGTGGGCAATTTAAAAGTTTAAATTTAATAATGCACTAAGACAATGGCAATTACAATGCTGGCCTTCAACTGCTCAATTGTCTCTGGTTAGTCGGCAAGCACTTGTTTTTAACGGCGGCTTACCAAAAAAAGTCCAACGGGGTTAAATCGCAGTTTCTTGGCGGCCTACTGACATCACCATTTTAGCGTATTAAGCGACTAACAATCGTTTGACGCATTAATTTGATTGTGGCATGATATGTGTGGCGGTTATCATGGTGCGATATGTGTCTCCATTGACCATTATGGTTGCGAAATATGAAATATGGGACATTGATGCCTCCAGTCCACAAGCCGCACCAAACATTCACTCTTTATGGGTGCAGTAACTTAAATAAACGAAGTTCGGGTTTCCTGAGTCCCAAATACGATAATTTTGCTTATTAACGTACCCACCAAGATGAGAATGAGATTCATCCGGAAAGATGATAACAAATTTCTAATAAATCCCAATGTTGCTCAAGCGTAAATCGATTAATTTCGTTCAGTGGATATAATATACTGAATTTTGTGAGAGGATAGAATGACATAAACATTGCCAGAATCGAAATAACCGCTGGTTCAAATTTAAACCAATAAATCGCCCACCTTATACATCAATCTGATGCGGAAATTTAACAAAAAGCACATACAAACCAGCAAATTACTACGCGGTGCGACAAAAAAACACCTGACAAGTAATACTATTTTTGTGACAGGCGCTGCCAAGCACAACAAGGATCGGTTTTCGTTCATTTTTGTCGCACTGTGTTATAGTTTAATATTTACAACATGAAATAAATTGAGACATAAGGTTTACCTTTTTAACCAATCAACAATTTCAAATTTATATGTCTGCTAAGTTCAAATTTTTCGTAATCCAAAAGCACATGTCGTCTTTATTCCCTGTCAACTTCTTGTAATTCAATTTGAAAACATTTTGTATATCAATAATTTTGAAATAATGATTACACGGTGCGAAAGGAAAATACGTGGCTGGTAATACTGTTTATCAAATATGTTTTTGCAATGTTCGAGACACCTCTAAAGAGTCGAGTTACGTATAAAAAACCGGTTTTTTGAATATTCATGCACTTGTAAACTAATAACTTAGCTAATTATTAATCGATTTTATGTATTTTTTCGGATTTTGAAGAAGGGAAACAAACCTTTTAAATGATATACTAACATATATGCTATTTAAGTGGTCTTGAAGGATCTGGGTGTATTTCTCAAACACATTTTATTCACATTTTTATTCAATTTATTCCATATTTGTTAGGTTTAGATGGTTTTTTTTTTTGAACACTAATTTATATAGGAACCGTGCTGTTTATGAATTAATTAAGAAACTATGTTTAGTTTGTGTGCTTTCCTAATCCCATTTTAAATATTATCTTAAATACTAAATGTAAAATTTAGTAAAATTGTTAACCCTTTTTCCCCTTTTCTTCCCTAATGTTCTGCTTTTTAGCTGTATACAGTTTACAAACAAACACACATTCATTTTTATATAACATATATTAGATAGGTATATAGATAGATAGCTTTTGTCCAGTGTGCCTTCCTGTTTTTTGGCTGATTTGGATAGTTAACGAAGCTTTAATAGTTATCCCGCTTCTCATATTCAAAATTCCAAATTTAGTAAGAATGAAAGGTGCCACGCCTACTTATTCAATCTAGCCCACTAATGATGTTTATTGTTCACGACGTTCTTTGAACCTAATTTAGAAACTTCTACTATTGCCGTTCTGAATATACACAAAAATTAATATTTACTATATATGGCAGGTAACACACCCCCTTGTCCAATTTCGCCCATTTTTTTCTAAAACCCTTCTCAAGATATATTATATTCAATATTAAGTTTGTATGAAAGGTGCCACGCTCACTTGTCAAATTCTGCCCATTTTTGCCAGATGATTATTATTAACTAAAAAGTAATTCAGGCCAAATTCAGAAGCTTGTGCTCTAACCGTTCTCAAGATATGGAAGGTGCTATGCTCACTTGTCCGATTCCGCCACGTTATGCTTGATTATTTGTATTGACTATGAAGTCATTCAAACCAAGTACTGAAACTCTAGCTTTAACCATTCTCAAGACATAATGAGATCAATATTTAGTGTATATTAGAGGTACCACGAACAATTGTACACTTCCGCCCACTGTTTTCCTGATGATTTGAATTGATTATGAAGTTATTCGTAACAAATACTAAAATTTTAACCATTCTTAGGATATAATTAAATCAATATTTAGTTTGTATGGGAGGTACCACGCCCAAATCGTCCCTCTTTTTGATTAATGATTTGTTTTGACTATAAAGTCATTCAGACCAAGTACTGAATCTTTAGCTTTACCGTTCTCAATATATACAGAAAACAAAATTTACTTTGTATGAGAGGTACCAAGCCCACTTTTTGGCTAGTAATTTGCTTTGACTAAGAATTTATTTGGGCCAAACGTAGTGAAACATTTTGTTACAATTTTGAAGTTATAGTTAAATAAACATAAGCTTTTTATGGGTGTGGCATCGCTTAGTTGAAATTTTTAAACTGAATATAGCCTATAGTTCCTTCCAGACGTACAGAAAGATACCGAACAATTTTAAGAAAATCGGTTAGCTGTTCATAATGCACAAACAACAAACATGCATTACGTTTTTACCTTTCTAAAAACGTGTTTTTATGAGTTCGTAGATTGTAGTCAAAATAAACTAAATTTTGTGTTTGGTTTTAATTAAAAATCCTTTATTCAACACAGTTTTGTGCACCACAGCTTGTAAACTTTTTACAGCAATAACAATTTTCTATTCTTAATTACTTAGTCTGTTTACAATCTTGTAAACAACAACAATTACTCGACAGATCTTTCTACTTAAAGATCTTCTAACCCGATCGTAGTTATAACTTGGGTTCGATCACAGCCTTTTAAACCAGAGGCTATCCACACTTAACTCTACTGAGTTAGCTCCAACTAAGCTGGTTTTTTACTTCACGATACACTTCACGAGTTTAGTCCTTATAAACTATCTTCACACAAACTGCACTCGCTGAGTTTATTTTACTTAAACTCCACTCACTGAGTTTACGACACATAAACTGATTGCTGTTCGCATCGATGTGCTTTTTATATGGCTGTGTAAACAATACATCGAAAGCTCTCGAAGCTCTCGATATTTCTCCATTTCTTTCTTTTAATTTCTTTTTAGTTCTTTTGTAGCCATGCGTATGTGAACATCTACCTCTTTCAGCTCTTAGTCTTTGTTGTTGCTTGTTTATTGTCTGTTACTTGTTTTCTTTGCTGCTTAATAATTGTTGTTGCCGTGTTATTTTTATTACTTTATCTCTGCTAATGGCTGTTGCTGTAGATTTGGTTATTTGTAAACAGCACGTATAGTTGTTATTGCAACTGTTGTTTATTTATTTTAGAGATGTTATGCTGCGGTGCCCAACCTTATTTTTGTAACAATACAAACACACATTCATTTTTATGTATAAGATTTGAAACCACAATTAAATTCTTTAATCTTTATGTTTAACTTTATATAAAATAGGTTTTTCATCTTCAAATGTTAAATGAAACCAAAAACATTTAAAGCATATGACAAAAATTCAAAATATACCGATCGAAGTAAAACGGTTAAAAAAAACAATAGAGCAACAAGTAAAATTACATAAACACTACTCGTGAAGTCGATTACACAAAAGCCGCACACACAATATGTGTAATTACATACAAAGTGGCAACACTGGTCCTAACAGACTGTCGGTGAGCGATACATCGAATGTTGCATTCCTACCCACAATGGATTTAAGACCTCAAAAATACTATTTGTAAAGTCATCGAGAATATACAGGGTCTCCGCCGGGAAGGTATACTACTTTGATTTGCCACCATTTTGGTAAACATTAGTCTTGACAGAGTAGAGACGTGGCAAATTTTTTTATGGAAAACTATTCAGTAAACCAACGTGTTTTAATCGTTAAAGTAGCTCGCCCATGACAACCCCGATTTTCATGAAAAAATCATAATGAGTGACGAGGCACATTTTCATTTGAATGGTTATGTTAATAAACAGAATAATCTGTTTTGTGCAATAGAAAACCCACAAATTATTCATCAATTACCTTTGCATCCATTAAAGGTGACAGTCTGGCGTGCAATTTGGTCAGGAGGAATCATTGAAACTGAAAATGGCGTAACGGTAACTGTCAATGGGGAGCGACATCGTGATACGAATGAAAACTTTTTAACGCCACAACTGTATGCTTTGGGCTTGACTAACATGTGTTTCAACAAGACGGTGCCACATCGCATACAGCCAGGATTAAAATAGAATTACTGCGAAACCTCTTTCCACAACAAATTATTTCAAGGAATGGTGACGTTGGTTGGCCTCCATAGTCGCCTTATTTGACTGCTCCGGACTTCTTTTTGTTTGGATATCTGAAAAGCAAGGTTTATGCAAACAAACCAGAAACGCTGGAGCAACTTAAACAATATATTAGTGATGAAATTAATGAAATACCGCGTAAAATGTGTGAGAATCTAGTGAAAAATGTGCTCAAAAGGGCTCGTGTTTGTGGGGCTAACAGAGGCGGGCATTTATCTGATATTATATTCCATACATAATTGCCGACATTGAATAAAACATTTATCAATATAAGATCCATTCTCTTTTATATAATCAAAAATTATAAACGAACAAAGTATATAGTATACCTTATATATACATAAAGTCCTGCATATCCATGGCTATCATTTGGATTGTATTGTTTTTTATAATTAATCGCATACCCGATGCCGATAATTTCGCCTTAAAATATTTGGTTTGTACATATTAAATTGAAATCCCTCATTGAAAGAGCCTATAAAAACCAATTCAATTAATTAATTTTCTTTTTTTTTCTTTTTTTATGTCTATATTTATAAATTTTTTTATGTTAAATATAAAATTTAATTACAATTAACAACTTTTACATACATTACGAGAAACGTCAATTAAAGTTTATTACATAGTTTACCGAAAATTCTTTAAAACCATAAAATCAAACCACACTTATGTATCATTTTATTAGATTTGGAACGAACATAATATTTAACAATGTTCCGTGGCTCTTAAGTGGTGGTAGGTTTATAAGAGCGGGTCTACTAGTGTAAGACGTCAATTTAAAGGAGGTTCTAAACGTTGACAAGATAATCGAAACTGTTTTTGCACAAATTTAATGATGTCAGTGTAAATTTTTAAAGTCAACATAGATAAGGAAAAGCGGAGAGTTCCACTCTTCAACTGCTCCATAATGATTCGCTCACTCTTTATATGGTCTACGAACGATGGGCCGGCTCTAAAGCCTGCCTGTTCGCCGCACAATGTCAATTCTATTGTTTGTATCTGTAATGCGCTCTAGGTTTCTAGAAGCCACTTCTTTATGGATTGTGTTTAATAGTGTTATCCTCCTTCAGTTTCGAAAACTGTTAAGGTCTTTTCTTTCTGGTATTGTGACAAAAATACAAATTCAAATTCAGTGTATATTTCAAAAGCCCAGCTAGTAGGTTTTCGGGAACGGCTAATTTATTGTTCCTCAAGTTTTAAACTGTCATGCTAATCTTTTCTAGGATTGGTATTGTTTTGACTTCTGTGTGTGTAGACAGATTAGATTAATGCAGATTGGAGAGATCACCAATTAAATTGTTTTCATTTGTACTCAAGACATTACCCTGTGCATCCCATATGTTCCAATTACATTCAATTACACGAAGCGAAAAAAAATACCTGCGATGTGATACTAATTTTCTTATAGGTGCTGTCAAATACAAGAATATTGTTGTAAAATCAGTTATTCGTACCTTCATGCACTTATAAGTTAATAACTTAATAGATTATTAATACCAATTAGGGAATAATGGCAAATGGCTGCCTCGGTTGGCCATGCAGTAGCCTACACGATCGGTCCAATTTTTAAGAACATTGTCGATTGTGTGCAGCTATATTTCACCAATGGCTTCACGAATATTGTCCTTTAAAGCGTCAATTGTCTCTGGCTTGTTGGCGTAGCATTTATCTTTGACGGCACCCCACAAATAAAAGTCCAACGGTGTCAAATCGCAACTCCGAGGTGGCCAAACGACATTAGATCTGCGGCTAATAATACGATCTTCAAAAATAGGGCGCAAAACGTCGAGTGTAGCTTCGGCTGTGTGGCACGGAGCGAAGTCCTGTTGAAACAAAATGTTGCTAATATCCTCTTCTTCATTTTTTGTGAACAAAAATTCGCTCAGCATGGCCCGATAACGATCGCCATTGCCTGTAACGGTCACTCCTTGCTCATTTTCGAAGACAAATGCCCTAATTATGCCTCTGGACCAAAATCCGCACCAAACAGTTACTCGTCTTGAGTGTATCGGCTTTTAAAATACATGCGTGCGGGTTTTCTGTGCCCCAAATGCGACAATTTTGCTTGTTTACATACTCGCCAAGATCAAAATGAGCTTCATCTGAAAAGATGATTTTTTTTGCAAAATTTTGAAAGTAATGTCGCAATATTTCCCAGCGTTATTCAACCATATTCGTTCAGCGGAAGGATAAAACTAATTATATGTCAAATCAGACATGAGCTAAGTGTTACCATTCACGATATAAGCACTAGTTGAAAAAAAAAACGTTATATGGCGGACCCTGTACTTAAATTAACCGGTTTTTCGTGTTAAATAAACCGGTTTATTCGGTATTCGACTAAACCAAACAAACCGGTTAAAACCGGTCAAATAATAACCGTCCGATCACCCTAGTACCAATGCAGATTTCGAACGAAGTGAAACAAATCCTTTAAATGATATATATGTATACTTATATATAATTTAAGTAACCTTGAGGAATCTTTGTGTATTTGTCGAGCATACACATCTTAATCTAATTTTTTCCAGATTTGTCAGGATGAGGAATGTTTTTGCGCACAAGTTTTTATAGAAACTGTACTATTTTTGAATTAATTAAGGAACTATTTTTAGTATTGAATAAAAAGAGTCATTGGTTTTAGAAATCCATTGGCAATGGACGAAGTTATTAAGATTTTTAGTAAAGCAATTCAATTAAGTAACCTTGAGGAATCTTTGTGTATTTGTCGAGCATACACATCTTAATCAAATTTTTTCCAGATTTGTCAGGATGAGGAATGTTTTTGCGCACAAGTTTTTATAGAAACTGTACTATTTTTGAATTAATTAAGGAACTATTTTTTGTATTGAATAAAAAGAGTCATTGGTTTTAGAAATCCATTGGCAATGGACGAAGTTATTAAGATTTTTAGTAAAGCAATTCATGAAAAACATCATGCGATTCTTTCCAAAATAAAATATTTTTTTTAATACAATTTCAGAGCAATAAGGGAAATTATCATTTTGCTTACAATTGTAAAATTTTGTCATAAGTTTCTCTACTAAAAAACTTAATGACTGAAAATTTCCAAACGATTTCTAAAACGTATGACGAGACGAATTGAAGTCAATTAATAAAATAAAAATAATAAATTAAGAAATAAATTCCAAGGTATTTCAAATTTCTGTCTTGTCTCACCATTAAGCTTGCTGGCAACTTTTTAGACCTACGCCAGTTGCCGCATGCAGAAGCAGTTTCCTCTTGATTAATAATTTAGTTGATGTATTGAAGTCTATTGTTGAGTACTGATTTCGTCACTCCTCTCTCTACTTTCTTATACACGTAGCGAAATGCCTAGCTCTCTCCTAATATAACCAATTGAGATTTCCAAACTTTTCTCTCAGTATCCATAGCCAGTCACTGATCCACGGCTTGATTTGATGTTCGTCAAAGCCCAAAATAATACAATTGCGCTCATGGAATTCCCTTAGAAAATTTCCTCATTACAGCTGTTGTTGCTGTTCCAAACTTGAGAAAGTGAGGTTACAAAACTTTGCAGCAATTTCCAAATTTCACAGACGACAAAGTTTGGCTTACAAAGCTTCATTATAATAAGCAGAAATTGGTGATCGCCATAGATATAAGCTCCCCATATAATCTTGACACCAATATAATTTTCTGTCATCCAGAAAATGTCATTCGCGGATTCCGAAATATATTTATGGATGGAACAATTGATGTTAAACGTATAAATCGATAAGACGAGCGCAGTTATTATTGTAACTATACCGTAAGCCATGGTTGTCATAATAGATCATATATTATATTAATTCCCATAACACTCCGTGAAGGAACATGGGGACTTCTCTCAGTCAACGAACTGCACCCGATTCTGTTTTTAAAATCATTGAAAAGGACCTACAGTTTAACGCCTGCTCCGAACGGCAAAGGCATTTAGAGAAGTTTTCAATAGTAGTAATATCAGTTACTAGCCAATGTTATGAGGTGATACCGCTGTCGAAAAACTTTTTTCTTTTTTTTTAAGATGATCTAGCCTGATATTGAACCGACGACCTTCTGGTTGGTAGGCGGGTGTCTTACCTATAATACCACAGCGGCACCATTATAGATCATGAACCAGCGTTATTTGTGCCAACTTTACTGTTCATATCGCCAAACACGGTCTTAATATCGCTTTTCCTCATTATAGCATAGTCAACATCTAGCTGTTTTCATCTACTTCTGTAGGAGCATATCAATGGATGATGATGATGTTACAATAATTGTTACGAAGACATACGTTTAGCAAACGTTCCAAAACTCGTTTGAACCCCATTAAAGGCCTTTTTGGTCTCGCTTGAGATAATTATTTCAGCTTTTTGAATATGACTGTTGTTATCTCTGCTATAGATGAAGTGTTGGAGCGAAGCTATGTGAAATTTATCCTGTACCTGTCATTAAGCTTTTTTGAGGTCCATAATATGCAATTGATTATTTTTACTTTTTAGATTGCGCTTATGTTCCTTTTACGACAAAAGAGTGTATAGGTTCGATTTTATGGGCCGACTTATCTGGCCAGCGGGTCTTCCCCAGTTAAATTGGAGGATCCCTAAATTTTACGTGCATTTCTTCTACGCTGTTGTTGTGATTATACCTCCCATGATCGGTTGCTATTTTTAGTTAGTTAAACGCAGGGTGCTCCACATGCAGAAAGGGTTGAAATTTAGGCAAGAAAAGCTATATGAGTCTAAAAACTAGAACACAGGGGTAGAAGTCATAAAATTATCAAAATATATTTCTATGCAGTTTATCAATGATTTCTTTTTATTTAAATACGAATAAATAAATTAAAATTGAATTAAATTTTAATTATTTTAAAGGTCAACTAAGGTCATTTCGAAACCTTTAATACCAAGAAATTATTAAGCTCATTCTTATCTGCAATAAAGAAAATATTTAAAATAATATCGTTTGGCATTTCAAGCAATAAAATCTCCATTAAGTGGCTCATAATTATGCCGACACCCACAGTAATTAAAATTTCCCCCTTTTCTTTAGAGACAACAATGCGACAAAGAAGAACAATGTCGCCACCATGACAAATTAATTGTGGAGGCGACCCCCACTCTTGGATACTTAATCAAATAGAGAAGCTGAAATAAAATATTTTCCTCTTACAATAGCATTTTACTTTCATTGTTGTTTTTGTAGTAAATATCGCCAACACAAATTGTTCACTTTTATTCCCAGCGCTTTGTTGCCATCAGAATTCGATATTTTTCGTCTCTTTTCTTAAATAAAAAAAATAATTAAAAGATTTGTATATTCAAACGCTTAATTCAGTCAAACAAAGTAATCTAAAATCCGTACGCATATACTCAATACTGTCTTTATATTTGAAAGCTTATATTGATTTATTTCTGAGTGCACTAGTTAACAGTAATAATTAAAGAGATAATTAGGGTCTCTAGTAAATGTCAGTGTGGCTATAAATTGTATTTATGGCAATGGAAAAGCAAACAAAGCCTATGATTTTTCCCATCTTGTACTCCATTATTTATTTATTTCGACAATAGTGTAATTTATATATTCTAGTCAATATTAAAACGTTTAATAACATATCATATATTATAAAAGATTATTAAAAACATATCATAAGACAAATATAGCAGAATAAATTTAAAATCGTCATATTTTATCAGTTTCATGTGGCTGAAATAAAAAGAAAACCTACAGCTACCCTTACTTAAAATGTGTCAGAAATAAAATCTCTCATAACCAAGCTTTAGATCGCCAAATACAGTAAAGGCTTATTAAAATTTAAGAATTTTTTTATTATAAAGCGTCTGCCATCTAAGGTTTATTTTTTTCAACTAGTGCTTATTTCGTGAATGGTAACACTTAGATCATGTCTGATTTGACAGATAATTAGTTTTATCGTTCCGCTGAACTAATATGGTTGTGTATAAGCTTGAACTTCGCTTCGCTAAGTGGGCCTGCGATCGACTTACAGAAGATGCCGATTTTGCCAAAAAAATCATCTTTTCAGATGAAGCTCATTTTGATCTTGGCGGGTATGTAAACAAGCAAAATTGCAGCATTTGGGCCACATAAAACCCGCACGCATACATTGAAAAGCCGATACACCCAAGACGAGTCACTGTTTGGTGCGGATTTTATTCCAGAGGCATAATTGGGCCTTTACAGTCAATGGCGATCATTATCGGGCCATGTTGAACAAACGCCATATAAAAATAGGAAAATAAGTATAATAAAATTGAAAAAAATCTATTCTTATAAAGATTTTTTTTAATAATTCGAACGATCGATTATAAAATAAAATTAGAAATAATTTAGAACAAATTAGCTACTTAGAAACTATTCCTTCAATTTTGGGTTCAGGTATAACATTAAGAAAATACCTACCAGAGGTTTTAGGCTTTAGGTTGCGCTTTTTCTCGACTGTTGTTTAACGTTTCCTCGATTATGTACAACTTGGTATAACCTGGGTACCACAATGTATACATTGTGCTGGGTACTTAACACAAACTTACAAGATCTACATTATGCAGACGACATCTACCTTCAAGCTCACAAACATTGGGAGATGCAATTAAGGTTGGCTTGCGCAAAAACATCTCCAAAACCAAAATTATAAAACTAACGCCAATAACACAATGATTTTCGAATTGGAAGTCAAAATGTCGGTAAAACCCAGATTTTTGCTTTCTCGGCAGTATCATCACTACGCCCGGCAGTTACAGTACTGATTCAGAACAGATTGAATCTAGACAGCCAATCTTTGAGCCTAGTGAATGCTATAGAGGGTCCTACATTTATCTCTCAAAAACGAAAATTAATATTTTTAACTTGTGTATGAAGTCTATTTTTATATCATTGCGGGTCATGGAATGCGACTATGTTTGATGCCACTTCCATTCAGATATTTATAAACTGCTTATGGCACATTTTGATAATATATGTATCTGGAATACATATATATTCTGTGAGAAGAAACTGGATTGGGCATTCTCTGAGGAATCCTAACTACTACTTAGCGGAACTGACCATTGAATGGAATTCACAGGCAAGCGGTAGAGTCAGAAGGACAGATCATTTCTAGAGAAGAAAAATGAGAGACAAGCTGCTTCCCTAAGAATGACTTAGAGACAGGTTAGATGGCTTTAGATGGAAAGATTTTGTTACAGCCCTATGATCCTTTTAAAATCCTTAAGCATCTAATATTAACAGCTTAGTATTGCAATTAAATAATACAATTTTTAGCTTTCTTCTTTAAAATATTTTCTATTTTTTATATTACTTTAAATAATGGGCCCTTAGGTTTCAGATACGTTTCAAAAATACTATTTTTATTATCTGGAACGATGTAATGTTCACAGGATGAAGCATTTAAAGTCCATAGTTTATAGGAATTAATTAATTTATTGAATTTAGTGATTTTCTATTTCTCACAAAACAATGCAAATAGAAAAGCACTGTTTTTGAAAACGAGCGCTTAAAAGAAAAAACGCGACTTTTCGGTAGTTGGAACACTCTAAATACAGCGCGAAAGGCGCTAAATTGGCAACACTGATTTAAATCCTAAATCTCAGCCCACACTCAAAATGGCACATTCATTTTCCTTATTATTTTATTATTATTATTTTTTTTAATACTATAAATATATTTTTAGAGATGGGAAAAGGGTAAATATCCAATTTGTAAATACCCTGTAAAATGGATAAATTGGGTAAAAATAATACCCAGGTATTTACCTAAAAGGTAGTTATAAACAATGTTATAGAAAATTTAGTGAATAAACACATTGTGCAGCAAAATTTAGTGCATTTTATAATAAATTTTATGGAGCAGTAGAAAAACAATAACTTAAGATAATGACTATATTATATAGACATATTTATTTTTACAATATTACATTACATTAATCGAAATCACTGTCACTGTCATTGTCAGTTTTACACCGAAAATAATTAAAAGAAGATTGAAGTGTGGAATGGTGGGCACCAAGTGAAGTGGAAGGTGCTTCTTCTAATGAATTAGCAGTATTGATGAGTTCGTCCTCAGCCGGTAAAATTTTTTTGGAAAGTATCCTTTTGCCGTATATGTTTATTGCAATTAGATTTATATTAAAATTGGAACCCATATTATAGATATACTGCAAAGCAATTAGAAAATCGGATGAAGTTAAGTCGCGTCCCCGACTATTGGTATCAAGAAAACAAACAACCAAATGTATTAAAATGATGTTTTAGCTGATTGACAAAGAGAAGTTGTCGGATGCTGCATTTCATAAACTTTTTATATCCATGGCATAGAGACACGTATACACTACAGTTCGAACTATAGCGGGTTCAAGCTAATACGTTATGTCAACGAGAACAGGAATCAGCTACAGAACTGAATCACAAGCCCAATATAAAAACAATTGATATATGGTACATACTTAAAGCTAACAAAAATATACATAAATGGATAAATAATGAAAATATATATAGGAAGGGAAATTTAAAAGTTTAAATTTGAACCAGCGGTTATTTCGAATCTGACAATACTTACATCATTCTATTCGGTTACAAAATTTAGTATATTATCTCTACTGAACAAAATGAATCAATATACGCTTGAGCAACGTTGGAATTTATTGGAAATTTATCATCCTTTAAAATCATCTTTTCGAATGAAGCTCATTTTGACCTTGGGGTGCACATTAGTAAGCACAATTGTCGTATTTGGGCCCAGAAAACTCAAACGCGATCTTACAGAAGTCAATGCACCCATTACAAGTGACTATTTAGTGCGACTTGTAGAGCGGAGGCATCATTGCCAAATATTTCTTTGAAGATGAGCACGACGCAACCATTACGATCAAAGGAGACACCTATCGCAACATGATAACCGATTTTTTGTGCCCGCTCTTCATGGTATTGATGTACACGATGTTGAGTTTCAACAGGATGGTGCAACTTGCCACACATCTCATTCCATTAAACTTTAATGACAGTTTAATTAACCGAAATGGTATGTCAGTCGACCGCCAAGATGCTGCGATTTGACACCATTGAACTATTTTTTGTGGGGCGCCGTTAAAGACAAGTGTTATGCCGATAAACCAGAGATAATTGAGCATTTGGGGATCTAACATTCATGACGCCATTGCCGAGATACGACCAGATACAATGGGGTACTCTGAAGACAGCCGCGGCAGCCATATGAATGAAATAATATTTAATTTTTAACCGGAACAATTGTACTTCACAACAAAAAAATAAATTTGGCAAAATTACAAACCGTTTTTGTTTTATTGAATTTTTAAATTTAAGCTTTTAAACTGTCCACTCTATATTATAAAATTTTATTAACGTTAGAAAACTAACTATGTTTAATATAACCGACGTCATATTGGGTATACAAGTTAATAATGTCGATTTGGAGAACATATGGCATAACTATCACATATGGTTTGTGTCAATAATAACAAATATGATATTTTGGAGGGTAAATATTTGTCATTATAATTCAGTATTCGATAGACGCCAAAGTGTAAACACACATTTTTCAATCGCTACAATAATGTCGAAGTTTGTGCATAAAAAAATGTTTTTGGGGAAGTCTGATAACTCTCTTCATTTGAAGAAAACGGCTGCTGAAAGCAATCGATTGATGGCCGAAGCTTATAGTTAACATGCACCAACTCAAAAGCTTGTGAACGTTGGTTTGCGCGATTCAAAAGTGGTGATTGCGACACAGAAGACAAGGAGAGGACTGGGCAGCCGAAATGGTTTGAAGATGAGGAACTGGAAGCATTACTCGACGAAAATTATTGTCGAATGCAAGAAGATCTTGCATTATCATTAGGAGTCACATAAAAAGTTATTTTCGTTTGAACATTGGGACTTATTCAAAAGCAAATAAATAAAAGGCGATTTTGCATATCGGAAATGATGTTTGAACGCTACAAAAAGAAGACATTTTTGCATCGTGTTGTTGCTGGTGATGAAAAATGAATACATTACGATAGCTCCAAGCGCAAAAAGTCAAATGTAAAGCCCGGCCAACCAGCCAAATCAACTCCGTATCTGAATATCCATGACGCCAATGTACTACTCTGTAGTTGGTGGGATCAGAAGGGAGTTATTGAAATCGGCTTAGACGACCACAGGGAACCAGTACCGAACACAACTGATGCGTTTGAAGAGAGCAATCAACGAAAAATATCTAGAATATTCGACCAGATACGAGGCCATGATCTTCCATCTTTAAAACGCTCGACCACATGTTGCAAACAAACTATTGTGATGGATATTAGTGGATGGTAAGTTTTTACTCACCCGTCTTATAGCCTAGACCTTGTCCCTTCTGACTAACATTTGTTTCGACCATTGCTGAAATACACTTCACTTCAGCACAGGGTATCAGAAATTGGGTTGATTCTTTTTTAACCTAAAATCCGGAACAGTTCTTTTGGCGCAGAACTCATATGATACCAGAAAGATGGTAAAAAATAGTGGATAACGATGTAGATTACTTTGAATAATGCATCTTTTCATTTCGTTATTATAATAAATGCATTTATAAGCAAAAAAATGGACATTATAAACTTGTATTCCCAATAGTTAAAAGTAATAAGCCCGTAATATAAATTGTAAACTTTGCACAATCTACGGAAAGGAAATGGATTCTCAATTTTCGTCTTGTAGAGATCCAGTTCAAGAGGACGATAATGCCGAGAAAATCTAACAGGGATTCTAAAATTTTGGTTAAAAAGTAAAAGCTCAGAATCAGTATCATCCGCAATAAGGTTGCAAGCAAATCAAACAGAACTACACGCCTAAACTCTAATGTTGAAAGTTTGATCAGGCTAAACCTAGCCTAATACGAAGGAAATTCATCAACAAATTCCACCGAAGGCCACGTAAACAGAACAATAAAACTGCCTCTTCACTGATTCAATTGAATCATTATGGCACTGATAACAAGGATTCCAAACAACAGAGGCATATTCCAAATTTGGCCTAATAAGTGGTACGTATAACTGTCTCGTAATATAAGGATCTGAAAACTCCCTGGAACATCTCTTCACAAAATTAAAAACAGCCAAAGCTTTTCTAGTCGTCATGCTAATATAATCAAAAATTACAGTTTCCTATCCAATAACACACCTAGATTAAGGAAGGCAGTAACGGTCTCTAACTGATGAGAATGAATTTTATAAAGGGTCCGCCATCTAACGTTTTTTTTACCTAGTGCTTATTTCGTGAATGGTGACACTTAGCTCATGTCTGATTTGACAGAGAATTAGTTTTATCCTTCCGCGGAACGAATATGGTTGTGTATACGCTTCGCTAAGTGGGCCTGCGATCGACTTACAGAAGGTGCCGATTTTGCCAAAAAATCATCATTTCAGATGAAGCTCATTTCGATCTTGGCGGGTATGTAAACAAGCAAAATTGTCGCATTTGCGGCATAGAAAACCCGCACGTATACATTGAAAAGCCGATACACCCAAGACGAGTCACTGTTTGGTACGATCGTTATCGGACCATGTTGAACGAATTTTTGTTCACAAAAATTTAAGAGGTGGATATTAGCAACATTTGGTATCAAGAGGATGGCGCTACGTGCCACACAGCCGAAGCTGCACTCGATGTATTGCGCCCTGTTTTTGAAGATCGCATTATCAGGCGCAGAGCTGATGTCGTTTGGCCACCTCGGAGCCGCGATTTGACACCGTTGGACTATTATTTGTGGGGTGCCGTCAAAGATAAGTGTTACGCCAACAAGCCAGAGACAATTGACGCTTTAAAGGACAATATTCGTGAAGCCATTGGTGAAATACAGCTGCACAATCGATAATGTGCTTAAAAATTGGATCGATCATATAGGCTACTGCATGGCCAGCCTAGGCAGCCATTTCAATAAAATTATTTTCCATTATTAACCCGAAGGATTGTACTTTCAAATAAAAAAAGAAATTTGAGAAAAATATTCAGTAGTTTTTTTATAGCATTTTCAAAAAAAAATTCATTTTCGGACCGTATGCTTGAAAGGAATGTCATCCTGCGAGAAAAAAACCATTGCTTACACTTCCTGAGGTTGAAATCCATCAAATTAATTATGCACTAATCAACAAAAACAGCAATACTTCGTTGCAGAACAGTCTGCCCAAAATATCAGCAGAAGAATAAAATAATTTAACATCATTAGCATACATAAGAACTCTGCAGTCAGAAAATAAATCAGGAATTTGATTAAGGGAGAGCTCCTGAAGAAACATACACGTTCTTAGACAACATATTTCGAAACCAGACTCTCTGAGTCGTAAAGGAGAGATAAGGGTCAATCCAACGATGAAGACTATCAGGAATACCAGTAAATGCAAATTAATGAAGCAAAATCCTATGATCAACCATATCAAAAGCATTACCAAAGTCAGTATATATAACACCAGTTTGGCCACCTTCAACAAAGCTCCTAAAAACCCTCGTAGTAAATTCAAGAAGGTTAGTTACTGTCGATCTACCCTTCAAAAAACCATGTTGAAAGGGTGACATTATTGACTTCTTCTAAAAAGAGAGATAATGAGTCACCAACTTCTCCATTAGTTTAGGAATATCGCTGAGCTTGGCAATACCACTATAATTCGATATATTCAATCTTCAGCCCGACTTATGCAAGAAAATAATAAAAGACTTATTCGAAATACAAGGAAAACAATTTATTTCTAAAACTTTATTAAAAATAAACGTCAAGGGACCACTTAGAACACCAGCACAGCATCTCAAGACACAGGAAGGAATCGCATCAGGACCTGGTAAGGGTGTAGATTTCAGCCGAGGCAAAGATTTATGAACAGAATCAACACAAAATTTATGAATATTAGAAATTGACATACTTCCCATAGAATAGGGATAAGTAAAATTTACTCTCGAATTCAAGGCTGAGTCCAATTGCCTATACGTAGCCTAAAAAAGTCAGCAAACATATTAGAAATGTTGAGATAGTCGGAAGATGATTCCTCCCCGTAAAACATTTCGGAGAAGAGCGCAGTTGATTTGCTTTAACCACGAACGCAATCATAAAATGATTTCAGGTTACTACCAAAACTAGACTTGACCCTATTCATATATGATTCATGCTATTGAAATCAGCACGAGCTCTCGAGCAAAGCATATAATCAATACTAGAGTCTGATTTTGCAAACCTCTTAAACAGCCGCGATTTCCTCTTCCTCCTAATTCCATAGAGGTCCAAAACGATTCAAACTACGATATACAAATGGAAGACACTCCTCAAAGCATTGGAATAATACCCCATAAAAATAACCTTGTCAAGTGAAGAAGAGTCATATTGGGGTGAATTAAGTAAAGAAGACCAATCAATAAAAGAAAGCAATGAATTCAAACAGCCAAAATCAGTATGACAAAAATTAAACTGACCCTCGTATCGTATCAAACAAGATTCTACAAACTGCGCGCTCAATACAGTATACTTTCTTTACGAGGAAGATCCTCTATGACCTTTATTTGATTACTTGCTTTTTTATTTTTGCCCACAAAAGCTTGATAACATTTTTCGTTCAATTCAAGACTTATGCTCGGAGTTATTATCCTGATTGTGTACAAAGTTGACTTTAACTCCATGATTTTTAGCACTTTTGTTAATTATTTATTTTGGAATATCAATACAAAACATTGCATTCATTTTTCCGTTTACAAAATATATGGTTATATATAATATAACGGTTTTTTATCAACTAGTGCTTATTTCGTGAATGGTAACACTTAGCTCATGTCTGATTTGACAGATAATTAGTTTTATCCTTCCGCTGAACGAATATGGTTGTGTATACGCTTGAACATCGCTGGGAAATATTGCGACGTTACTTTGATTGATCGACTTACAGAAAATGCCGATTTTGCGAAAAAAAAGATCATCTTTTCAGATGAAGCTCATTTTGATCTTGGCGGGTATGTAAACAAGCAAAATTGTCACATTTGGGGCACAGAAAACACACACGCATACATTGAAAAGCCGATACACCCAAGACGAGTCACTGTTTGGTGCGTATTTTGGTCCAGAGGCATAATTGGGCCATTTTTCTTCGAAAATGGGCAAGGAGTAGCCGTTACAGTCCATGTAACGGGCCATGTTGAACGAATTTTTGTTCACAAAAATTGAAGAGGAGTATATTAGCAACATTTGGTTTCAACAGGACGGCGCTACGTACCACACAGCCGAAGCTACACTCGATGTTTTGCGCCCTGTTTTTGAAGATCGCACTATCAGCCGCAGAGCTGATGTCGTTTGGCCACCTCGGAGCTGCGATTTGAAACCATTGGACTATTATTTGTGAGGTGCCGTCAAAGATAAGTGTTACGCCAACAAGCCAGAGACAATTGACGCTTTAAATGACAATATTCGTGCAGCCATTGGTGAAATACAGCTGCACACAATCGATTATGTGCTTAAAAATTGGACCGATCGTGTAGGCTACTGCATGACCAGCCGAAGTAGCCATTTGAATGAAATTATTTTCCTTTATTAACCGGAAGGATTGTACTTTCAAATAAAAAAAGAAATTTAAGAAAATATTCAGTAGATTTGTTTATAGCATTTTCAAAAAAAAAAAAAAAAAAAAAAAAAATTGGCGGACCCTTAAGATTTTGCTAACCCCAGATGCGGCCATGCACCCCCATATTATAAGGGAACAATCACAGTGTTCGACGGTTATTTTAAAAGCCTAAGCTTGAATATTTTATATTGAATATATTCTGTAGGTATACTGAAATTGTTGTTGTTCCTTTTGCTGAAATTTATCTTTTCGGAGCAGACGGAAAATGCATTTTTAACGTTTTCTCGATTTATATAAGTTTTCATACAAATAATTCCTATCTTAGATTTGTACGACTTTTTCGAGAACATATCTACCATGTAAGTCGAGGGATAGGTATTAATAATAAGGTATTAACAATAAGATCAAATCAATGCTACAAAAAATAAATGTGATTTTAAGTGTAATTTTTCTTTTTTATATAATTTTAATTAAAAAAACAGAGTCGCACCACCAATTCTATTTGTTTCGACTAAATCTTGTGACGAAGTAAATTGCGTTTTGTATTGGATATCTTGTTGAAATATACTAGATTAAGAAATCTGATAAGTTGTAGATTTTATTGAAGGTCAAACATATAAATAAAAATAAATCCAGTACTAAATAAGTTAAGAAGTAAGATTATGACAGAATTAGTGGTTATCGCGGTAATTCCCGGACGGGAAGAATCAGTATTACAAGAATAATTTAAAAAGTTTCTGTGTTGGGTTAGAGACTGGCATTCAGTATGTCATACATATAAAGAAGAAACAGTAGATATCTGCTTTATAAATTAGGAACTAAACGGAAACTTATAATACTTGGCAGTGGAATGCTCCTGAAATTCAAAATTTAATGCCACAATTACAAACAATCTATGCAAAGCAAGACATTCTGTGTAAATATGGAAGCCCATTGTAACCGTGTATCTATTATCATGCACAAATTTTTTATACTTAATTATGTAATCAAAGTACTAGTTAACTTGATGAAAAGATTTAATGAAAATTTATATAAAAATTCCATAAATATTTAAAAGAGTCAATTATGTAATAATAAATTGAATTGAATTTCAAATGTTTGAAGCGAATGCATATTAAATTTACTGCAATCTCTATTATATGTATAGCGTGTTTTTTATAGAGGTATAGAACTTTAAAGTGGCATTACTTTTCAAGATGGCGACCGATGTAACAGTTGTCAAGTGATTTATTCTCAGTTTGGTTTGGCAATTCATCATAAATAGACTTACACCTGAACGTCGCTTGCAAATAGTGCAATTTTCATTTTTCGTAAACGAATTTTGTTTAGCGATGAAGCGCACTTCTGGTTGAATGGCTACGTCAACAAACAAAACTGCCGCATTTGGAGTAAAGGTAATCCTCAAGTGTATGTGGAAACACCGTTACATCCAGAAAAACTGATTGTTCGGTGCACTTTATGGTGGCATCATTGGTCCGTACTTTTTCAAAAACGATGGTGGCCAGAACGTTACAGTCAATGGTGATCGGTATAGAGCCATGATTACTAACTTTTTCATTCCTGAATTGAATAACCATGATATCCAAGAGATGTGGTTTCAACAAAGCGGCGCAACATGTCACACAGCTCGTGCCACAATAGATTTATTGAAAGACACGTTTTGTGACCGGCTAATTTCACGTTTTGGACCTGTGAATTGGCCTCTAAGATTTTGTGATTTAACACCGCTAGACTACTTTCTGTGGGGCTATGTAAAGTTATTGGTCTATGCGGTAAAGCCACAAACGCTTGACCATTTGGAAGACAACATTCGCCGTGTTATTGCCGATATACGGCTACAAATATGGGAAAAAGTCATCGAAAATTGGACGTCCAGATTGGACAACATCCACGCCATCCGTGGGTGTCATATGCCAGAAATCATATTTAATTTGTAATGCCACAAGATTATCTTTCGGATAAACAAAATTCATGTCAATCGAATAATCCATCGTTGTTTTATTGCAACTTAAAGTTCTATACCTCTATAAAAAACACCCTTTATATGTACTTCGAATACAAATTCATGCAATTGTATAGTAGTTGTAATGAAAACATTTATTTAATTCATGCCTACACACCATATTCGTACCCTTTCATTCATGCTAAATATGCTTTCAATAGATTCCCAATCCATTTAATTTCTATATTCGTTATGATTTCAAATTTAAATGATAAATCTATTTGGCATGCGTTTGACATCAATCTGACATTTATTGGCCACATGAGTGTTGAGTTTGTCACAATAGGCTGATTGCGGACTACAAAATTATTTGTTATAAAATATTTATCCATAATTTCTTTGTCACACAACAACTAAACAATAATTTCGAATAAGAGAAAGAACAAAAATACAAAATAGATTTACCACAATAGCAAATACTTTAACACCAGCCACAACAATAACAATCAAATAATAATGACAAATTTCTTTTTTCTTTTAATATTCAAAAATGATTGATTTGATTTAGAATTATGAATTACTAACTGGTTAGCTGATTGAATAAATTGTTCTTGGGCTTCTTTATTGTCACAGTTGTATTACATGGCTTTTGTTTAAAAGCTTAAGAGAACATAATGATTTCCATGGATTTAAATATCAATCAATACATTTTTGCCATAGAGCAAATAGATGGAAATAGATATTAGATAATGGGCTTGAATCAAAATTGTATAAGATGATGTATTATGACAGTTCCTTTTTATTTTGGTTTTTTCTTAAACGCCGGCCTACTTGAGTTTTTTAAGCGTCAAGCATTAAACACATAACCGACAGCAAGCAGCAAATTAATGCTAACAGCATTTGCTGCTATACTATGGATTTAATAAAGCAGCAGCGGCAATAAAATTAGGTTTCATTGGCATCTGTTTTGTTTGTCATAAAAATATTTGTTATAGAAAAATATTTCTCAGTGGTGACATTCAAGCCAAAATTATAAGGTCTCCTTAATATTTGCTCAATTCAACCAAACTATAAAATGTTATCTATGCTCGCCTTATTGAAAAAAATTCTACGTTCAACTAAGTGAATAATAAGCCGTGCTTGCTATTAGAGACGTACCGTTATAAATAAGTAAATAAGTGCAAAAGTCAATGCGTCAAAATGATAAGGTTAGTGATTCATTTATCCAAACTTTTATTTAAACTAAGCATTGGTCAATTATTTTTAATTTATGCAGTTCCCATTTCCTTGTCTTAAAAATACGGAATGGCATGACACTTACTAAATTGTCCAGAACGTTGGAGCAGATTTTGCGCCAGCTGTTGCAGATTGCCACTTTTAATTCATCTTTTGTCCGGTACTATTTGTTGTCTGCATAAACATTACGCACAAGCAGCCCCACAAATTTTCCATGACAATTTCTATGCTATCATTTCCAAAGTTCCATTTAAGGTTGTGCGATATTCTAGAGCCATTACGAAAGATCATAATTTTAGATTTATCAAGGTTAACTTTTAGACTCCACATTTGACATTAATTGAAGAGTGCATCAATCATATCCTGAAGTTGAGCAGGAGAATCAGATAGAAATACAATATCATCAGCATACAAGAGTACTTTAATATGAATGTGATCAGCCAAAACACCACCAGGAAGGACATCATTTAAGTCATTTAAATACAATGCAAATAAAATTGGACTTAATACACAGCCTTGTTCCACATCGAGATCAACATTAAACGGTTCAGAGTATGTGTTCGAATAAAATATTTTACTTTTAATGCTTTCGTACGATAACTGCAAGATACGAATAACTTTGAAGATAAGCGAATACAGGATGATTTATAAAAAAGAGAATTATGTGAAATCAAATCAAACGCAGTAGAGAAATCAACAAATAATGCATACGTACTTTTGCCATACAACATGTTTAAGTGAACCATATTAACGGGATTAAAAATATCTATTCTGGAGTAGTTACTGCGAAAACCAGCCTGATATTCATTTAAAATATTAAACTTCTCAACCCAATTTGTTAAGCGATTTAAAATAATGCTTTTAAATATTTTACAAAATGTGTCCATTAGGGAGAGTTCACGATAATTTACGAGGCAATTGTGGCACCTTTCTCCAACAGCGGAATCATATTATTACTGATATTTTAGAGCTTAAAGGTATAACTTCTTTAATAAATATGTGATTGAAAACAGCTAGTAACACATACACAAAGCAAGCAGGAGCATTCTTAAAAAATTCATAGCTCATACCATCAAGACCTGGTATTATTATTCTGCAGTGATCTTAATACCAAATTTAATTCATAATACTCAACTGGAGAGTCGAGAAATCCACCAAATTATAAGAATTTTCAAATCCACCAAAATAAAATCGCTTTTTTAAAATATTACTCAAAAATATAAAAATTAATAAACAACGTTTTTTTATTTAAAATTTTATATTGTATTGGTATCACTTATTTTTGTTTTGCTACCTAAAAAATAGCAATTAGCAGCAGCAAAGGTTTTTGTCTAGGCTTTTGTTGCGCTGCCTTTAAAATAATTGTTTTCATATAAATGTATGTGTGTATTCTAATTTTGACATTTTGCTGCCTGCTGCTTGCTGCAGGTTGATGATGATGTGTTTAATGTTTCCAGCAGAAAATTTTTTGTCTTGATTGTTAAAGTATGAGATATAGCATATAAGTAATTGTAAGCTTGTTATCTAACAGGTCACTCAATAAGTCCATAGGATAAGTAAGAAAAAACAAAACTTTGACAAAACTCGATTTTATGATTGCTTTCGAGGGAGTTCTTACTCGTCAAATAAGGCCTCACTTTAAGCGATTACTTAATCATTGGACTTAAATTAGTGTTAGCATTCTCTTAAGATCTGAAAACAGAAAAAGCCTGGAAAATACGGTGGATGTGGGAGTAATTCGAAGTTCAATTCATGTAGTTTTGCCATCTTCAACACATTCTGGTCTTTAATCAACAGTGAGCAAACTCGGCACCCACTTTCTAAAGAGCTTTCGCATATCCAAATGTTCGTGTGAAATGGTAAAAACACTAACATCTGATAACTCTACAATGTCAGCTAGCTCGTACAACTTCAATTTACGATCGTTCATAACCAATTTGTGGATTTATTTGATGCTTTCTGAAATAAAAGCCTCATTTGGGTGTCTACTGCGCTCTGCATCATTTGTACTGACCACGTTTAAATTCAGCAAACCACTTCTCTACCATTAGCCTCGATGGAGCAAAGTTCGTTTAATGTTTATTGTTTGGTTTCCACTGCAGTTTTTCATCAAAAAGCAATGCTTTATCAAAACTCAAAATATACTTTTTTCATTAAGAAAAGCTGCTTCACACAAAAAGCTATAATTCAGGAATCAATAGTCAGATTGCTGTCAAATTTATACACGTATCGTTTGAAGGTTAGTACTAAATAAAAATCATATGGAAAAAATTCCAGTAACGCCATCTATGTGTCATCCTACGGACTTATTGAGTGACTTATAAATTAAAATAAGTGGGCTTTAAGCATTGACTCTTATTTTTAAGATATTGCGGTGTCAATTCCATTCAATCGTAGTCTCATGCTCATGCGTAAACAGTGTTTCGTTGTAATTTTTTTAAATTGGTTCAAAGTGTTACATCCACTGAGTATGAGCTAAATGTAGACTTACAATCTAAAGCGAATCCAGTTTAATGGTGAACAATCTACAGTCAGCCATTCACCAAACTATTCCAGTAATATTCTAATCGTATATATATATATGCATTGTTACTCTGAGCCATCTTGATGATACGAGTACTATCAGGATTTTTTCTTTGTCTTTATCACTGTTCATGTTCCAAAGTTCTGTTTTGGGACAGAATATTTTGCATATGATTCTAAGTCACTTACTGATGAATACTTTTTGATGATTCTTAATACAAGTCAGATTTCACTACCGTGCAGCAGTCTTGATTTAACACATGAGTTGAATAGTCTTAGCTTTGCTCGTCTAGTTGTATGTGAACATCGCCATAATAACTGCAGTCGTCAAAATACCGCTCTCGCTTTATTAAGCCTGCTGTCTACGTCTGTTTCTGCGACGTAGCTTGCAGTCGTTGTATTATTATCAGAAGATATATAGCTAAGTTGACCTTGTAGCATTATGCTTTTCATGCCAGTATTGTTGACGGACGTGGCCTTCGTTTTCTTGATATTTATCTGGAATCTAACATTGTGAGCCCGTCTTTCAACGTTCTCCAGTTTTACTTGCATATTGGAGAATTTATGCGAGAATAGACAAGTGTTAGACCGAATCTTCATGTTTGTTATTCCTTTTGATCTTTGAACTGTCTGAGCTCATAATATCATCTCGTACGATGGTGAATATCTAAGTTGATAATGGGTATCCTTATTTTACTCCAGCATTAGTGTGGAATGCTTGCTTGATGTTTTGGGATACTACTTTTCCTCTCAATGCTTTCCATATGGCAGTTGTCTAACAGCACATACAGGGGATTAGCTATTCTAGAGATTTTTTTACGATGTTGCATAGAGTATTGGCGTGATCTATATATACTGCGAGACAAACAAGCTGGCTTCAGACCTTATAGAAGCTGCGTAGATCAGGCCAAAACTTTATGAATAATCATTGAACAGTCCATAAAATGGTGTACCCCCGGTATCTATTGTTCGTCGATTTCAAGAAAGCGTTTTATATCATCAGGCGAACGGCTATATAGAAAGCACTAAGGACAAAAGGAGTACTCCCAAAGATAATTCGAATAATTAGAGCGATGTATTAGGATGCAGAACTTTCAGTTCTTCACAACAGGAACATCAGCCAACCAATGCTGGAGTTAAACAAGGATGCCCACTATCACCTCAGCTACTCACCCTCGTGCTGGATGACATAATGAGCAATGTTTGTTTGAAAAGAAGAGGAATCACAAGGAGTCTCTCACGCCAACTCGAAGACTTGGGCTATGCAGATGACATTTGTCTACTCTCGCCTAAGATTTCCAATATGCAGTCGAAACTGGGGGACTTAGAAAGATTGGCTCGTAGTGTTGGGCTTGATATAAACATCAAGAAAACCAAGGCCATGAAAACAAATATACGAGCAAGGAAAACATCATGCCACAGGGGCAAACAGTCAAATATATAGATAACTTCTGCTATCTAGGAAGTACAATGACTAAAAACGGTGGCGCAGAAACTGACGTATATAACAGGCTCAATAAAGCGAGAGCGGCATTTGGACAACAGCAGTCAGTATGGAGCAGCTCACATGTATTCAAACGTACTAAGCGCAGAATATTCAACTATGTGTTAAACCAGTACTGCTCTGTGGCAGTGAAACCTGGCTTGTTTCGAATAACATCACACAGAAACTCCAGGTATTCATTAACAAGTGCCTCAGAATCATATGCAGAATATTCTGGCCTAACACCATAAATAACAACGAACTGTAGAGCATGACTAATGAGGAACCCATACTGAAAAAGATAAGGAAAAGAAAGTGGAAATGGGTCGGTCACACCATCCGGAAAAGTCCAGAAACTATTACCAGAATGTCACTCGAGGAAAATCCTCAAGTGAAATCCTCAACTCTCAAGAAATCGCGGTCGACCAAAAAACACCTGGAGACGCACAATTATCCAAGAACTGAGACAGAACAACGTAACATGTGAAGAGGAAAAGTCAACAGCTGTAAACCGTGTTAGATAGAGATGCTTTGTGGAAGCCATATGCTCCCAAGAGGAGTAACGGGGAAAAAAATTTAGCTTCTATTTGACCGGAATTCAGCTTGTTCATCTTGCAATATGTTGTGTATTTTTCTTTGGAGCCTGCGAGTGTCTTCTCTAAGTTAATAATCAATTGTTGCTGTCTTTCAAGTTACCAATTTTTGGCAAGTTTACAATGAAGCCTTTCTTCCAAATTGGAGGCAGCCCATACTGATGTGAGGTGAGGCTGCTGAAGCTCAACCGTAGTATGGATGTCAACCTGTAGAGTTACCGCTGATAATACATCTTTATCTGCCGCCTTACTGCACTTATAAAAGGTTTGACTACAGCATTGGCGACACTGAAAGCATTTTTTTTTTCGAATATTATTATGATCAACAACAGAAAGTGAATTATCCTGACAACAGAAAGTGAATTATCCTGTGTGTAGTTTACTTCATCGTAAAATAAATGGCATCAAGTTAGTGAATAAAACCCTCAGGGTGGAGTACTTTATCCATTGTTATCGACGGTAGCGCATAGGGGTGTCACTGTAATTGGTTCTGCTGATGATCTCGTTATAACAGTATGTGGGCAATAATATTTACGCTGTGTGACCTCATGAGGACGGTTTTGGGCGTGGACTCAAATTGGTTGACTCAAGAAGCGCTCTCGGTAAAAGCTTTCGTTTGGAAATAAGGCTTAGTTGTTTTTAGTATATGGACACTGTGGGTTAGATGATAATGAAATAGGGGATGCACAAAAAAGCTTTCATAGCACCTTATACTGGTCCGGAACCTTGCTGTGTAGCACCACATAGTACCATCTATAATCTAACCAAGGATTGGAAAATTTCCAAATGCTTGGAACACTGGAATGCTCAAAGAGGACTTCCGCAATTTGGGCGTCGCTCTAAGGTTCCCAAAAATGGCAGGCAGGACTTGAAACTCATAAAGAAATTTCTTACGGGTCACTGTAGACTAAAAGCGCATCTGAAGATGATGTCGGTCACAGATGAAGATGTTTGTGGACTGTGGTCATAGATATCAAAGACAGCAGAGCAAAAATTATTTTTCTAACTGCAATTTAAAAAATTTTACCTAATTTTAGTACAATTTAAAAAAAATAAATCTAAGAATAAAACGTATGCATACACACACCTAAATGCATATGCTTTTAAAGTATTCTAATGCAAAAATCATTAAAACAGCATAACCATTATTCACTATCTAAAATATATCATAGAAAATGAATAACGATAATACTTTGGCAAATATTTCCGCAATAAATATTTACTATGAGAGCACATCTACTTATTCTTTTGATAGATCAAATAAATTATCAAAAACCATTTGTTAAAACAAAAGCAATTCTGATCCTTCTTATAAATTTATTATAAATCCATACATACTTATATACAAATATACGCAAACAATGTGGGAATATTGGTGCAAGTTTCAAAAATACAGTAGAGAGCAAAAGAGAGGTTGTTTAACTTCAATAATATTTTTTTATATGAATATACTACCTTGATCAAGAAGTTTCCGGCATAACCCCGTGAGGCGGTGCCATTGTTTTGATTTGAATTTTTTTATAATTTTAATGTGTTGAGGTCGCAAAAGACATGTTGCAAATCATGTTGAATACGATCGCACATTCATCAGAAAGATTATTACTGGAGAAGAGACGTGAGGTCATTAGTACTACACGCAATCCAGACAACAGGCAAGTGAATGGTATTCACCAAATGAGCCGAGACCAAGAAAACGTCGTTTTCAGTCCAAAAAGAAAGTAATGCTCACGGTTTTCATGAATTACAACGGTGTAGTGCATCAGAATTTTTTCCAGAAAGCCAGACAGCAAGCAAAGAGTATTATTTGCGCGTTATGAGACGTTTACGTGAAGAAATTCGCCGAAAGTAAACTTCTGGATTTTGCACTCTGCTAACGCCCGTCGCATAGTGCCTTCTTTATTCTAATTTTTTTGACGAAAAATGCAACAAATACCATCCAACAGTCACCAAATTCGCCTCTTGTGGCTTCCTGTGACTTCTTTCCGTTAAAAAACTATTACGAAGAACGCGTTTTAACAGCCGTTTCTAAAGTTTAAAAATCGTCAAAACACATAGAAATAGATGTACTCTCGGCTACAGAGCTTTTGCAAATGTCAAGCTATGGTCCTTAGTTTTAGCGGGAATATCTACAACAGATGTACCAACTTAAAACACAACTCAAATCGGAACGATGGTACCGCACAAGGGGGTTATTCCGTAAATTTTTTGATCAAGGTAGTATATAGTATCTCTGTGATAGTTTGTGGATATGGAGTTAAAAAAAAAAACATTAGGACGACAACAATATTCATTATCATCATATCAACTAGGCACTATTGCAGAACTATGTGACCCATGGGACCTATTGTGTTCCTCCTGGTCTATAATCTACTACCTTCCTAATGGACGCTAGCAGATCTGTAACCACTGATGGCCATATGATTTACTTAACTGTAAATAAAACAAAATTATCTTAATATTTTATTATGGTAGAGAGATATCGGCCAAATGCTTGCCATGGCTTTGGTAGGATACCCCTATCCGTCGGTCCATATTTTCAATGATTCTGAGTCATAATTGAGGTTCAATGTCATTAATGTGCCGAAATATCTCATCCTCTAGCCCTTGAATTTTTCTTGGCTTATTGAGGTACATTTTTTTTTAAATCTCCCCAAAGAAAGAAGTCCATCGGGTCAAATAAAATCGGCGGCCTATGAATATCGCCATGACATGAGATAACACCATTGAATTTCTCACGCAAAAGAGCGATTGTTTCATGGGCTATGTGGAACCACATATCTTCCAAATAAATATCCCCAATTTCTGGCCACAATAAGTCCGTTATCGTCTTGCGACAGCGAACACTACTCACGCTAACTACTTGGCCACACTATCACGAATAATAGCGAGCATGCACATGTGTTTCCACATTTCTTCCCTATTGTGGACACACTTGGTCTATTATGCTGACCAAAAAAATCACGAAGTGCATGAAATGCAGTTTGATATGTACGCCCATCTTACTAACGCGCTGCTCAATTGTGTACTTCTCCATGGTTTGTCAAACACTGAAACAAAGAAATGTCAAATTAAGTTGGGTAAAAGATGCATTATGGGCGAAACAACCTTTACATCTGTGACCACCAGGCCGGCCTGCTATACTTAAGAACCTCAGCACCTGATTGCCACCCTAGAGTGGCGAAGTCCCCTTCGAGCATTCTAGTTTTCCAAGCATCAGGTAATTTCACAATTTTTGATTAGATTGAGGATGGTAGTAAGTGGTCCTGCACAGCAAGGTTCTAGACAGATAAGAGTGTCATGGAACTTTTTCTGGCCAATGCACCAGTTATTTCATTACTATCTATACAACAGTATCCAGGTGCATAAAACAACTGAACAATATTTCCAAGTGAAAGCTTTTGTAAAGTATAGTAGTCAAGATCGAACTAAGATAGCTTGGCTGTCAGATAATATATTAATGGTCTTACCTTTGAGCCCACTGTCCAGATTGATCTCTGCACCGACATAGTCATTCATTTTGGAGCCATCGGTATACCAGTTTAGATCAAACTGACTCCTAACTAAAGCCCCATTAGACCAACAATGCCGGTCCTGGAATTAAACCCTGAATCTCCTGTCAAAGCACAGATCTAAAGGCATAACTTCCAGAACCGAAGATGGTTCTTCGATCACACTGCGTAGAGTGGATAGAATTATTGGCGCATTTCGGGATCCATTGGCGAAAAACTTTGCCGCCGAAATTGCCGCCTCTCTCATCACATAGTCAAACCAATCATGGCCTCCAAAAATGCTGTAGGATACGTTTTAATTGTCACAGTTATCCCAAGGCAGGCAAGTCTCTGTAACCTGCCTAATTTATTCATGGTGGTAGCTTTCTCAGACTTTACCCACCAAGCTATTGCCGCATAAGTGATAATGGGCCGAATAATAGCGGTATATCTATATCCATAGCGAATGACCCCATGTCTTTTCATAGAAAAAGTGACTTGTGTAAAAGGCTCTTTCCGCCCTGGTTTGGACGGCATCAATATGCGAGTTCCAATTTAGCCTCTTATCCTAGATAATTTACCACCTTTTCAAAGAAAAGTTGATGGTACTACCTAGGGGTAACCTATTGAACAAATATAGTCCAGGACATACATATATGGATTGTTAAAATGTCGACAGCGGTATTGGATATGATGTTTTCTTCAAAGAGCTTGTGATAAGTATCTTCATATTTCTTCCAAATGAATGTAGGTTTTTTAGGCTTACGTTACCAAAAGTTCAATTCTTTATGAATCTGACCCATAAATCATGCTGAACTTGAACAATGTGTAGGGTTGGCAATTAAACGTTTAAATTTCAAAATGAAATAAAACAAAAACGGTTTGAAATTTTGCCAAATTTATTTTTATGTTGTGAAGTACAATTGTTCCTGTTAGAAATTAAATATTATTATATTCATATGGCTGCCGCGGCTGGCTTCACAGTACTCCATTCGATCGGAACAATCTTCGAGAACTTTTTCGAGTGTATGGGGTCTTATCTCGGCAATGGCATCACGAGTGTTGACTTTCAATTTCTCAATTGTCTCCGGTTTGTCGGCATAACACTTGTCCTTAACGGCGCCTCACAGAAAATAGTCCAGCGGTGTCAAAGCGCAGCTTTTTGGCGGCTAACTGACATCACCATTTCGGCTTATTAAACAGCCGTCAAACGTTTGACGCAATAAATCGATTGTGGCATGAGATGCGTGGCAAATTGTATCACTCTGTTAAAACCAAACATCGTTCGCATCAATACCATGAAGAGCAGGCACAAAAATTCGGCTATCATGGAGCGATAAGTGTCTCCATTGATCGTTATGATTGCGCCGTCCTCATTTTTAAATAAATATAGGCCAGTGATGCCTCCGCTCCACAAGCCGCACCAAGCAGTCACTCGTAATGGGTACATTGGCTTCTGTAAGACCAAGTTTAGGTTTCTGTGTGCCCCAAATACGGAAACATGATTTTTTTGCAATTTCGGACCAATTGTCTTTGTTTTGGAAATAAATTTCCAATAAATCCCAATGTCGCTCTAGCGTTTATCGATTCATTTCATTCACTATATTATTATAGTGAATTTTGTGAAGAGAATGGCATAATTATTGCCAGGTTCGAAATAACCGCTGGTTCAAATTTAAACCGATAGATGGCCCACGCTATATAAAGAATGGGCATTCAGTAGGCAATAAAGAAAAACAGAGAATATTAATATGACAATACCAATAGAGATTTTTGTTGCTTGAGCGCATGGCATAAGCAACGAATGCATGAATGTTTATCAAACGCGAATACATTCTTCAGTTCTTCGATTGGTATCGTTCCAAAACAAACAATTTTATATGTTGACATAGCATTTATGCAGAACTGGGCCTCACCGGTGTGGAAAAATTAGGTTTCCACTCGTTAAAAGTTATTTATATTCGTCTATAGTATTTGAGCAAAAAAATTAAATAATCACAGCCAATCGGAAGTTGTTGCTTTAAAATTAAAGCCGCTATAAGCTGTCAAAGTTGCTATTAGAAGATATGTTATACAGTATTCCTGCGACATCCCAACTTGTACACAATAGACTTTTCTCAATCAATGGGTTGCATTCGATTCTAGTTTTAGACTCATTTAATTCAATAAACCAATATCATAATTAGAGTTTAAAATTGAATTTTTACATTAAATATCAGTTACACTTTAGCATGATTCAATATTCTCTCAGTTCCTTTTCAAACCTCAAGACAATTTTTATACCTACTGTACTACATCTTGAGAATTTTTTTAAAGCATGTCTGCGTTCGTGAACCCTTAACTCATGTAGACGTCTGCTCCTTAAAAATATGTAAATATATATGTATATAAATAAGAAGTATCTGTGACTATCAGTCCATGTCTTGGAGTCTGCAATGACTGCATATTTTTATTACCAAAAAACAGTAGCAACACGAGCAACAATGGAAACAGTATCGGCAACAAATAACCCATAACATTTTAATCAAAGTGACATTATCCATATTCATATACAAGAGCGGATGTGCAACAATAAATTTCTATAAATGCAGCAAATCTGCATTGAGAACAACAATATCGTCGCCCCAAAATCGAACACAAGAAAAGGCAGGACTCTGAAGTGAAACCAAAGGAAACAAGAAACAGAAACAAATAATAAAAATCTCTCAAGGATAAAAGATGTTTTAGTGGTACGTAAATCAACAACGGCAACAACAACAACAACAATGTCAACAATAACAACAAAAATAAGAAAATGAAAAACATTTTTAAAATTTATGACGAAAAAAAACGTATTTTTTTCCAAACACACTCATCGTAATCACATAAAGAATAAGTTATATCTTTATAAACCAATAAGTGTCTGGTTTAGTTTGTATTTTGTGTGTATGTATGTACGTGTATGTATGTGTGTTTGTTCTTCTTTTTATTTATACGCTCTCACACATACTTGCGATGAGAAAGTGCGCCAAAGCAATCAATGGGTTAATACCAAAATAATTTATGATTTTTTACAAAAAAAACATTCATATGTTCACACATATACAAACATATAAAATACATATGTATGCATGTGTAGCTCAAATAAAACAGAAGATTCAAGAAACTAAAAGAGGCAGCAATACAAAATTCAGGCTGAATTTGAGCGGGTCATAAATCTGTTACAACAACTTTTACTACCTCTACTACGACTGACTACTTCTGGTTTACGATAATTTTTTGCAGCAGCAACAACAACAACAAAAACAATATTCAACTTTTAAAACAAATTTTTATGTTGAAGGGGAAAAACGAACACAAAATCCTTTTAATTTAAAAGGAATAGGGTTGCGCATACGTGTGAGTACATACCTGTTTCCATAATATTCAACATCTATGGGAAAGTGCATATGTGTAAATGGCAATTGTTGTGTTTGTGCATTCATGTGGTTTTTCCACTTCCCACCTAAACTGAAAACGGAAAAAAGGTTCAAAAACAACTAAAAAATAAAAATTCCGCATAAAAAACTTTATCGCTACATTGATCAGAAGAGTAGTTTAGTATTATGCATTACAATAACATATGTATGTGGATGAATAGTTGACATTCAGATATTATACCTCGATGTCTGAATTGTACGTCATTTAGTCCTTGTAAGTCCTTGTAGTAGGCAGGTGAAGATTGAAAAGCCGGGGCGGGTAGTTTTGGATCCGGTTATAAATGAGGAAAGGGCATTGGTAACCGATATGGTGACGTTTGGATAAGGCGACTTGGGCGGTCCGGTCTTTTGGGTCTTATAAATCTCCATGCCCGAATGGGATCTTTCCGGCCATGTTGTAGAATGTCCCCATCTCTGCCCTGAAGTTCTTTGTGGATGTCTTTAGGGTTTGCGTTTTTGGTGGAATTGTGCATGGAGGATGATGAAAGTGGTTTCCTTTCCATGCCAGGTGATTATAGGCCGATCAGTCTGTCATCGCTTTTACTGAAAACGATGGAGAGATTGGTAGATTTGCACTTGATGACCTTCAGTGGGGCTCAACATGAGGTCGTCGGCAACATTAAGAAAGGTTTGCACTATGGAATTTTTACGCTTGTTACCTTTCCGGATATTGAAGGTGCCTTCAACAATGTTGAGATCGGGGTGGTCAGGGAGGCACTGGTTGACCTTGACGTCCATGATTTCCTTATTGAGTACTTAGGTGTAGAATTGTCCGCTCGGAGCTTTATGAGGTACGCCTCGAGAGACTAGTGTCTCGTGGTACTCCTAAAGGAGTATTTTCGCTGCTATTCTGAAATCTTGTTGTGAATGACATACTTAGGAGGTTTGATGAGGAAGGTAGGAAGGTGGTTTGTTATGTGGATGATATGGTGATTCTCGTATCGGGGTAGTTTTTGCCGACTGTTGGTGAGATCGTGCAGTCGGCACGTGGTAAGCTATCTTCTTGGGCGTCCGTCAGAGATCCTAGCATCAATCCCTCGAAGACTGAGCTAGTTCTCCTCTCCAGGGAATTGGAAAAGTTTGAACTACCTTGGTTAAATCGGATTGTACTTAGACTCTCTGAGAGGGCTAAGTTCTTAGAAGTTTTCTTGGATAGGAGACTTAATTGGAGCGAAAATACCCTCAAGATAAATAAAGGCTTTAATGCCTACTATACGGTTAGAAGTACCATTGGTAAGAGATGGGAACTTCGCCCGACGGTGAAGTGGATCTATAGTCATACCTGTCCTCACCTATGGCTGTATCGTACTTTGAAAATGCCAGTCGGAAGAGGTTTCTTAATAAGGTATATAGGTGTTTTGCTATGGGTACATCTGGTGTCTTTCGAAGTACTCCTCAGGCAGCGCTGGACATTATCTTGGGCTTGACCTACCTTAAAGTTGCAGTGAAGAGAAGCGCTGCTAGGAACTTCTTGAGGATTTTTGAACGAGGCCTGGCCAAGGCTCTGAGTTAATGACACTCTGCCATTTTGGGGGACTTGATCTGTGCTGGTTCTACGTACTATAGGGTCGGGGAATGCGGCTTTAGCATGTGCCCTGTAGCAGTTTCTTTCTGTGGGTGTTGATAAACTTTTGAATGACCTCGCTATCTTTACAGATGATCTAGGACCGAGGAGGGCACTGGTGTGAGGGTATACCTTGCGGACAGTGACATAAGGCGTAAGTGGAAACGAGATTGCAGATGAACTGGTAAGAGCGGGCGCGGCTGGGGGTAGAGGGCAGGTGGATGCGTCTGTGAAACCACCGCTTGGTTTCTTTGGAGACTTGATTGATAGATGGGCCCGTCGAGAAGTGGAGAAGTCGTGGAGGGGCAGAGGAGACTGTATGGTCTCCAGGCCATCGTGGCCGCGACCTGACCCCTCTATGACGGATCCAATCTGAGGAGGAAATCTCTTAGGATTCTCTTTGTGACTGGGCATTGCGCTCCCCTATTTTCTGTTGAGTTTGCGGCGATACAGGGGACCCGGAGACTTCTAAGTATTGTCCATCGTTAGCCACTACGGTTTATCATTTTCTGGTAGCATATGGATTCCGTGCCAAAGGAACTGCTCCGGTTTTGAGATAAAGAATAAATCAAGCCAATTTCTGATACCCTGTTCTGAAATTAATCGTATTCCAGTAAGGGCGTTCTGCATCGATCGAAACAAATGGTAGTCAGAAGGAGAAAGATCTGGGCCATAAGACGGGTGAGCCAGAACTTCCCATCTACTGTTTTCCAAATAGTTTTTGGACCGGTCTCGCAACATGTGGCCGAGTGTTGTCATGATGAAAGATTATGGCCTCGTGTCTGGTTCAATATTTCGGTCGTTTTTCGATGATTGCTATTTTACAGTTCCCTGTGATTGTCTGACCCGATTTCAACAGCTCATAATACAAAACACCCTTCTGATCCCACCAAATACAGAGCATTACCTTGGCGTTATGGATATTCGGCTTTGGCGTTGATTTGGATGGTTGCCCGGGCTTTACATATGACTTTTTGCGCTTGGAGTTATCGTTATGTATCTGTTTTTTATCACCAGTAACAATACGATGCAAAAATGACTTCTTTTTGTAGCGTTCAAACTATATATATCAGCATTGGCTCCGCGTCCTTCGTGATCGAGCTGCTAGTTAACAGAATTTGTCAACCTCCTCTATTGTTAAGTTTTCGTTGTCATGTTGTAGTGTTAAAGGCATCATATTTCCCGTCTGTATGCGCATTACCTTGGTTTCGAGAAATTAATTTTAAGGCCAACTCTTTAGCATTTTGATTCAGCGCATTAAGCTTTACTTTCATATGTTTGAGACCGTGCGTGAGAAGACAGTCGTGGTCATATAAAAATTCAAATGTGCTCAATTGTATTCCGGTGGGAGAATCTTCCTTAGGACCATATCGATAACTACCAGGAAAAGCAGAGGTGATAGGGCACAGCCTTGTCTCACGCCTCTTTTTCAATTCAAAAACGTGTCCTTTCTTCCCTCTGTAGCCCACACAGCATGATGAACTGTGATACAAACTCTTAATAAGGTCAATGATGTATTCTGGAACGCCTACGCTCTATAACTTCGCAGATCTATAAACTAAAGGAAAGAGGCGATCTCTATTCGACAGTTTATTCTACAATTATTCTGAGGGAAGTGGATGTGGTCCACGCAAGACCTATTCGGTCTAAACCCATCCTGCTCTCGTCTGGGGATGACGTTTATAAAACCTCTGATTCTGTTCAGTATAATTGCGGATATGATTCTTTGCGTCGTATTCAGCAAAGTTATTCCTCTATGGTTTTTGCTTACTAAATCTAAAGCCATCGACTCGATATTAATGGAATTCCAAATTTTCTTCAACTTTATAACAGATACGGATAATAATATTCCACATTCAGATCCTGCAACTTCGCTTCCATTGTACGACTTCAGATTACTTCGTAGATTAAAGCTTATTTCCATTTCTTATATATTACCTTCACAAAGGATTGCTTTTTACAAATCGGACCCTTGGTAATTTGAGCCAAACGCCAACTTTATTACAAACTTTACTATTTTTTTTTACAGTTCGCATTAATTTGGTTGTAATCTCATGGCCAAAAAATTTTAAATTCAACAATCAATTGCAAAGATCAATATGGGGTACAAACTCACAAAAAACGGGAGCCACAGCGAGCCCAAACATCAGACGAATGATCAGGAAAACACGTCACTTACTACGAAAAAATTACATTGCTAAAGTAAAGATCACCACCAAATAGCAAGGATCTGCACCCTTGCGCAAAGTCTTATGGAGGAAGCTACAGTGGATTAATCATAT